>NNCF01127070.1:221701-333063 GCA_002313205.1 Laupala kohalensis | reverse complement strand
CGCCCCCTCCCCTGCAAGTTCACTTGCTGGATCCGCCCCTGTCGTCTCCCGTCTTTTGATGAGACAAATTAATTGTTCTTCCCCTCTACTGACATAATAGTGCACTTGCATCCTAACTGATAAAAGAGTATTTCTTTAAAGGGCAATTTGTCTCTCTAGTTATTTCTTTCATCTTCATTAAGAAAGTATTGTGTCTATTTCTCGTATTCTCAAATGAATTGTGATATATCTTAACAATTTTTATCATTCAGTGGCGAGAGCTTTATTTTCTTTAAATGCTCATTCGTTACCTTTCAAACAATATTAATACCTTAATATTTTAACTTGATATTTCTTTATCTGAACTAACTCTTGGCATGGCGGTGTACATTATCTCTGCAAGTCCTTCCCGGCATTTTTTTCTCCGATTCTTCGTTGGGCATTGATGGAATGGGTCCTTGTTTTCTTCTGGAGTGAGAATTACCTAATTTACTCGTAAAATGGAATAAGTAGAATCTTTTCTTTCGTTGAAACATATTTGCAGTATGGTTTAAGATGTTTTCGTAGATTCCCGAGAGAAATTTTTAGAAGTTTACTAGTAAACAGATACAGTTGACATACAGCTCACTTGGCGTGAATTTAAAGAAAATAATATTTTGAACGTCAGAGAAAATGTGTATCATGAGAAAGATATGCCGTGTAGAATACTAGAGATGACTTGTGAAAACATGCCGTAATGCATCTTTTGGCCATTGTCATCATACATTACCTGTCGAATCTTTATTTGAAGTAGTTAAGCAACATCTTGAAATAATTATTAGAGATGTTCTAGTTTTTGAACTATGAGCACTGTTGGAAGAAATGCTTTTCTCCATGTCACTTGTTGAAATTAATTTGAATGATGGCGCCATTCAGTGGACGCTTGCGCATTACGCATCTCTCCCACGTGTCAGTGTGCTGGAGGTTCGGTCGTACACCGAGAGAATGCGCTAGCAGCGTAGCTGTCATCGCTGGCTAGCTTCTTCCATTAATGAGAAACTTAACTGTTGACATCTCTGAAAACAAAATTTTGGAGGTATCTGTGAACATGCCTCAGTCTTCTCGTGTATTGAATTAAAAAGACTAATTTGTTTCTCAAACATCTTACTTTTTGGCAAAATATTTAATCAGTACGAGTACTTTTTTTGTTATTTTTACGCTTGTAGGCAATGATTGTTATACTTCTTTGATTATTGTCAGTCATTCAAAATGTTTATTTGCAGACAAATAATTGTTTTACTTGTTTCATTCATTTGTCCTTACAATAATTTATGCTTAATTATGGAGAATAAAATCATTTCCAACTCCTGAACTCAATTTTCGTATTTCAACAGGAGCAGTTTGAATTAACTTGTTGATTAATCTATTGTTTGAAAATCTATGAATTAATTTTAAGTTAAAATAAGAAATTTAATGAAATTACATCAAACTACTAATATGGATATCGAATTACCTAAATAGGTAGACAATGAATTGATGCATGATGAACATAATTTCACTGTTTTGTACTGGGTACCTATTGAATTTCTTGAAGATGGGAAGATAGAATTTTATAATACTGTAATATTTAGAATACGTTTCGATAATTTATGTGTAGAGAGTTATAATTATGATGAAAAATGTTAACTGCGAAGTGGAATACGTAGAAAATTTTTTTTATTGCAGTAGTACGTTAAACGTTACTTTTACAAATCAAAAGACTGAGTCGTAATTCTCGATGATTGGGGTGTTGGGTGAAATTGTCGTTTTCTTTTGGTTTGCTTGTCACTTGGAAAACTTTAGCTGGAGTGAAGTGGACGCTGCTGTTCTGTTAAGACGCTCTTAATAGCGCTCAAGTCAAGGTTGAGACCTCTGAAGCTGAAATGATTGTCAGTGTCAGCAATACACGAGCTTTCGCGCACTCTTTTTTCTTTCAAATATAAGCCGCAAGTACGTAGGCATAAAATGTTGAACACTACAAAACATTTGCTTGTAGATTTTAAAAATAGTTCTCTGTAAAAATGAAGATAAGACATTATGAATGATTGTTGCGTACTGCAATTGACTTTTTAAAATTTTGTTTCGAAATTATTTTCTTTTCCATAAATGTCAAGCCAGTGTATTATGTTCCATATCTTTTTTATTACCTATCTAACATTTTTCGATCGATGGCAAAATATCGATTGAAGAAATCCACGAGGTATTTGACGAGTAAATGTAAAATAAAACCCTAGAAGAATTTTTTTTTTTTGGTGGGGCTTTAGGGCTCGTCAACATCGAGGTCATTAGAGCTCAGGAGAGAAGAATTATTAAAAATTTATTAGATCATACGTGTATAAATTACGTATTACATTCTAAAATTTGAATTTACTTATGTCTTAATTAGATATATGTTGAAATTGTTCCCAATTGTTTTTTTTCTCGCGCACATAATGCCCTTCACTTATTATTTCAGTATTCACTACAGATATCGTCGTTTATAGGGGATCGTGATAACTGTCAAGATTCTACCGCTGTGCTTTTAATGTTAAACGTGATTAATTATACGAAACATGTCGGTTCAGGGAACAATATCTCGTTCCTTACAAATAAGGGTAACTAGGAAATATCGTTAGCGAAATTTTCGTCGTGCTCCGCACCTGAGCCCGTGTTCTCTCAGAAGGTCTCTTGCTGCACGCGGTGACTAGTCGCGTTTGGACTCCCCACTCTCCTCTGTGCATCTGTGATTAATGATGACTGGCCGTCTGGCAGTGGGCGCGTGATGGATGGCGGGGCCGCGACGAGACGCTGCACAGTGGGCCAGGACTGCTTTAAAACAGCGTATCGCAACAAAAAATGAAACTAATCTCTGTGGACCTGATGTCTTATTTTTCGGGAGAAAAGGGTATTGAATGACAAAAATTGTGTCTAACGTGTAACTTCTTGGGCCACTCGAGGCCACTAACGTTTTTTCCATGCTTCAAAAGCTGTTTTCATTTGATATTGAGATCCATTAAATTGAGCTACAACTACTTGCACCTGGAGAATTGCCCCGCGTATTGGTAAGCGTTTAAGAATGCACAAAAACTCTTTTTTTTTGTTTATGAAATTCTTCGGATCCCCTTATATATTGACAAAAAATGAATAGGATTGGCATTGTACCCTCAATTAAGAGTTGACGGTGCGACAGAAATGCGATTTAGTCTGAATTCCTGGGCGTCGTGCTTAGGCAACGAAAGGTATGCTATTAAAAATCCCAAGCGCGGTTTTAAAGCAATCATGGCCCACTGTGCGACGCTGGCGCACTGGGCTGGCAGGGACCGTGCTCTCGCTGCCACCCCTCTCCTCGCGGAAATGCGCCGATTTTTCAAAAAAATGCTCACGCGTCTTAAGAGTTTCCAGAGAGTGAGGGTAACGACCGGTTACTTTATCTTTTCTTTCGCCTTGTGGAGGTCACTGCCGACTGATACGAGCAGTCAGGGATGCGCAAAGATGGAGGCAAAGTGTATCAGTGAATGTCAAAACAAAAAACAATGCTGACAAGATTGAAGGAGAAAAAGTTAGAGAAAACCATTAGCAAAAATTTACAAATGATACATAAACTCATCTGCCATGGATTTTTCGGGACGAATCCTCATTAATTCTTACGAGTTATTTCGATTGCGAGATGTTTAAATTACGATAGAATTTTACTTTTGCTGGAATATATCATAGATGAAATATTTTGTTACAAAAAACTCTAGATTCAGTATCCATAAGAAATGTTACAATTATAAATAATGAGAAATATTTTTAGTTTGAATTAAAGAATTTTTTATAGTCGAATACACTGAAAAATGAAGTAGCTCATCAGACTACTTTTTCGTAGTTGCAGCCTGAATAGCTACTGGAAGTAAGAGAGTTCGAACCCAAATGGTTAAATCGTCAGAAGAAGCAAGAAAAATAGCCGTGCTGGCTACTTTAGTAGATGTTCGAAAACCATTCACGTAAAATAGTCGGCACGGGTACTTCGTAGTGGGAGTGGCTCTTTATTTTTCTCCATGTACAGAGCAATGGTGTGATAAAGAATGCAAGGAATTTTCAAATTAATGAATACACATTATTCGCAACTAATAGGAATAAAGAAAACATTTAGTAATGTGAATGTGATTAAAAAATGTTTAATAATAAATCGAAACTCTTTCAATGAATATGTTTAAATCGATTAATTTGTGAGCTTCCCAAGAGACTATCCTTAATCAGAAACAAGTGATTTTAGGTGACGATTGAGAGGATATTAATTTTTTAAGATCTTTCGTTTATTATCACGTCTCTCCTTCCGATAAAAGCACCTGTTGAGGAAATGATGCAATCATTCCCTTCTGTTTAAAGTGCGAAAGGGACTCTACTCGTCAGACTGTTAGCGAAGTCTGTGTTGTTTTGATGGAGGTGAGTTTTTTATCCGTTTCTGAAAGTGTCACCAAAAGTATGGAAATAAGACATATATTGGCCACCCCTGTCCTGACGACGTGCTTCTGAAAACCGTTCATTGTGGGCGCGATTTTCTTCGGCGCATTTCCTCCGCCCGCATCTGTCACATAAAATTTCAGCCATTGTGCGCGTCGGATTTCCACAGTCGCTCGCGGACTTTTTTTCCGCGAAGCTAAAGGGGTTGTGCGTTGCGCAATCCGAACCGGGTTCTTTGAAGCAGCGCGTGGGTTAGATGAGATTTGATGCTCGACGTGATCCTTCAGATGGCGTCTCAGAAAATAATGATCTTTCAGGTTTCTTGTGCGCACGGCTGCTATTTGCATTGTTGAGTTTCGCCGTCTTTGCGCTCAAGACTTGTTACGCGTTCGAGGTATTACTTAATATACTTAACGGTACTGACGGCTGGGTTTCTTTTCAAACTGACGAGTGAGATAATTATTTTATAATGACGTACTGGATGCTCCAAAGAATTCCGTATTAGACTAGAGTGAGGTAACGAGAAAAAGTGGGGTTAAAAATGAAAGTATATAACAACTTAGTAGCTGGAAGAAAGAAGATTAATCTGTACATACAACAACTTTCAAAACGAAGATATCCGACCACTTATTACAAATGAGATTTTAATTTATTCTATATGTATGAAAATAAAAATTAAGTTTTGTTGGATTTAAGTTTAAGTGTGAAGAAAAGCTTCTCAATTTGTTTTGAACTACATTTTTATAAGTAATGGACCAAAACGGATGAATCCTCTCTGCCTATGTTGTTTAGACGGAAACATCTCTCCCAGAATGGGTCGGCTGCCTGTACATCTTTTCTTGTGGTAGGCATGGGGAATCAAGACGCACTGTGGTAAGCAACCTGTAACACGTGGACGTATTTAGGACCGTGATTGAATGCACACAAGGGGCAAGGGGTTGCGTGGCCTATTTTTTGTGTATTTTTTCATAGCAACTGTAGACTAGATTTTTGGTTTTATTTACGATGGACTGCGTTTAATATCGGGTACCCTGATAATTTAAGTATATTGATAAGCGTTTTTTCCTATCACATAAAGATGAGTGAAGTTCTGAATTTCAAGTTGAATTCTTCAAAATGTGATCTGGAACATGAACGCTAGGTTAATACATGAACGTATGAAAGAAATGATTAGTGTTTCTTGTACATTGAAAATACCCCAGAACATATTAATACTACCTTGTATACGAAGCAATGTTTCTCAGTTTGATGTCCAGGGTTTGAGTTTAACGGCACTCGTAAAAACTGTTAACATCAAGAACTTCGATGTAAGATATTTTGTTATTTACATGACTTTTTGTTAATTTTAGCATTTTTTGTGTTTATAACTAAATGTGACAGTTTTGTGTGCCTGTTAAACTATACTGGGGTGAATACATACATAATGTCCTAGCTAGCAGCTACCTCTCAAAATCTAAAACCATGGCAAAATATTAACAGCTGCATTGAATTCTGTTGTTTTAGCAATATACATTTCATAACTGAACGCTGCATAACATTGTAGTATGAGTTTCAGTGGACAAGGTTCATTCAAGCCATTCAATGAACACCTCTATTAAAACAAACAGAACATGGGGAATAGATATTATTGATAATTTATCAGGAAGATAGAAGGTATAGACATGACGGACTTGCGTTATTTTCTCTCAACTTGTTCATACGTTGTATACATCGTAATGAATGACGCGAGGTATGATTTTGTTGTTGTTTGGCATACAAGAGTTCAGTGATTTTTTAATGTGCATTACAGTACAACTTGTGCTGTACAAGTGAGCACAGGAAACCCTGAATTGTGATGCAGGAAGGAAAACTTTTATTTGCGAGAGGAGTGAAATAGAATTGGATTACTTAATATGAAACGAAAGTAATGAGATATAGATAGAAAAATTGATCTTCCTCATTACATCTCTTAACAAATGGGAAAAGAAAAAGAACTTCAAGAAATCTCTGCAAGAAATAACGTGATGAGGAGTCGATGAGTGACGATTTTTGTACGAAAAAGATTTTCTCGTCTGTCCCTTTATTTAACGTATAAGACAATTCCAAAGTGTTATCTATGTGTAAATCAAGGGTTGAGGTCATTATCGTCGACGGGAGTGTATTGACGGCGTGAGGAAGAATTTCTTCTCGTCTCTTTCCTCCGAAAGAGAGCGCGCTCCCGCACCGGCGATGTCCCCGTGATAGGCACCTAGACATGCTCGTGGCGAAGAGCGCGCAGACTGCGCGACCTATGCTGCAAGGCCGCTCCAACCACCGCGCGAAAGGTCATCCACTTCTGCAACGCAGAAAAGTGTGTCACGCGAAGAGGAGGCGGTTCCGAAGGCGATGTCGGTGCCGTGCTGCACCGCGCTCGCGCACCCACGCTACCTACCTGCCTGTCTGCACTCTGCCCGCTGCGCCGCACCACATTCACCTCGGAGGCGGAACACCATGCAGATTGATTGGTGAAGGGTGTAGTATTCGGACAGGCGGTTATCTATTCTGTAATGTGGGTTTTACAACGCGATTTTCACGAGCTCGGAGTTTAAATTATCTTGCCTTTTTGTGAACATTTAATGTTTTTAATGTTTCATTTTTCTCTTTACTCTTTGGATTAATTGTTGCAATCTATGATGGAGGTTATTTTAGTTATATTTTAGTTTGTAGCTACCCAAAATTAAAAAACGCAAAATTACTAAAATTCAAGGTTACCCGGAGCCTGTGATGATGTGGCTGATGTGCCTTCGCATTATGGATGAATTTCAATTTCACGGTGAATTTTATCCAAGTGAACCTTGACTTCGCGGGGGGAGGGTAGCCATCGAGTACCTACAA
Organism: Laupala kohalensis; assembly: GCA_002313205.1. Classification (NCBI taxonomy): domain Eukaryota; kingdom Metazoa; phylum Arthropoda; class Insecta; order Orthoptera; family Trigonidiidae; genus Laupala; species Laupala kohalensis. The sequence continues at coordinate 325,788 of NNCF01127070.1, read as the reverse complement.
TCCTGCCCTCAGCTTGCTCCTGACCTATCTTCATTAGAGCGTTAGGAAGACGACCGTGGAGAACATAAACAAACGGGGTGATGTTAAGGAAAAAACGCGGTGGTTTAGTTATTCAAAGCCGAACCTCACGAATTTTTTAAATCATTTTAAATCTTGAATGGAAGCTCTTCAAAATAAACGAGTTTGGTTAAATAACAGTTTAGTCCTTACCCAAGACCCCATGAAATAACTTATTAGAATATTTATTATTTGGGAATCTAAAACTTCTTCTGTCCGAGAATATTTTTTTATTTTGCCCCTTTTGTCGTTACGTCTCATGGGGGTGGTCGGTCGTGTACTGGAGCGTCTGACATTGGTCGATTGGCTAATTATCACAATTCGATGAGCGCCCGACCTGGCAACTACGATTGAATTAGCAGTGTGAAAGCGGGCAGACGAATGCACCTACCAAAGCCAGTTAGTAATATAGCTGCTCCCGCGCTGGTTGTGCATCGCGCTCGTGGGCGGTGGCAGCGCTGTGTGGCGCAGACGCGCTAGTGTAATTAGACAAATTTGCGACCACGTTGAGCATCGTCTTCAGCAGAGTTCTCGCTTTCACTGGTGAGTTAATTTGGGAGAGGCGGTAGCCGAATAGAGTTGAGTGGCAGCCACTTAGTGAAATAAGTAGGAGTGGAGATCGTGGGCTTGACAGGCATCTCGTTTCTTTAATCCGTCGGGATTCGTAGTTCTGTGAGAATCTCAGTGGAACTGACTCATCTTTCTCGAAACGTGAATCTGTCTGCATGGAACTGGAGGGTCGGGAAGATGAATGCATTCAATTAAACATGTCTAGTATCGAAATTGGAGGTGTAAAATGAAAAAATTTGTACACATGACTTAAGTGCATCATTATTACATTTCGAAGGTTTACTTTAAAGATCGTTAACAGCATTAACATTTTATACTCACTTATGTTTTGAATTCATTCAGTTTGTGTCGAATATTTAAAGATGATGTTAACCGCTGGTGAAACTGAATGTATAATATCGAGTTGGAAGGAAGGTGGAAAGGAACTCTATTGTATTGTAAGAATAAAATTTGGGAAAGGACTACAAAGAGGTCGCGGAAGATCTTAAAATAGTTTTCTTCCTGCTGAAGTTTATTTAAAGACGCAGCGAAGTTTAACAGTTATGATTCATACGAGAGTAATGACTTCTTTCTCTCTCTTCTTTAACTCTTGTTGGGCGGAACCGTCCGTCGTCGCGAGGAGAAGTCAGTGGAGATTTCTTTATTTGTCGACGACCTTTTCGCCACTGCCGCCAAGTGTGTGACGAGACGCGATGTGGAAGCGGGAGGGACGTGTGGGTCTGGGATGATGGTGGTGCTTCCGCGGCGGCGTGGCGGGTTGGGCTCCGGGGAGGGAAGGGGCTCGACGCCGCGCCGCCGCCGCTGCCGGTGCTGGATGCCTGCCCGAAAGAGGCCTGGCGACGCGACGCGCCACGGCGGTTGTGGCAACCACGCAGCTGTGGCAGCCGCCTGGGATTGCAGCGTCGAGGAGGAGGAGGAGGAGGAAGAAGACGATTGCGAAGAGAAGCGTCTGGTAGAAGAGTTTGCTCGCCATTATCCCTCACGTATTGCTAAAATGACGACCCTTGTACTTCTATCTCCATTTTGGACAGACGTTCAATGGAACAACTCGGAGCTTTACACATTCTTCAATCACCTTACGCACTAAATGAAAGGTTAATGTCAACCGTTGTAATTTAATAAGAAATGATAATAATAATAATAAGATTTTTAGTGCAAAGTATTGCAATAAAATTCGTCAAGTGCGAAATTTTTTCGGTAAAGTATTATTTCTACATTATGGACTGTGTCTAATTAATGTGGATAGTTTGATTACTCGTTAACTAATGTTCCTGTTGAACGGCGAGGAAATTATTTCCGAATATAATGATACTAAAAATGAAATGAATGTCTAAGGCTTGTTTTCGTATATATGAAATTTAAAAAAAATTAAATTGCCTTTATTTGGTTTACCTCGTGAACTGTTAAATGCATTTTGTTGTTGGAACATCCAAGACTTCAAAGTAGGAATCGATCGATGAGGCCCATTGACCTTCGTGATACTTTTAGCTAGTGACTTTGTAGTTGGTCTAATGAAGTGTTGGCCAGGATCGTGGGGAATGAGGCATTCTGATCTCGATGACACCTGTCTCTTAAAAAAATCGATGACACCTGTCTCTTCAACTGCATTCCAATTCTATGAAGAACCCTTGTGAACGCTCTCTTACAGATTGCAAGTTGCTACCTAAAGAAAATGTGTACGTCTGCATCGGGTCGCAGAGTTTTGTGATATTTTCACCTCGTATCACGCTCCGATTGCTGACTTCCTTCCCGGCATAGACCAGGAGCTCATTATAAACTTTAGGAGATATACTTTTGGGAACAAACGATGGTTCAGACCGGGACACGGAAATTATCTGACTTATTTGACCGAGATACGAAAGAAAGACACCGAAGACTGCATATGTGAAAAAGGATAAGAAGACAGAAATCACAATTTATGGGACTGCGACCTCTACAGTACAGAAAGACAGGATTTAATATTGAGTTTGTTGAAGGAGTGAGACAATCGGAAAACGACCCAGACGTGATAGGTACAGAAGCTAGATTCAAGATATTTTAAGAAAATACCAGTAGAATGTGCATGCTACGCGATGTACTTAAAATGAAATAATACTGCACGATAGAAAGGGGCGTGTTTTATCTGCCATTCAACCTGCATTTACAAACGTTTATTACAACAGCTAATTATTTTTGTGCAGTGAAGACTTTAATAGTAGATTACAATAATATACTGGATAAACTATACAAAGATGTTAAGGAATGTGTAAAGGTAAACTGTAAAATATGGAAAAGGAAATATTAAGGTTTTGAAGTGCTTCAGGAGCTCAAGACATCATTAGGAACATCCGACTGGTTGTTCCCTTTTGGTTAATTCTCAATTCATATGATTACTGTGTCTTTAATGTTCGTTTAGAACATTATCATGCCAAGTTTTTTTTTGCTAGTTTTGCGTAAATTGCATTTTCTTCTGTTGAGTCATTGTTCCACCGGATGAACGAAATGTTTCCGCCACTAGACATTGAACCACCAGGATCGGATAAAAATGTTTTTCGTTAAAGTCACGTTTACTATGTCGAAATACGTTGAAGGAGCACTAACAAGTTTTAAGTCTTCACATTTTGTACAGTCATAACATTTTCTTCACATCCAGGCCAACGCCACGAAACTGCATAAAAACATGAATTATGTAAGTCCGTGAATTTCCTTGTAGATGCATGCAGATGCGATGTACTCGTTGGTGTGGATGCCTTGTGGAGCGAACCTGTTTCCAGATAATTTAGTCAGTTTGTCAGAGAACGCGAAGCAATGCTTTGAAACGCATTTGTGCATGGGATTGCTCTCCCGTCGGGCATTTCTGCCCTCATCGCCCTGTAACTAGAGATGCACTCAATACTCTCACTTCTCTGATTGTGCGCCTTCTGGACCCAATTTTTCGTTGCGAAAATATTTCCAGACCTGAAATACATGTTATTTTGAGTCGTAAATTCTGAGAGAGATTCACAGGGTCTTGGCTATTATGTAATGTGTACGGTATCATTCTGGTACCATCTTGTAATAAGTACGTTGAGGTAATCGTTGCTACCGACATTATTTCTGATTTTACTACTTTTTTTCTCGGTCTCTAGTATTTGATCTTATCTTTAAGTCTGCAGATGAACCATTAAGATGAAGTTATTTCTCCGAAACGATAACTGATGATTTTTTCACTGTTTTGAAATAAAGTTTTACTTTTCGTGACAAGAATCTCGAATGACCTGTTAGGTTAACAACTTCTTCTTGCATTTTGTTGTATCGTATGATTTTAACCTTTAATGCTTGTAGAATGTCAGCGCTGTCGTAACGACGTAAATAAAATTGATTACGTATTAAATCTTTTAGAATTATTAAGAGAATAAAGTCTCGTTTTGGTACGAGAAGGATAAAATTGGAATACCACCACCGCGTTCATTGTTTTTAATGTTTTGTTTGTTCAACAGAGGTTTCTGTGTACCTCTGAAGAATGAAAGAAGGTAATATTTTTGTGAATTAGATACGATGTAGTATTTGTGGAATTCTCGTTTCACTCCCATACCCAAGTTTTGCTTTTAGCTCGGTTGTTCCGTTTTCAAAGTTATCGAGCGCTGGGGACAAAATGCTGCGTGTTGCACAGCTCGTCTCAAAGATGCAAAGCACCTGTAGCATTGGGCGAAACGTGTGATTGCCACTCCTCGGATGAGAGGGATGAGCGGGAGGGTGCGGTGTGTGATAGGAGAGAGAGAGAGGGCAAGGGCGGGGTAGGAGGCCGGAGAAAGCGCAGCGGGCGCTGAAGCAAAGATGGCGCAATCACGGCGGCGGCGGCGGCGGGAGCGTCGCGGCGTGCTCGCGGAGACGCCCGCCCGGGCTCGATCCCAGATCCGCTCCGCCCCACATAACTGCACGTCGATTCCTCCTCGTGGCGCAACAGTCTTCGTCGTCGCCCGTCGTGGCTCGTCCCTCTCTTGGGTTCTTCTCACACCACTTGAGATTCACTCGTGCATTGCACTTCAACGAGATTGATTCCACCAAAAGTTTCGGATTGTGATGTAATCCTCTTATTCCGCTATTTCTTACTACGTCCGTATTCCAGTTGATTTTCTTTCCTTGAAATGCTTCTTTCATCGATTTGTTTTTTTAAATATTTATACCATGTTAATCGCTTAGTACTCATTACTATTGCATATGGATTTCGAGGCTATCGTCGTCTAGGGTGAGATTGTGACGCCCGAGGTGGGTTGGTGCCCCAGCATAATCATGAACTGCTGCAGTAAATTGGGAGATAAGGCTTGCGAATGACACATACCAAAGCGGCGGACACATCGGAGCGTCAGTTCATAAGGGCCATAATCAACTAATACTGCCCGAGAAACTTTCAAAAATGTCGTGGCACAATCTCACTCTGGACGACGGTACTCGGATTTATTTCGCTCGCGAATGACCTTCCTGTCATCTCCATTTTTTAATTACTCTGATTTCCCCGCGCTCTCATTTATCGTGGATAAAGTAAAGTGCGCCGTGAGAAGCGATTATGATGCGGCAGCGGAGTAGTCATATCTTACCGCGCTGGCGACCACGCGGCTTTCGCACCGGCGCGGCCGCCACATCTCGACGGCGCGGAGCGGCGTGACCGTGGCAGGCAGCCGGCTATTCTGGGACTGGGCGTCGGCCAGCGTCGGCCGCTATTTAAGGCGTCGCTCGCTCGCCCTCCTCCGCCCGGTGGTAGATCGCCCAACGCGGCACATCCCTCCTGCGTGATGAACGCCACCTCGGAACGCGTACCCCGCCTCTTTTCCTCGTCTCTTCCTGCTCTTCCCGTTGGCGCGACTGCTTCTCTCGTTCCTGTTGAACCCCGTCGCCGGCCGCGATCGGCATTTGCCAAGGAATGAGACGTGAGGGGTGAGAAGAAATTATGTAAGGAATCAGTCAACGTATGTAGTACAGCTAACTTTGTCGTGAATTTATCATTCTTGATAAGAGTAAAGCTATAAAGAACATTTTTGAGAATTTGATCTAATGAAAATAATTCACTTACTCCCCCATTTTTGTTCTCCTCAGGGCTCGTTCATATCGATACTTATACTTCTTTCAATACGTGCACCTCCCCCAATCATATCGTTACCAATGTATCTCGAGATACACTCTACCAAGCTATTAATGACACTAGATATTTTATTATGAGATAATGTTTGAGGAAAGTAAACTCATATTGGCCCTGGTCAGAATACAACAGAAACTGTGGTAGGTGGATGAATTATTTTATGAAGACCAAATCCTCAAAAAATTATTTAATTAAATATTAATTGATTTTGAATTACCTTACAAACGCTTAGTAATTCTTTTATTCGAAAGATTGAACCTAAGATTTCAATCGAAGGCTACTATTTTAAGAGATATTCTTGAACTTTTAAAAGATGTAACTGATATATTTGTGTGTAGTACAAAACTGATTTGTGATGTCACGGGAGTATAATGATGGAAAATGCTTATATTGCTTTTTAGTACGTTTAGTATTCAATGGAGTTTTGAAACATTTTCTAAAAAAATTCAAAATTTAATTCGCAACATTTTTGAACATTTTAATGGCAGATAATGGTGGCTTGAATTGTGGAAATACGTAAGGAATAATTGAAAAGATTTTTTAAAATCATGTAGACGTATTTTATAGAATACCTTTTCTAATCACTGTATTCTATGACGTAATTCAATGATACGTGCCTGCCGCAGCTGACAGTACAAATTAATTATGTAAGATAAATTTTGCTTCCTCACATAGGAATGATTCTGTGAATTTGAATCAAGCCGAAGAACGTCAGTTCCACAAGCTGGAGGCACATGTGCGAACATTCATGAAACATTATCAGTGAACTGTTGTCATTGGTTATTATCCAAGTTTTCAAAATTTCGTGGAATTGAATGCAGTGATGTAACGCGTTTATGGTAGACCGACCCACTTTTGGAGCTCTTCTGGAATATTATTTAATTTTGTTTTGAGAAAGAATATGTTCCGCAACTGTTTTTTCGTGTTCCTGTGAAAGTTTTTACAAATGGACTGATTTTGTGTTTCTGATTAAAGTATCAAATTGTCAGTTGTCTGGGATATGTGGGAATATCTCTTTCCTCACTCAGTTCCGGCAAGCGGAGAATTATCGAACCTATGCTCTTCCGTCAAGTGATTCATTAATGCGAAATGTCACCCCATTAAGTACAAGTATTTTTGTATTCAGCACTGATCGGGTCTCAATTGAATACCTTCTTTTCTTCTTCTTGAGAATCGTTCTGATTTATAGCGTTAGTTGCATGAATGATTTCAAGAAAACTGATAAATGATGGTTGAATTGATTATTACACATTACATTTATTGGTTTGTCCGAGATTTTAGTTTGAATGAATACATGGCTGAACAAGACAATAAATTTCGTATGTTTCACTGATTGAGCGCATGATTTATCATACGTCGTTAAGTGAAAAGCATTATTTGTCGCCAGTGAAGGAAAAGAAGCTGTGAATTTAACTTATTCGAACCGCTAATTACTTATCTCTCCTGCGATAAGGTGAAGCACTGTGTTTTTGAACTTCCATAATGTGTTTTGTATCGATTGTAAGTTGTTGTAGTAATATGATAGTTTTTATATAATTTAACGCCTCTTCGAACGCCTGATATCGAAGAAATAAATAAAACACTTTTGGTACTTCTGGAAACTAATTGCTAACTTAGAATGATATGAAGTAAATATGGAGTTTAAAAAGTTTTTTGGTAGGCATTGTCCCATCACTTTTTTCCCCTCACTTATCTACATTTGATGAACTCGGATGTTTTTGATAACGCATTCTCCCCGAATTATTTTACCCCATCGAATTTTCCTTGTGTTCTGATAAATGAAAGATAGTGGATGAAGTGAGCAAAGCAAGGCATACGTGCTACAAGAGGGTCATGGGGGTATGAAGGATTCCTTTATTTTACTGATTAATAAATTGTAGCACCTTGGAATGGGGGATATCCGGTCCCGTTCGTGCACCCCTATCTAGGGGCGGTTCCAGGAGAAAATGGTATTTGATTACTTTATACTTGTTGCATATACTACATCGAAGTAGTGAATCATGCTAACAGACTGAATATCTCTTTAGTTTCAATCATTCATAATAAGAAAGCAAGACCCCCTCCCTATCGATACGCCTCTAAAGAATACGAACGAGTAATCTGAAATTTACTCTTCGTAAGACGTTTTCCTTCACCGTGAACATTTTCAATGCCGGCATTTACAGCGAGTTAACCACCTCCAACACGAACATTTAACTTCACCGTTTTATTTATACAAGTAAGTATCAGGCTTGTGGCCAAAGAGCCTGTGCCTCTCTCTATTCGAGACTTGATCACTACCCGTTGCGGGGAGCGGTGACGGTGATGACGCGGCCTCCGCCTCCCTCGTCGACTCCGGAGCGCCTTGGAGCGACGCCAACGGACGACGCGACTGCGCGGCGGCGTGCACGTGGCCCAACGGCGGCGGCGGCGGCGGCGGCGGCGGCGGAGGCGACAGCTGTCAGCGTCGGGTCTCCTCGGCAGAGCGTTCACTCGCCGTCCCGTCACGAGGTGCGCCTTCGCGCCGCGTGATCGCCACGGGACTTGAGACGTCCGTCCGTCCGTATGACGCTCCGTCTGTCTGAATGGCCAGGCGGCGGCGTCCGCCCACTACTCGACTCGCGCTTATGGTTTATCTCGGTTGCATATTCGAAAGGGGCTACTAACCGAGGGGCTACTCCTACGCTTGGAGACGGGGTCCTTTGTTACTCCCGTAATTGAAGTGGATATTTCTTTACGTTGCTTTGCCCTATCCATGGAAAAACACACACACACAAAAAAACCTACCTCCTCGGGTCCTGCTCGAGGTAATAAACATTTTATCTAAAATTAGACGAAAAAAAAGCATCATTCTCCGATTGCGACGAGACGTAACGCAGCTCATTTCTGAAGTTCGGATTAAATATGAACATTTTGTAATTCACGTAATTAGTTTCAGAATGCACGATGTGTCAAAACTTCTGTCTCTGAAAGCAAAGATCGTTACTTCAGCATACAAGATAGTGGATTATAGTATACGTCATGATAATGAAGTCTAAGTTATTTATATATCAGAGCAGTACACCGACTGAAACGATTTTACGAGAATCAAATTTAAATATGACTGATTGTTTAATTAACTCATCATGAACATTATGCAGGTTGTGAAACCTTTGTGTATTTCTCACTAGGAAACAAATGAAGCCGGGTGCAACAATAAGTGCAATCGAATCGATCTTATAAAATAAGCAGACTAACGCGGGATAGGTTACCTTAATTTTTCATAATTTAAATGTTAGTTCTGCTCTTAGAAAATGATCGTTAGTAATGAGCATTTTTCGTAACTACTCTTGGATCACTTTTTTTCGACTTTGGAAACCGTCGAGAATCGCGATCATAATTTAGTTATGATCTTTTTAGTTACAGTAAATATCCATAATTGTCTTCCTATATGTTTTGTCTACTCATTTTCTCTTGGTGACAAAAAAAATGAAACTTGAAAAATACATCCTAAAGATAAAATAATACTCGTGGAATGTAGAAATATGTCGAAGAGAGGATTATAGGATTCTCTGCTATATTTTCTGTTCATAAAACATTTGTCTGTCATATTTGAATGCAAGAGAAAAGGTGGTTGTCATTTGTCGATGCATTCGGTAATATTTCCTTTTTATTTTATCGGCACGTATGTCAAACAGTTTATTATGCATTTTTGTTGTACTTTCCGATATTTCAGGACACTTATCTAATTGTGGATGAATTATATCCAAAAAAATGTTTCAAATTAGTTACAACAGCCTTGAACGTTTAGATTGACCTTCCATGTATTGTGTTGTGTTCATTTTATGCATTGAAAAACCGATTCCGTCTCGTCGCAATGTGTGTGATTATAAAATAAGAACCTCCAGTATCTCATTGAACTCACCAGTCTTAAAATCGTCATTAATTACTACGTTAATGAAAGTTTTTTCTTGTTAATACCTTTCACATGGTACATTAATTGCCAAAAATATCGAATTTAGGAAAAAACATTGGGAAATATTTGAATATAGTCCTATGATTCAGCCATTCAACGATTGTCAAAAAAGAAAACAATCAAGAAGAATACGATGAATTACCGATCCTAAAATCCAATTATGGAGTGATTCACAAACTTACTTAATCCTGTTGAAAATATTTGATGAAGGTTCTTCAACGTATTTCTTTTTGTTGATAGTGTTTACGATTACGAGTGTTTTATCGAATTTCTGTGATGGCATGCGATGGGAGGGTATTACAATAAAACGCGACATGTTCAGGTAATAATTAGTTACGTTTTCTTGCTTTAGACTTGGTATTTACTTCATTTCTATAAGTTTATTGTTAGAATAGCATGTCATTCTATAAAGATGTTAAGACCTTGAAATATCAACTAATATTTGAATCACGTTAGACGTATTTTGGTGCGAGCGATGGAATGTGTTGTATGAGATTGAAATGAATTAAAATACGACGAAATAGAACCATAAGTGAAAGTGACCCCATGGATTCCTTATTAAATAAAATAAAATATTGTAAATAATGTTAATCTTTTGCTACTGTAAATTTTTTTTTTCCTATTTACAAGTGAAATGTTTTTTATAGTTCATGCTAATTGTAGCTGGTTATTTGTGGCTCGGTAGATTTTTATGCGGAAGGAAATCCAGATACAGGCTATGCGTACTGGGATTCTTAATTTGTTTCACATTAGTTTTTTATAATTTATTGTAATATTCATGTTTGCATTATGGAATGTAGATTTTTTGAGAAAAATGTTCCTTTGCATGAATTGAAAAAGCAGTAATGACTTGAAAAAGCAGTAAAGGGCTCTAATGACCTCGATGTTGGCGAGCCCTAAAGCCCCCCCCCCAAAAAAAAAGCAGTAATGATCATCACAAGTAAGTAGAGTAGGGGACAATTCAGTTTTATGCACTGTTCAGAAGATTAGAGGCACTACTAGAGGAACATAATATTAATATATTTCATTCGTTTGATTAGTGACCTAGCAAGTTATTTACAACGATAATTTGTCGGTTTCTTTGAAAGGTATAAAAAATTATAATATGTAATTAGTCTAGAAGTATTTGGTTGACCTAACAAATTATTATTGTCATGTTCACTAATGTAATGTCTGGTGAGGAAGGATGTGATCCACGTGAAGAAGTATATGAACCATGTTCACCACTCACATAAGCTTCGAGTAGAATCGACGTAAATAAATAATAAAAATAGTACAACATTTCAGCCGTCTGTATAACATTTATGACTGAATAAAAACGACCCTCTTTTGAATTTACAACCTCTAATCAGAATACTTAAACCTGATGATGACCCGAAACAAGAGTCGAAACGTTGTTTTAATATTTTAAAGTGTAAATATGTAATTTAATGGAGTGGTTTTAAAGTGTTGTGATTAAAGGTTGTCTGTTAAAAAGAGGGTCGTTTTTATTCATTCATTAATAATAATAAAAGATCACATGCAATTAAAGATATAGCTACAGATTATCAAGTAGCTAGAAAAAGTCACGTGCACTTGAGTTCAAATTTTCTGTTTGATATTGACGAAACTTACTACCGAACTAAGTGTGATTTGGTGTGTTCTCATTAATTTTACCATGACGGAGTAATTCAGTATTATCGTGTATAGTTGTAGTAGCTTCGAGCGTCTTCAGTCTTGATGATTGCGTGTTAGGAAGACAAGTGGGAAGTAGAGTGCATCCAGAACAGCGTTAAGCGTAAGAGCATTTTCTCTTTGGTCAGGTCGCAGGTGGGGCGTGGAATTGTGCTCTTCTGCGTGCTAACTTTTACTGCACTAAATTGTGTTACTATAGATGTTTCGCCCTAAGGGTACTAATTTCAGTTGAAAACTCGATCCAAAAAATAAAATCTCTTATCTTTCCAAAAAGTAGTGGAGGAAACGTTAGTGTCCGAAAAGGAGTTTTTAACTGCGTATAATCAAGTGCAGGACAATGCACGAATTTACTCACCGGAATCAAGCAACGGTTCTTCCCACCGATTTCGATCAGAGGGTCCCCAAGACAGTGGCAGTGTCGTATTTCACATTTCTGTGACCCAAGGCAAAAACCATTTCACCTCCCCTTCTTTGAATGAGAGAAAAATAATTAACTGTTTGTTATAACTACAGACTATTGGTAATAATTATAATATAATAATAATAATAATAATAATAATAATAATAAACTTTATTGTCAAAAAAGTAGTTACAAACTCCGTGTGACCACGTGGAGGACAATAAACTAATTTACTCTCCGGAAGCAAGCAAGGGACCATCCCACCGATTTCGATCAAGGGTTTTAAGACAGAGGCGGATTTAACATTTCAACATACTCCTAACGATAATAAATAGTTCGACACGTTATAGTATTGACAAATACCAACAATGTATTATTGCATTTAATAAAACAAGAAAGTAATTTCACAAGTACGTATTATTATCCAGTTATAAATCATTCTGAAAGTATTGTTGATAATTCTTAACTATTAAATGACACTAAATTCGCAATGAAATGACACTAAAATGACAAATTTTATTTTCAATAGAATATTGAAAAACAGGTATTTAACAAACATGCAGTTAGCAATTCTTTAAAATACTCCAAAAATATTGCAATTAAATAGTAATTATAAAAAAACACAAAATTCAAGACGAGGATTGCATTATCATTCTCCATGTGTCTCCTTAAATATACAATATTTTAAGTTCTTAATGCTTCCGTTTTGTTATTGTGATATTGAGACGGTTCGAGGTTTGCTTTCTGCGAAGCTAAAGCAGTTTCTTTTCCCTCACACCCATATCGTACTTTTTGAAATGATTCTTATGATTTTTATTTTGAAGTAATCACTGTGTCTGAGATGTAATCACTGAGATTTTGTGTCTGAAATGGTAGCGCCACAATGGATTCCATTTCATTCAGAAAACACTTATTTTTAATAACATCTTTTAAGGATTAAGTTAATATCATCTATTAAGTTCGTAATATCTTTTATTTAAAATCACGTGATATTTATACTTGACGCATTTATTGACAAAAAGTACTAAACTTAAATTCTTAGTGTTCTTATTGCCAATTTTTCTCTTAGTGTACTTATTTTTAGAAACCTTTAGAAGTGAAATCCAAACTTACAGTATCCGAAATATAAGGTTAGGATACCATATCCACAGGTCTGAAAAAAATCCTTTCCTTCCTCTGAATTATCTAATCCCATCCTAGAGTACTCACATCCATAGTGTTTTCTTAATGTGCGAAAAATTCACATGTCTCCATAGAAACTGTTACATAACACAGATAAAAGTCATCAAAAAATTAAAACATTGTGCACATCTACGGTTACTACCTCGCGTTACAAAGTAGGACCTTTCGTGAGAAACCATACCAATGGAAAGTTCTGTTTCTTTCTTTACACCTTATATCCATTCGACCGAAACTGCGTAGAAAGATTTATAATTCTGTTTNTATATATATATATATATATATATATATATATATATATATATATATATATAAATAAATGACATTTTTGCCGTTACTTGATGAAGAGAGACATGCAATAAATGCCTGCTCAAGATAACCTTAAACTTTTCTCGCCTTGCTTATCAACTGCAATTTTTCATAGATGATTAATGCTCAATCAAGATTAAATTTCAAATGTACGATTAATTCGGTTTTCCGGTATGTTTATAATAATATGTACCTAACTATGTGTTTAAAAGTAAAGCAAGTAACTTGCTCTTAATAGGAAGGGAAAGCGACTTAATGGATTTATGTGTTAATGGCCTGGCGATGGAATGTCGTTGTGTGTTGTCCGTCGCTGGCCCTCGGGACTTCCCCGTCCGGCCGACACCGTGACTGCGTTGCGTGCACACGAATTGACTCTGTTTGCGTATTTACCGAGAGCCCGCCTGCACCACGGTTTGGAGGCTGGGGCTACAAACACTCCATCATCAGAGCTAATAACCTCGCGAACGGCTACGGGGGGTTGCGTTGGTTGGCTACGAACGGATGGTCTGGCTGGCGACAAATTAGCTGCCGCGACCCGCTTTTGTGTTGACGTCGCTCGGGGACAGCTCAAGCTCTTGATAATGAGAAGCTCTGTTGCATCGGAGCAGATAGTTGATTTCCAGTCTGAGTATGTTTGTGGAACTCTGGAAACAACGCATTTGTACTCGTAGAACAGTGGAATGTTTCGATTCTTTTTCGTAACAGTCCCAATTAAGTAATTTCTATTAGAAATCCACTTTTTAATTTCATAAAAATATTTGCATTGTAACGTAATTCTTTACTCTGATTGATAATAATCTCAAGTGTGTCTCATTGTTTTTCTATGTTTGTCTCCTGGATTATTCACGTACGAGCATGCGATTAAAGGAGCGTATTATTTTTCGGCACTTTGTACTGTTTTTTGACAATAAATTTATTACTAACTGCGTATGATCACGTGGAGGAAAAAAAAAACTAATTTACTCTCCGGAAGCAAGCAAGGGACCATCCCATCAATTCCGATCAAGGGCCCTAAGGCAGAGGCGGATTCAAAAATTTCAGCAAAAGTTCCTAGATAAGATAAAAAGTTGACTGCGAGTTATAATACTAATAGAATGTCAATATGTTTGTAATTTTAAGCAAAAAATTACATGTACAAGTTATTATCGAACTATAGATTATTCTGAGTATAGTGTTTAAAAATCATAAGAATTGAAATAACACTAAATTCACGATTTATTGTTACAATAAACACGCCCCTAGACAAAGCCTAGAGAACCTGTATGATAAATCCGCCTCTACCAGAAGGAAAAACGGAGAAAAACCCGGGCCAGGATGGGGCTACAGAATTTATGTACACAACCGTGCCAAAGTTGAGTACACATAAAACTAAATTAATATGAGCCATAAGACAACACAATCATGCAAGAAAATAGTTTTTGAAATTGTTATAAGTTGTTTAAAAAGTACTACAGCAATGGCGTGATAAAGTACAAGACGAATTTAACTTTTATTAAAATCAATAAATTCTTTTACATTGTAGAAGCACTGGTGCAGGAGGTAGTTTTTAACCGCTGATTTGAACAGATTCAATTTCATAATGTCTTTTATATTCTTGGGCAGGGAATTATATAGAACGATTCCCGAATGATAAGGTCCTTTTTGGCAAAGAGTGGTTGACACTCTAGGGCGATGAATATTACTACTATTGCGTGTATAGTGTTCGTGAACGAGACTGTTTCGTATAAAGAAAGGGTGGCACTTCAGTAATTCGGTCTTAACAAACACGACTGTTTCATAAATATAAATGCAGGGAAGTGTTAAGATATTTAATTCCTTGAATAAAGGTTTACAAGAGTTTCGGGGGTGAGATTTACAAATTATCCGAACTATCCTCTTCTGAATTCTGAAAGTTTGAATACTCTGACCGGAATTACCCCAGAAGGTAATGCCGTAACGTAAATGGGAGTAAACGTTTGCAAAATATACGCAACGGGAAATACGTGGACTAACTGCGTTAACTAAGATTCGGAATGCGTAACACAATTTGCTTAATTGGGAATTAAGATTGTCAATGTGACAATTCCATTTGAGGTTGTCTTGAATATGGAGACCTAAGAATTTTGTATTCGTAACAGTTTTTAATTGTGTTCCGTTTAAAGAAAGTGAAACCTGGGGTAAAGATTTTGTGATACTATTGTGAAATGACATAGACACTGTTTTGTCAGTAGTACACCTAAACGAGATATAAATATAGATCTGGAGGTAAAAGAAGCGGAACTAAGCTAGTATATCAATAAATGATAAATTATGAATAGTGGCGCCTTTGAACGACATTTAAATTCCGCTATTCTTCCGTATTTCAGTTTATATTGCATTTCAAATAGCTTTTGACATATACCGCTAATGAACATTAGATACAATGTATGCGCCTAAACACATTTCAGTCTTTGAAAAAGAATGGAGAGATTTGTTTTGGCAAGACACATGTCTTCCGATTTTCTCTTTAAAAATATGTTAGAGCTCTTTTCAATGATCTATGTCACCTGAGAACAAGCGTTGTAATCCATTCCAGGATGCTAAATTCGATTAAGGTTAATCCTGGTTTGGGGGGGGGGGTAGGATACAGATATTTCTTCTCTCCGGAATTTTCTATTGTCCGATAAAAATAGAAAGAAGTAAATATATTATTTTTAATCTGAATGGGAATGTGGTTTCAATTGTGATTTCGAGTCATATTTAACTCTTTTCTATAAATGGTTTTTGGACTTATTAGTCCGAAAATCATTTATAGAAAATAGTTAAATATGAAAATTATCAATCATCTATGACGTATTTAACAGTTCGATCTGCTACAAATATCTTTCACAACCTTACAAAGTTCAGCAGTTACCTACTTGTGTGCAAATTCTAATAAAGTATTCCTGAATTATCTGCCATGATTTCATCATTCGCTAAATTCAATAAATGCGCTATAATTTTTTGTTGTATGTCGAATATGGTGCTGTGTTCAGAAACGATGTTTAGCTATTTGTACGCTGATTTAATGTACAGTAAAATGTTTGTATTAATTTTTCCAAAATATTGATTTTTAGAAACCAGATGTGGAGAGCGTAGTGTAAATGAAGTTGGAATGTGCTGTCCAGAAATAGGTTTCTATTCTCAACATATTGAAAGTCACTTATCGAGTCAAAGTCACTTGTCTCAACTCATTCAAAGAGTTTTGCTGCATGAGTTTGCTAGAGAGTCGGGGGAATACAATTACCCTGCAAACAGTTGCGCTTGTGACGACTTTGCTTTTGCGAAAGCAGCGCGAGGTGAGAAGTGCAGTTGGGATGGGCGCAGATGAGGCTTGTGCTCATGTTGCACCACTACAAGTTGACCGAGCGGGAAAGGTGGGCTTCACCTCCGGGTATATAGCTGGGACTGGCCTTCGGTATCTGGCACTGAAGCGGAATTCCCTGCATCGGGCTTTACAAACACATTAACAACGATTACAATATCGATTGGTAAAATAGATTAACGTGTATTTATTCAATAGTTCTTACAGAGTACGGTTTTAATTTTTAATTAACATTTTGTAGGGAGATTTAATTATGGGTTTACAGTATCCACTGTAAAGATATAATTTAAAATGTATTGAGGTTTCGAATGCATAACAACATTTGTTTTAAATTGATGAGTGTCGTTAGTTTTGTGACAAACTTTTGTAAATTGTTTCTTTATGAAGCGATTGTCTATCAGTTTAAACGTTTTGCAATTCGCCGTTGACATTTTCTTGTTTGAGATTTATTGCATATTTTCGCCATTTTACTCTCAGCGGAGTGGGTGACATTTTGCGAGACAAGAACATAATATTTGCGATTCATAGATGAATCGCAATGTCAAATTCTTCGAGGAAAATCTGTGGGTGAGAAAAACCTGCAAACGTTCAAACCACAAATCTGTTCGAAGTTGCATAGTTATCATTCTGCGAAATATATTTTACCGAATTCTACGTTGTGCCTAGCTGGAGTTCTAGAAAAATATCCACACTGTAAAAGAATAACCGTTCTGAAAGCACACACTGCCTTTCAAAAGTAAATATCTTGAATAAGAATCTCAGATTGGTAATGGGAAATATTAAATAGATAACGTTCGAAGGTTAAAGGACTCGTTTAATTCTAAGCTTTACCTTCCTTTTTCGTTTCCTGTTCTACTCCAATCTTGTTCTTGAAATATTCGATATAAGAAGTAGATTATATTTTAGATGATTAAAATTGAATTAAGAAACTCAGCAATTTTAGTTACTCGTATTTATGAATGAATAATCAGTGTTTCGTAAGGTAATTGCATCTTATCCAGTTAAAGATTTAATCTAATATGATGAAGATCTTCGGCCAAAGCTTTTCCCTTTACCTTAAGAGAGCAGCCGCTATATTTAATTTTTAATTTTTGAAGCATACTAGTAAATATTCTGCTAAATATACTATTTACAGAATATTTATTCGGAAGATGCTTGTTAAGTCAAACGCAATAAATTTTGTACGTACCATTTGCCACCTGTAATGTTATGTAACTGCGGAATCATTTGTTTTGTAAAATGCGTATATATACGTAATAAATCTGAGAGCACCATGGCTAAAATGAAAGTGCAGTTTTATGCAAAAAAGAAATTTGAAAAGTCTCATTTTCTGATTTACGCGCAGCCTTAACGTAAACCGTGGCAGATTTAATAATCGAATTCACCTCTCGTACTCTGGTCGAGATGCCAAACGTAATGTCGAACGCTCGACTTCCGGGGAGACAGTCCGGTCGTCGAAGGCGGCGCGGCGTTCGCCTAGGAGAGGGAAAGCCCCGACGCGGACGGACCATTCCCTTCAAGGGCGCCGCGAAAGGGTTGCCACTGGGAGAGTCCGGGAGCGCTCACCGTGACAGAAGATTGTTGGTCCTCGGAGGACGCGGGGAAAGTGAGCGGGCGGCGCTCCGCTGTGGCCGCGACGACGACGACGACGACGACGGTGTTGCGGAGAGGGGACTGTTGCAATCGCGCACAGCGGGCGCTGGCGACGCAGCTGGAGGAAGGTGGGTGAGGGCAACGGCGTTGGCGCCTTCGTCAGTGCCGCGTCCGCAGACGCTCTGGACGGACGGACGCGCGTGCGTGGCTCCCGCGTCCCTCAAACGCTGTCGCCGCCCGAGGCTGTCACTGTCGCTCCTGTTCGTTCCGCCCGTGGGAATCGCGTGTGGAGTGGATGTCGTTGTCTGCTTCAGCTGCAACACTTGAGGTGGGTTCCAACATGGAATACTACTAGCACCGTTCCTCCCGTATCCGGGATACTTATTCGAGGGAAAAAAAGAAATGTTTCGCGTTCTTTAGGTTCTCTTGTTCGAGTAGCGTGTGATAGCTTCCATGTGTTTGTGGAGAACGCTAACGTTGTGTATATGTGTTAGATATTCGATACCAAATACGATATTTTGTAACGCGAGATTGTGTTAATGGAATTTTTCTTGCTCTGGTTATTGTTTAGATGAAATCCATTTCTTACAGAACCTATATTATTCTTTCTCTCTCTATCTATCTATAGGAATAATTTCATTCTTCGGCTGCCATATTTCTCAGCTGTAACGTAAATCAGTTTTAAGCTTTGGAAAGTATAAATAATTCCAGGCTACTTCTTAAATACACAGCATCCCTTTTTGTCATCACCCTTATCTTTCTGCGAAATGAACTCGTATCATCGACGAGTGCTCCAGAAATGAAACCTATTTCCTCCGGAGGTTCTGTTTTCACGTGTATGGACTCTTTTCGTTGAAAAAAAGGTTGGTAGTCGTGCCGTGAAAATAATGACGTGCAGTTGGCGTTTGATTCCTCATCCCATTCTGACAATTTATGAGTTTATGGAGTTCTTCGTTGAAAGTACGAAAAAGAAATTGATAGCATATCACCCATTTGATAGGCTCATACGCTGGTGTCACGAAGATATGTATGCACGGATTTGTGGGTGAAGTATTGCGGTCAATTTCCTCCGCAGAGCTACCTTGCGCGCTGAAGAGCATATTTCTATCTACACTCATATTCAGTCCTAAGAATCTATGTGAATGATCTATCGCCTTTGAAGATTTAATTGGTAAAAATAGATTTGTATGCTAATAAAATACTTAAAAAAAACTATGGAAGAAACTCGAGATCATAATAATAATAAATTTATTGTCAAAAAACAATACAAACTGCATATGACCACGTGGAAGACAATAAACTAAACAATCGAAAAAGGAAAACTAATCCGTAGGTTCGTTAAAGGTTCTTAACAGTCTAGTTACCTTAGTACCAGTTGTCTGTGTATAATGTATAAAGCATTACAATGAATTCCGAATTAACTCCTCATTGGTAGACACATTAATTGGAGAAACTTAATTGTCCATTATTATCTTAAATTAGGTGAAAATTTGTTCGATGAATGATTGAAATTTTCGCGCCAGAGATGGATTTTGAAATGAATTGGTTATGGTGACGTAAGTGATCGCTGGTCGGTATTAATAAATTGGACATGAGCTTCCGAGAGCGGTTTAATTCGTGCTGGGAGCAATTGTGTTTGTGGTCATTTTACGGTTGTTAGTTCCTCCGCGACGCGAGCTCTCCGTTTCACGCGGCGCGGTGTGAGTTGGTGGGTTGCAGCACTCGCGGTGATGAAATGGATCTGCAATGAATGTAACCAGTGTATTTGAATGTGAGAGAGGAGGAGGAGGTGGACAACCGCGGAAGGAGAGGAGACCGCGGAGAGAAAGCGCCGCGCCGGAGGGAATTCAATCTACACATTTGTTTACACACAACAAATCACGAACGGTTTGGAATTCTTGATCTATGGTTCAATTCAACGTCGGTGCTTTATTGTGGCGAGGAGAAGCATTCGTTATTGTTGGTGATGCTGTGTTGATGATGAATTGTTTTACGGAATTAGTACACTGCGGTTAAGGAGACTTGAAATATTGTCTTAAGTTTTTGTTAATCTACTTAGAGTATACGTTTGCAGCGTATACAGCATGGGGATAAATATTTTTAATTGCAATACAAGCTGTACAGACTTTCACGACAGTATTCGGCAATAAGTTGTACTGACAGGTCAAAATTAATAGACATGAGGCAGGGCTGAAGGTTTTTATTACGATTTCTTTTCGTATGTTACCTGTTATTTTTCATGTCTTTTCAGTATCCATGTTTCCTACCACTGTGGTTTGTATTTCTCAAATGGTTTCTATGAAAGCGAAGTTTGTATGGTACAGAAAAACTATTACCATGATCAGTACACATGATGTTTGTTGATGACGACGCAGTATGCCATATTGAAGAACATAAGCATTTGTGTCAAACACATTATCATTACAACGTTTCACTGCATACCTCATATAATGCAAAATCGATTCATAGAATTGAATATAATTGGCAAGGTAGCCAGTCCTTTGCTGTAGCTGAATATTGATTTGCATGCTGAAGAAACTGGTGTGAGAGAATGTCTCTTATTATACGTCATAATCACAACAACAAAAAACTAGTGTTCACTGAAGCACTTTTTAAGTATCATCTTCCTTGCTTTACTTTTTTCCTAGTATAGCTATTGTTAACAATTTTTATGCTACAATTTTGTCATGGGAGAAATAGTGAAACTCCTTATTTCATTCCAGAATTCCAGCAAAGGGCTCTAATGACCTTTGATGTTGACGAGCCCTAAAGCCCCCCCCAAAAAAAAAAAAAAAATCATTCCATGGTGAGCTTTGTTTGGTATTTGTCGGTTCCATGCATGTCTTACAGATGGACTCAATCCACCTTTCTTGATGATCATGCAATTATTATTCAAATGGATCAATTTTATTTATAATTTCAGTTTCTTTAACAATACAATTTTCGTGTTATTATGTTTACAATGCGAAATGGCAGCTTCTATCGCAATGAGCACTAGATTTTCGTTATTGGTTACAATTACCAAAACCGTTATCATGGCAATATCATTAACTTTTTGTTTATAGTGTTATGTAATATGCTTAAAGAATTGCAGCCTTGAACTTTTGAAAGAGTATTAGGAGGAAGTAATCTGAGACCGTTTCCTGCTTGCTTCTACTGAGTAAATCATGATGGTCGAGTCGGTTTGGTAAATATCTTGATGTATGTTCTCTGAGATACATATTTGTTTTATACAATGCGCAAAAATGTAACGTCTACTTATCATTTTAAGCTCCTTATTTGATTAACGGCGGCACTCGTCCGTTAAAGAGTATCTGTCTAAATGTAATAAATAATCAATCTTAATGTGTTATGTCCATTGTTTTCTGCACTTGTGAAAGTTTCTTTTTAATAATTGATTTTCATTAACGTGATAGAGGTGACATAATTTAAATGACAACCTGTAATACTGTTTTTCTAACGACGAAATGCAGACTATTGAAGAACATGTGTACACAATTTACCGATATTTTCAGTGCCTGTTTCTTATTAATTTCCATGAAATTGAATATTGGAAAATTTTTAATGTTCTATAATTTGCATTTAATGGTATGGGTCAAAATAGCGGTAATACATATATAGTAGCCACTGTGTTCTATACTTTAGGAAATTCAAAGAATAATTCTTATGAACCTAACCATTTTTCGTGTGTTTTGGCAAAGTGTTCATTATTTTTCATAGTATCAAGTAATAAAGAACATTATAAAAGACTTCGCTTGTAACTTTCCAATTACAATTTAACAAATTCTTCAGTATGTCATATCTAAAACCTTTCTGAGACATCATATGTTTGGTGTGATTAATGCCGGTAGGGTTTCTTTAATTCTATCTCAATTTTAATTCTTTTGCTTTTTCGTAAACTATTTTGTTTCTTCGCTTGTAACTTCTTCCTTTATTTTGTAAACACTAAGAACAAATGTGCCTCGATAGAAATTCTTGTATCATGAAAACACAAAAGAATGTTAAGTCTACGACGAATTCGATTTCTTTGTTTGAATACTCCATAATGACTGATTGTGAAACAGGATGATTCAATTAGACGAACAGCTCAAATACCTCCCAAATGGGTGAAGACATCGAAATTTCATTTTCTCTAAGATAAATCGTGGAGCTAATCGTATTTTCGTGGGTTTTAAAACCGTGCTAAAGAAGTGCTAAAGTGTCAATACCCCACAGCTTAGAAAACAAGGAATCATTCGTCAAATGATTAGTCTCATGTCATGTCTTATCTTAGTGAAACAGCATTTGATATCTTGATTAGTTTAGGAGATATTTGAGGTGTTTGTCTTGAATCACTTTAGTTTCATGGTGGTTTTTAAAAGACCTAACATGTTTACATGAAACTTCTCTGGGTCTTTCTGCGCGTGACTTTGGTCTTTCTAATGTATCAGAATGTTTGTCATCCTCTAATAATTCATTAACGACACAGGCTATTCAGTTATTCTTGTCCGAAATGTCCCTCTGGCGTTCTCGCTAGTAAATATTTTCTATCCGTTGTTTTGTCATTCATGTCTATCTCCATCATGTGTTTTCAAATATTTTAAATAACATTTTTAAAATTTGCTTAATTGAAATTACGTTTTAATTCTCTGGTATACTTTGTTTATTTTCAAATATTATTTGTTTGGACGTGTATAATTTCAAGATGAGAACTCGATTAATTTTGGTAGGTCTTCGTGAACTTTAAAAATTTGAAGTGTGCCTACTCAACTTTCCAATTACAATTCATTACAAAAAAAATATGGCCCTAAATACCCATTATTATTAAAAATTTAAGAAAAAGGAAACACACTAAACATCGTAATGTATCATAATTATTAAGCTAGACAACACTCTAAAAAGGTTAACCGGTTTCAAATAATTATCATCTCTTTCCATAGTACACTCCATATACCCCGCAGGGGGCTCAGTTTCGACTGAGTATGGGCTTGGCGAACCCACGACCCTGAGCTGGGAACTGGTATTGCGCCACCAATCCTAGGACACCGTAAGCTTTGAAATGCTTCAGCGACCACCATTGGCGCGATGGTGGAAAGTTGTGTATTTCAGACGGCGGAGATCTTGCCTTCATTGGCCGGGTCGCGAGGGAGGATTAAGCCTCTATAAAAAAAGAACCCTCAAGGCGTGTTACCTCGAGGTGTAATAACTCGATGTCGACGAACCAAAAAGCCCCACTCAAAAAAAAAAAGAGAGAGAGAGAGAGAGTTTCGTCGGTAGAACTCTAGAGAGAATTCTCAACCGACGTCTCGTCTGGTATGTTGAAAGGCATAACTTGCTGAGTCGATCGTCGATCTCAGTGTGGTTTCAGGAAGTTCCATTCCACCCTGGACAACTTACTTCTCCTGGAAACAGCAATTCAAGATGCTTTTGTCCGAAGACAACATTTCGTCGGAATATTCTTTGACATCGAGAGGGCTTATAATACTACATGGCGTCGTGGCATTTTAAAACAACTCAGTACCTGGGGGTTTAGAGGACGTCTTCCTCTGATGCTACAGTTCTTTTTGGATCAGCGTTCCTTCCGCTATAGAAAAGACACCTCGGATGTTTTTTTTTTCAAGAGAACGGTGTTCCTGAGAGCTCAGTCCTGAGTGTGACGTTATTTGCAGTGACCATAAGCAGCATAACATCTGCTGTAAAGAATCCTGTTTTACACTCTTTTTGTCGACGACTTTGCTATCTTTTGTTCATCACAGTGTCACAGGTGCGGAGCGACAAATCCAATTCGTCCTTAATAGATTGTACCACTCTTCGAAGACGACTGGCTTTCGTTTCTCTGCTGAGAAAACACACTCTATTCTTTCCAGTAGGAGACAAAGCCTTCCGGCAGAACATCACCTCGCCCTGGGGAACAACGTTCTAAAATTCTATCCTTCTGTAAAATTCTTAGGTCTAATCTTTGATCAGAGACTGAATTGGATTGAACATCTGACATACCTTAGAGCGAGAACATATTGAATTTATTGAAGTGCCTCAGTAGCAGGGAATGGGGCGTTGATCGCTCCTCCTTGCACCAGTTTTATCGAGCATTTATAAGATCTCGACTTGATTATGGCTGCATTGTATATAGCTATGCTCGTGCAAGCTATTTAAAGAAGTTGGATCGTGTCCACCATGCAGGAATCCGACTAGTTACGGGAGCCTATCGCACTAGTCCCATTCCGAGTTTGTATGCCGAGAGTGGCGAACCATCTCTTTACCTCCGGCGGCAACTCCTCATGCTACGACACTTTTGCCACGTGCTAACTTTAACCGACAATATGGTACACAACGCAGTATATCATCCTTCCTCCTCTTCCATCCGTTTCTAGAACAACAGGCTGAGAGCAACCAAACATTTTGGATAACTGTAAACAAATTAAGGAAACCTTGAATATGCGCACACCTAATGTCTGAAATCAAGGTTTCAGTAAGACTCCTCCTTGGGCTTTGCGCAAGTCGCAGATTAATTTCGATCTTTTGCATCATCACAAAAAGAACACTCCAGCTCCGATGTTGAGGGGATACTTTCAGCTAATCCTCGACGAACACCGGGTCCATATCCCTGTGGTTACTGACGGTTCGAAGCAGACTGATGGTGTCGGCTGCTCTGTGGTCTTTCCCCGCGAGACCTGTGGTTACTGTCTAGGCGACATGTGCAGCGTTTACACCGCAGAGTGCTACGCTATATTGAGAGCTTTGCGATTAACAAAGTGTTGCCGCGCATCACATTTCCCGATTTGTTCTGATTCGCTAAGTGCCCTTCAAGCAATCCAGAATATGTATCCGGCTGATAAGCTGATCCAGAACATCCAGGATGTGCTTTTCTCGCTCCAGAGTGATGGAAAGAATATAATGTTTTGCTGGATTCCCGGACACGTGGGAATCAGAGGAAATAAGGAAGCAGACGTTTCCACATAGACGGCATGCCTCAGGAATCGCGTGGATTTCTTCACCATTCCAAAACGAGATGTCCTAAATTCCATCAAGATAAGGATTCTGAGTGAATGGAGCAATGAGTGGTTAGCTGTTGAAAGGAATAAGCTCCGACTTATCAAATCCTCTGTGAAGTCATGGAGCAGTTCCTGTAGGCCAGCCTGGCGCGACGAGGTCTTGCTAAACCGCCTGCGCATAGGACATTGTCCTCTCACTCATAGGTATCTCTTACTACTTGATGATGAACCCGTTTGTGAGGAGTGTAGCTGTTCTCTGACAGTGCGTCACCTACTAACTGATTGCAGAAGATACTCGAGTATATGGAGACAAATTGGTCCGGCTGCTGATTTACCAACAGTTATTGGAAATGAAACGGTTAATATTAATAAACTACTGAATTTTGAGAGTAGATCGGGGCTCCTCCCACAAATTCTCGGCAGGGTTTAAATTTGCATTCTTCTTTCCTCTTTCCTGTCTTCTTTCCTTTCATCCTTCGTTTCTGTAATTAGAAAATATAATTTTTAGAATTTTTTTCTTTTTTATGATATAATGTATTGGGCAACAGTTTTTTTCTTTTATCTTTGTAGTTAGATATTTGTTGAATTCAGGAGGGTTTTTTAGAGGGTATGATCGAGATATTCGGAGAGTCCCACACACGGGGAAGAGTCATTACGACTCTTCTCTATGGTGCGAAACTGCATTTTTCCCCACCTGCATGGGCTCTAATGACCTTACTGTTGACGAGCCCTTAAAGAAAGAAAAAAACAAACATAATATCTAAAAACACAAGTACAAATTGTATGAGTTATTAGTCTATTCCCAACGCATTCAAAATCAAATCTCAAGTTTGGTTTCGATGCATCAATTTGTTTTTGAGTTATCTGGAAAACAAAATTATTAGCATATATACACACGTACAACATTGAACACCATCTCCAAAATTTGAAAATGGTCTCTTGTGGAGCCAATTCGTAAAGATCCGAAGAGATCTCAAAATTTTCTATTCGACCAATTGCAATAGTTTCCTTACACACTCTGTGTAATTGGAAAGTAAAAATAGACTTAATTAAACACTTTTCATATATCCTGGTAAGATTATTTGCTATAGAGCTCAAAGTGTTTTATCTTAAATTTTTCAGTAGAAAATGGAGTCCTCAATAGAGAACTCTTTAGAACTCTCCAGTTGTTTATTTAGTGATTTATGAGACTTTGATTCATAATTAGGTTGAAGTATAGCGGTAGTTGTCATTTATATAAAAGCTTCAATCTGAAACTAAAAATTATTTAATGACTGAAAAGTCCTTAATACTTCTTACATAGTATTTTTTAGTCTTTTAGGTTAGACAGTCTAAAAACCTTGAAAAACTGATCATGTCTCGAGAGTTATTCGAAATCCTTCTTTACGTTTGTTTAGAAATATTTTAGTAGTTTCAAACTCATGATATTGTCAATATGCATGGGATGGGTGAGTTTTCCTATGGTAATAGAGTAAATTGCAAGCATCGGATAAGAAGAGAAGACGGGCATTCATACCTTTTATGTGACAGATTCATCACTTCAGTCATATTGGTGCTGTCGAACATGAAATAATGAATGTCAAACATTAAATTATGTCGAACATATGGTATTTTGTTTCATTGAAATTAACTTTACTCAAATGTTCATCCAACTCATCATTCATGTATTGTTGTTTATATTGGATAAAAATGCACACCTGGGAAAAGATACTGAATGAATTGTAAATAGGCGATTCACTTTGAACAAGCCACCAGCTTAAGGGACTTTTTGCGTCATACGTGTGTCCCATTTATTTGTAAGACATCCTTATTTTTTGTGTGTGATATTGTGTGGTAGTTCAGTTAGTAGCGAAAATATTCTCTCTGTATGACTTATTAGAACAATGTTTATTTTTGACTCAGCAGCTTCATCTAGTCCACATTTACCTCGTGAAAAAAAAAATCATTTAAAGAATCGTGTTAGAAGCTAATTTTGTGGAGTGGAAACAGGAAATTATTAAAAACGCCTAGTACTATAAACGATAGCAATGCGGAAATCTCAATATTCATGGCGTGTGACGTTAATGCTACAATAGGGGAGCGGATGTATCTAACATTGCAGCGAATGTAGCCGATAGCGAAGCGGTCACGTTGCCGAAAGCCCTGTGTCGAGGGACGATTTGCCAAAGCGACCGGACACTTTTTTTTCTGTCGTGAAACCGGAAGCAAATATGCGCAGATGGAGCTCTCTCACGCAAATGCTCTTGTTTAGCTCCCGAAGCTCAACTTCCGCGTGGACTCACTGCTCAGCGAAGGAAAGGATTGTGCTACTCCTGGCTCAAACAGAAAAAAAACTCACAAGTCTATTATAGCGGGGAAGTCCCAAACATTTATATTTAGGATCAGAAATTAAAAAAAAAAAATCATATCTTTTCAGTAAATCAATCATTTTGCGAGTGTTTATCTTTCCATGGCCATAATTAAAGCACAATCCTAACACGAATGTGATTGTAGAGATGTAACTTTGTTGTGTATTTTGTGTTGGATTTTGGATTTTGGATTTTGTACTTGTAAATATAAAAGGCCCCGAATATACCTGATGTGTAAAATCTGCCTAATTTATAAAAAGAGTTATCAGTTAAGAACATATTTTTTTATTTTACAAATTTTACATTCGCAGGTTGAAGCATTCTCATTATACACAAAACAAAAAGAATAATTCGAAACTTTGTGAAATGAAGTAAGTACCTGAACGTTGTGAAAAGCTTATTCGGTAGAATTGAAGACAAATTCTTCCAGAGACCACAAGGTGACTTACAATTTATTTTAAACAGAATAAAGCTCCGCGTGTATGTTGTTAAAATCATTCTAGATATCCAGAGTGTTTCGAAAAACGTGTTATTTCTGTTTGGTAACATTACTTAGCTGAAAGTTATCGTTATCAGTGAAAGCATACTCCACTTCAGATATCATTTCGAATTGATAAATGAATGTTTTGCATGGCTAACCCCATTATTTCTCGTTCCCTATAGATATTTGCCGTTGATTTATTATTCATCAATGTAATGAGTTAATCTCGTGTCAGTTTGTAAGTGCAATGGTGAATAATGGAAGGGAGGAGTGTAACCTTGCAAAGAATTAATGTTTTCCTTAGGGATTCATTAATAATTGTACTATACAATATCGAAATAAACTTTGAGTCCGGAGTATAGGGTGTAAAATAATGAACATGATTATTACGAAAGAGAAAACGTAGCCGTCGTGTGACAGTAGACATAAGTGGAAAACAACGTTTGAATAGTACATGTAGGTACATGAGATGGGTTCAGAGGGCTATGTTTAATGTAAAAGATCAATAAAGATTTTGAAGATTTTTTTCTTTAAATGATGCTTCCTCACCTCTGATGGACAACATACTACTAACTTTTACTCATACTTGTTTCGTAATGACATGGTGTGAGTACGTAGTTCCTATACATGCGTGGTTATCACATGAATAATGTTGTATTAGAGTGTCCAAACGAAGAAATTTGTGTTGTTTGAAAAGGAAACTCCAAAACTCCTGGAACGACACGGAAATCATTCTTCTGAAATGGACGTTAGGGACAAAGGAGTCGTGGAGTGGAAGGCGGTCTTGTAAGACCGTCTACGCAAGGAGCTCGTGACCTGCAAGCCTGATAAATCTCGAGCAGTCAACATTTACTCAGTGGTGGTCCACTGTCCCTTCTCGAGGTCTTCCTCTCTCCTCGCAACTTCTGCATCTCGATCAGGACAGTCTCATCATTTTAAATTATAAGAGTCAACTTCAAACCAAATCAGAAATGTCAAAATTGTCATGTCAGGAACTGGAAAATTTCTTTTACTATGTTCTACATTACTTCAATTTTTTACTTCAGTTTCAAATCATTTTGTAGTTTTTGCAAGTTGCGAATTCATACAAAGTTTTTTGTCCCGGGTGTAGATACCATACTGTTGTAATTTATGCAATTCCGCTTGTGATGACAAGGATGACATAATTTGGAGTTTTATGAATGATATTATTATGACGATTCCGTTCATTTTTATAAGCAGGTAGCCTTAGGTATATTCAAGTTATCGGGAGTTTGGACACCAAAAGAACAAAGGTAGCGGACTCGAGTGGTGTTTCAGGACAGCCACCATCAATATTTTAGAACAAAATCCCCGACACGCGTTATGTCTTGGACTGCCTCAGATTGTCGTTATATTAAAATCGTCGTTTGGTAGCACATACTACCTTACGGGTGTACCAACGCTATGGAAACAACACAGAGACTACCGTAAAATGAATTTCGTTGAAAATATATTAAAAAATTAAGAATTCTTGGATAATTTATGCAATGTATTTTATTACTAGGATTATTAATTTTGTGCTACTCTACAAAAGATAAAAAACGAGTATTTTAAGGACAGGTTCTCCTAAAGATATTTTGTCAAATTTGGTGGAAGTGAATACAACGTATAAGATGAAAATATCACAAAGTCGAGTAAAGTACGACATACGAGGAATCAATTGAGTAGGTTGGCAGTTCTCCCGAATTTGGTAACTTTTCGTACAGCAGCTAGACTTTAAGAGTAAGTAACACGCTATACCCGGATATCGTAGGCGCACCGACGAGGAAGGTTCGGAATTCGATTTAAGTTTATTTGTTTGTGTACAATATGATTTATGGATTCCGTGAGGTGTAAATATTTCATTAGTCAGTAATATCCACTGTAATTGTGGATATTATTTCCTTTGAAAATAAGGTATGTCTTTACCTTCGGGAAAATCTATTATATATAGATTTCTCCATGGGCTTTTTTGAAGAGTACGAAAGACGAATTAATTGGAGTTTTTTTTGTTACTCATCCAGAAAATTCAACAATTTAAATCTCCCTATGTATAACAAGGAATTGGGATTGACCACTAGGTGATAAATATCACATCACTTGGTTGTTTCAAGGAACATTTTTTTCTTTATTTTAACAGAGAGTATTAAGGATTCTATGAACATATACTTGTTAATTTCTCCAATACTTATTAATTAAATAACATGTTTATTTGATACTAGCAGAACTACCCATCGTTGCCCAAGATTGGAAAATAAAATTTAAACAATTCTTACGGGACATTCTGGTATTAAAACTCGTGTCAACAGGTCTGGATTTTTTAAAGCTCATTTGCCCAGTTTTCACATGGATTCTTGTATAATATCCTAAATTCACGGTACATTTTCACTCTTGTTAACTTCGAAAATTAAATAATTTACTATGAAGAAAACCTACAAAAAATAAACACAATTTTCACTATTATATTGAGTGTTAATATGTGCGTAATTACGAATTATTTTAAAATCGAGACAGGAGAAAATACATTTTACTCAGAACGCTTAATAAGACTTTTCTGAATATTATATATTCAAAAATAATTATATATAATTAATATTTCTGATTTCCTTGATTTTCATTCCACTTTAGGTTACGTACTTTAAAACAAAGTTCTCCACAGCCTATATATAATTTTACTTCTACGATTCAGTCACTTCGATTATACGTTCAGTTCTCCTCTCGTAACGCGATTGTACTCGGGTGGACACATTAGTCTCAACAGTCACGGGAGTGATGATTCCTCCTGTCCTGTGCTCTTTTAATATCAATATTAATCATATTTTGCATTTTAGCTGTAATAACCATTAAAAACAGTCCTTTGAAATTTCAAATAATCGATTACTTTTTCCGATTTTTATACTAGACATTCCAAATAATTAACTTTCATTATTATGGATTAAATGATGACGTGTTGCACAAAGGCACATGAAGAATTATTTCAACCTAATTAGCGTGGTCGGAAACGCGGCTACTCAGCAATTATTCAATCCTAGTTGTGTACCCGCGGATTTGTTCACGTGAATTTTGTAATATGTCAGCAACTTTGTTATTTCTCACATTCCCATTGATATTCACGGAAAATATTATACATTTATTGGCGGTTTAATAGCATTGGTGTGTATCCACAATACCTTATTTTCACTGATGTAATTAAGAAAACGGTTTTCGGGAACATCAACTGATAGTTGTTCTAGAATTAATTCAAGTGTCAATAGATATGTTATCGTACTCGAATGAGATCTGAACATGAACTTCGCGGTGTTTGTGTTATAATTATACATCTCAGATATCCTGACAATTATTTTTGTATTTGAGTCCTAAATCCCCAATAAAGAATAATTATGGAACCGATGCAAATCGTACCTTTTCAATTATATTCTACTTCTTCCCACTTTCGTACCCACTTTAGGGGTGAAAAGAGATTCTTTTTCTTCACGGAGGATCCATGAGTCCAAAATTTAGACTTAAGTGATATCAGGATGTCATTATCAACTCTGCTATGCCAAAAACGCAGGACACGTCACGGATAAAAAAAAACAGAAACATTATCTTCTCATTAAGCTTCTAGGTCCGCACGTTAAACAATTAACCTAATTACCGATTTAATTGTCTTCAACTTTAAAAACATAGAACTTTCATACAAAATTTCAACCCTTATTTCACTCCCTTACGGGTTGTTTTCCGTAAAATAGTCTTGCAAACATTTCCCATATAATTTTTCGTGTTCACGCTCTTCCCAACCCCCAACTTTAGGTTACACAACGTTTTTGGAAATACGATTATGCATACCAGAATACACTAAAACCAGGACTCAACCCTAATACCAGTCTTTTAACGTTATTTTTCCCTTTCCCAGTTCTAAGGATACCGTGCCCCTGTGTGACCTGAACTTTCACATAACGCATTGGTAATTAAACTTCTCATGAAGTCTAAAACAACGTATCCGACGCGGTTTTGGTTTTTTAATGATTTAAAAATTATTTTCCAATTATTTTTACCGGCACAGTGTTTGTTGTCATGTAGTCAGCCATCTGCGTATCAAATTTGAATTTGCTCAAGGAGTTACGGTAGGATACATACTGAAAACATTCAAACCCCTATTTCATCCCATGGACTCTAATGACCTTCGATGTTGGCGAGCCCTAAAGCCCCCCCCCCAAAAAAAAAAACCTATTTCATCCCCTTAGGGATGAATTCTGGAAAGCGGATGTGTCTACCTTATAAGGAACATACCAGCCAAATTTCAATTTTGAAGGCTTTAATGTTTCTGAGATTTCATGATTAGTCAGTGAGTGCTATTGCGATTTTATATACGAGTATATAGATTGTGACATTATTAACTCGTGAACAAAACGTTAAAGTGATCGAAATTAAATAAATTACAAAATAAATAAAGATATCCCTATGTTGAGATCAGTCAAATTGATTATTAAAACATTTCCGGAAATACGTTTGTACCGTGACGACAAAGTGGGATATATATTGCTTTAATCATGTGAGTCATCATCATACCAGAAATAGTGAATTTTTTAAAAAAATTTGCTTCTCAGTTAGCGTAATAATTGAAGGAAGAATGTGGAATCTTAAATGCGATTCTCGTATTGCAATTGCGATACCAACTTTCACAATGGCGAGAAAGACGCTAGTCCGAATGCGCGCGAATTGTGGCGCAAAACATCGCCTCGCGGGCCGCGTGCGTTGTTGCGTCGGGGCTTCCCCAACGCATGTACATGTGCTCAGCCTGTCACGAGTGTTCGTGCGCTTGCACAACAAGTGGAGGAGCTGTCAAGGCGGCGAGGCGGCGATGGTGGGGCAGCGCAGCGACTACGGTGGCGATGGGCCCCAATTCCATGGAGATTGGTTGATTTAAAAAATCTGGTGATTAAAAAATATATATTTTACTTCGAACTGTTTTGTTTGATGAGACAAGAGACGTTGTTGTTCTGAGTGGTTCCTGTAAGTATCAATTGGAAGTACGAGTTTTTGGCAGGAAATTGGAATACTGACATCTTTATTCTCATCTTACATATGGTAGTTAAAGTTTTAATAAAGTAAAAGTAAAAATAATAAATTAGTAAACGCTTCAGTAAACAGTAATAAAAGTGGTTATAAAACACGTTTTTGTGGCTACGTAAAACCAAAGTTTTCCAGGTGATGACTCACGGACACCCACATATTCTGCACCCCCAGAGCTTCCGATGTGTATGTGAGCTTGAACCCCTAGTATTTTTACTAGCGGCACTATCTCTCTTAAAGTGGGAAGAGTACTTCAAGTTGGTCAAATCCTCGAGATGTATAATTGTTTTCTATATTTTTATTCTAATTGTTATAAAACAATAATAATAATAATGAAAAAATGATTTAATTTCTATCTATCGGTTAATAATATAGTACAAACTTTTTCAAATGTCCGGTGACCCATAGATAAAACTGATGTAAAAAATAGTAGGGAAAATTTACTACAAATCAAAGTATGTTCCATCACTTTCGTGATTTAAAAGTTGGTCTTATTTTGAAAATAACATTTTCTCCATAAGACGCAATGTATTTCAACATCAATTACAAGAGCAATTATCGCATTTAAATGGCCGGTGAGGTATGTTCTTCAAGTTGTAATCACAATAAGTACATGTTATTCTCTTTATTTACGCCGATTTGAGATATTTTAGTGATTTAATTCTACGTGCGCTACTACCTTACGAGGCGCGTACATGGGACTACTGAATGCCGCTTCTCAACACCTCTTTGTGTCTCCGCACAGTGAAGTATATCGAGGCGAAACCTGTCCAAAAATATTTTATCCAGTAAATTGGGTGAATTATGGCGAAAATTCGATTTTAAGTATATAAACAAATGTTATGTTAAGATACATGTTAAGAAAGTTTATATAGAGCTTCTTCTTAATTGTTTATATAGATTTGTTACCTAACCTCTCGAATCAAAAATACATTCAACTTAACATGTAGTTTGTTTATATACATATGAACGTTAATTCGTCATAATCCATAAAATTCACGGGATAAAACTCTTTTGGCCAGGTCTCGTCTCAATATACTTCACTGTGCGGCGTCACAAAGCGATGTTGAAAAGCGTTGTTCACTAGCTCCGTGTACATCCCCCTTTACGATGGCAGCGAGAAACCCACCTGGGGTCGTTCGCCAGCGCACGCGTGTGCCCTCTACCCTGGCCCGGCGTCTCTGTAACACACGCCACATTGCCGCCGGGAAGTGGGACGCGCCCCGCCCCGTCCGCGAAGGACACGTCCTGCCTGCGCCACCGGTGACATTGCGTGCGGCGTTCTATCTCGGATGGTTTCACTTCGCGTTTGCGGGAATGCGTGATTCCACGGAGATGTACATGCCTGAACTTCTTTGTTCTTGACGACGAGTTACACTGCCTGTT
Organism: Laupala kohalensis; assembly: GCA_002313205.1. Classification (NCBI taxonomy): domain Eukaryota; kingdom Metazoa; phylum Arthropoda; class Insecta; order Orthoptera; family Trigonidiidae; genus Laupala; species Laupala kohalensis. The sequence goes on along the minus strand of NNCF01127070.1, from coordinate 291,414 downwards.
GTTTCTTGAAACTTCGTTTTAATAATCGACGTTATAAAACAGAGGTATTCTTGGAGTGAACCTTAATTAACATGTAATGCTGTATTAACTGTACTTGCCGAACGATGCATAATTCTTTAAATATAATTTTACTCGTATGTGGTTAAAATCGCATAATAGATCGTAGCTAAATTTTCATTTTTATGGTATCGAAAGTTTTTGTTTCAAATAAATGGGAATGCGTTCCTCACAGTTTTCTCCTTAAAGAGAACGTATCGCCTTACTTGAAACGTTCTTTTTCGAATTCCTTCGCCGGTATTTGAGAACCTGATTCGTATTGTTTCCTCTATATAGTTTTATCGTCCTCCGTTTGATTTTGGAACGTATTCAAATAGTGGTATGGACGAGAAATTGTCCTACTTGTGGTTACTGTTAATACTTTGACCTCACTGAGTATATTTGAGTGGGTCCTGTTTGTTTATGTAGTACTGTGTGAAACGTAAACTAAAAGATACTATACTCTGTAAATACTTATTTTATGTTACCTCGAAGTTCACTTGTTGGGGTTACCCTGTAAATATTTCTTTTACGTTACCTCAAAATTCATTTGTTAGGTAACCAAGAAATACTATTATTTTTTTCTTTTTTCGTTCACCTATGCTCACAGGAATTTCTCTTCGATTTGCACGCAGAATTAATATCAAGTTATCAATAAAGTTTGCATTTTTAGTTATTTATGTTGCACTTCTGTTTTTTTGTTTTTTTCTTTACCTTATTACAGGTAGGTGTTAAACTAAGTGTTCATGGCTGCCAACTCCTCTTCAATGACGGGTTAAAAATGGCAAAAAATTGTGCATTTAGATTTAGGCTCAACCGAAGCAATTTATTTGAATTTAGAGAAAAATCAGAATCAATCGTTTAGTTCCATACACTCTTCGGAACGACAGTTCAATTCACCAATGAAGTTATCTGTTAAGAGTAAATACGTCTATTTTGGATTTTATCTTTGCCAAACGTGTTGTGTTAAGTTTTATAGCGAGCGTAGTTATCAAAAACGAACAAATTTCTCAAAAATTAAGTGACGCTATTTTAATGAAAATTTAAAAATTGTTTAGTTACCACTTCATAACCTGGAATATTTCTTTCACATTTCTTGTAAATAGTCTAACAAGGTGTTATGACCTAATTAATTCTGAAGCAACATCGATTGATAAATCATCTTTTCTATTTTGTTCGTGTTAATATAACTTTCCATTATTCTGCCACAAGAACAAATATCTGCATCGTTTCAATGAAACCTCTTAATTCGAGTCTAATTTGTATATTTTCATTTCCATGATAGGCAAATCTTTCCACAATTTCCGCAGACTCTTTATACTACGATTTTAAATACTGTTGAATTTTAAGAAAAGTAGTAAGTTATTGTTTCTTTTCTAAATAAAGATTCGCAACATTTAATAATTAATTTAATTAACACTTCATTGATGAATCAGATTATGAGATATAAACCTTATTGTCGCCCCCATCAGTACATCGTTGTTGATAAGTTCAGCTAAGTTTCAATGACGGCAAATGTCGAAGAAGTTGAATTGGGATATGAGTAGACTGTGGTAAATGCAAAGTTCCAATGGACAAATCTTCCGTGTTCGAGAGTTTGAACTGGTTCAAAAAGTGGTCCTAGCAAGCCTCGAGATGGATATTAGAGCTTTGATTTAAGATTGTTACAAATGTTCCTTTTCTAGGAGCAACCTCTTTTCATCTATTGTGTTTGTTCTATGAGAACGATGGTTCATTAAGATGTACTATGCTTCTGAACGCTGAAGGTGCCGGTCAGTACTGTGACGGAGACAGTTGCTCCGTGGACGGCGGGCGCTCCGTTACGCAGCGCTGATTCATCCTGGTCGCTGCGGAGCGATGGAGCGTTTCCATTTAGAGCTTGCCGCTGCAACCCTTTCCGTTTTTACCTCGGCTCTCCCGATAAGGTCCACATAAATGCGGTTACGAAAGCAGCGTCTCCGACCAGTTCTGGTACATACACCGAGGCATCCCGGTGTAGCTCGTTTGCGATGACTCATTGTTTGCAGTCTGGGAGCGAGTTTCCTTCTTGTTCCCGACTTCTCCCCGCCGCCGCTGCGTCGGTCCTCGGGGAGTTAAATAAATGTCCGTGAACAATTCACGGAGGCAAGGAGAGGGAGGAGGTGAACTGCTGGAGGATAGTAATCAGCTCCTCCCGAAGGGACTACGCCGCGGGGCGGAGAAGGGACGAGGTGGGCGGCACTCGGAGACGCCAATTTTCTCCCCCTCGCCCGCGCCACCGGTCGACTCCAATCCGAAAGTTCTGCGGCGAGGTTCCATTTGTGAAGTCGGTGTCCGCCTGGAACAGGACCAACCGCTAACTGGACGGGTTTTGGAAGGACGAGGGCGGGAAGGGCGGTGGAGCCAACCAGAGAGCGTGCGCGCGGTGTGGCGCCTGGCGAACGTACAAGGTCGTCAAACGACGACGACGGTGCTTCCGTGTGCCCTCTCTCGCACTCCGCAGCTTCGTCGCGAGAGAGAATCTTTGGACCCGAGCCAACGAGACTGCCGCTAGTTTCCGCTCTCTCCCCCGCACTCTCGGTATTGTTCTCGTTCGTGCAGGATTCTTGGTCGCGTATCATTAAGAATATCCGTTCTTTCTTCTCTTGGGGAAGGGAACCGAGTAAATCCCATCGCTGATGCAGTGATGCAGTTCCAGAGCGCTTGGAGTATGCTGCAGTATTTGGGTTGGCGCTTCTTTTTCTTCCCCGTCCACTTTCACTTGCTCCGATCACCTACATTCAATTCGGTTACGCAACCTCGTTTCACTACTCCGCCCCGAAGTCGTTACGATGCAATCACGATGGGAATGTTTGTGACCATTGCGGTTACGTTTACTGACGTTCCCTTGTTCCAATATAGCTTTTTCTTTATCTACGACGATTCCAGTATCCGATACCTAGATTTGTGTAGTGTTCTTCATCTAAGTATGGATACAACTTGGTACATAATTTCTTCTTTTTAGATTATTTTGGTGGACAAATGTTTTTGAATAAGATAATATTGTTTAATGGACATAGGATAGTTAGGCCCGTATGCCATGCTTGCTTAAAACTCTTTAAGTGTGTTCATTAGATTGCTATCTTGACTTTTGACGTGAGTGGTTCTTCTTTGACAGCGCGTCACCTATCTGACAGCAGAAAGTACACCAGAATACGGAGGTAGTATATCGATCTGGTTGCTGATTTACCAACTATACCTCGGCATTGAAACGGACCATGTTAGTGAACTTCTGAATCTCGTAAATGGATTGGGACTCCCAAAAGTTCTCGGGAGGGTTTTAATTTGCATTCTTATTTCACGTTCCTTTTCTTCTTTCCTTCATTTATCCTCCCTTTTGTTAAAATTGATATGTTCAGATTCTAGCATGTATTAATGAACTGTTATCTATCCTTCCCTATTTTCTTTATATTAAGATATGTGGGGCCTCTAATGACCGGAAATATTGGAGGAACCTAAAACCCCAATAATAATAATAATAATAATAATTTTTGACTTCCAGAGACCCGTATTCATTAGTTGATTTTATTGAACTTAAATGTCGTTTTTTATCAATTTTGTTTATAACCTGACCAAATCTCAAGGCATTCTCAGTCAATTTTTGCGGCGCTCTGAATAACAGCGTCGCGCCACTTTTAAAGTCCCTGACCTAATTGTAATTTTAAATGAGATATTGTTTCCTGTTTGCGTGCTGAGTCTCCAATCAATTCGGCCTCTCGGGGATAAGTCTTTGAAAAGTGCCTGCTCTTTTCGATATAAGTGTAAATTCTGGCGAGTATATCGAACGCTTGTAGAATTAGACAATTCACACCAGCTCCATTCTTGCTTTCGACGCGAATTTGTTGTGATATTTTCACATTTCTTGATGAGTCGAACTTGGTTCTTTGGGATGGACTAAATTATTGTTTGTAAAGTGACTAAATTGTGTATGTTGGGGATAGACGAATTAACCGCGATTCATACTATTATCTATCATTTTATACAACAAATCAATGAGAAAAGAATCGATTATATTTAGACCGATTATCACTTCAACACTTCACAGTAAATATTTCTTAGGAAAATTCATGTGTTGAACATACTATATTTCTACACTTCGTAGCGTTTTAAACATGTTAATACGTTGTATTTTATACCACAAGGAACTTCAAGGACTAGCTTCTCGCAAATATTTCTACTTTTATTTAATTTCGGTTTTCTGTTTCAAAATCGATCTTAAGTTTTCTAACGTGAGAGAAAGTGAGAGTAATCAAAATGGGATTAGGGCTACTATATGATCTATTTCTTCTTGTATTTGCAAAAATATTTAGTGAACATAAAAATATTTTTATATACAATATAGATTCTTATAAAATATAGCAAATATATTATCTCATAAAACAATTTTTTCAACAGATTTAAATTCTATTTACTTTACGACAAACATTACCAATGCAGCTATACATATAAGAAGAATACTATACCTCATTTTTTTGCACTATGATATTATAATTAAGTATTATAATTAAATTAAAAGCTCCCTAAAGCCCCATTAAAAAATTATAATTAATATTTTATAAAATATTGTCGTCCAACCCTAAAAAATTACGCTTGTGAAGTCAAAAGATGTAATAATACTAGGACACCAATTTTAGATGTACGACAAATAGTTTTCAATGAATGAGTGTTTAAATCCAATAAATAATCCACTTTTATTTTTTGGAAGCTTTTAACTCAAAATCTTAAATTTTATATTGTGTTTTTCACCGAACTGGATAAGGTTCTAAAATTGTATTTTTATTGGTGATAATTACTCTATAAAATTGGAATAGTTTTGTGTAAAATTTTATAGAAAAAAATGTTACTTTTCTGCTGATGGAGCGTGTCCTATTTTCATGCTTAAAGGCTTTGCATTAGGATGAAGCACAGTATTAGTAGAGCCAGTACAAACTCAATTCTATTAATCTTGGGAGCACTTCTTTCCCCAATGTTCTCTTGCCGTCGCGTCGGTGGGGCGAGAGCGGAAGCTAGCCCTCCTTGCTCGGGCGCCGTCGCCGCGCTTCGAAGAGCGTGCTACTTTTTATGTTGATAATTGCGGCGAGAGCGCGCCTGCGGTCAGCCGTGTGTGACGGACGCTGTTTTACTGCATTTGAGAACCTTTCTGCGACGGCTGGAAATTCTCTCGGACCTTGGCTCATCAAAAGATCTTCGATGAGGAGAACCTCACGCTGCGGGCGCGGAAATAGAACATATGTCGTCTAAGTTGTAAGCGCCTAGGGGAGATTTAACTAAGTACCCCATCCTGCTCTCCCCACTAGCACAAGTTTTGAACCAGCGATCGCCACCTTTGGGACTTCACGGACCACTAAATGCATTGTTGTAAATTTTGCGAACCACTAAGCCATTTTAAAGAGATAAATGCGCTTGTCAAATGCAAATAACAAAAATTGCAATATTTTCAAATAGGCTTTGTAGTGTATTTAATATAGAAACTAGAATACTGAATTGTAAATAGATCTCGTTCGACATTATTCGGTTTATATGGTGAATTATGGGTGGAGAATATTTTGTTCCTATTCTTGAGATATCCTTTCACGATGCTATGCAGTTATTACAATATGCAATATAACTGCATTATTCATGGAACGCGGTGCAGCATATCTTGTAATACTGAACGGAGTTACCAAAGTATTCAAGTAAGAAATTCTTACATTAAAAACAGAATGAAAGACGCAATTTAAGTCCGGTAAAAGCTTGTAGTGCGGTCACTTTCTACGAATCGTAATAGCTGTATGCAAGATTTTCCTAGCTACGAACTATTGCGAAGAAAAACTTGTGTGGTAGAAAGATGATGTAAGATATTGATATACAATATTTCTTTTGGCCGAGAAAAAAAAACTGATATTTAACAATAATATTGAAAATTGCCAAAAGCAACTGTACACAATTCACTGAATCTTAATTTCCTGGATTTGAGTCATTCAGGTAGGAATGAAGATTGCATTTCTCAATACTTCTTTGATTGAGTATGAATAAGAAGTGTTTGAATAGTCTAAAAAGAAATATTTTAGGAGAAATGTCACAATCCTTTTGATTCTCCATTCAAGAGTGAACGCTTCTTTCATATTGTAGATTACGGATTGTATTGAAATGTGTTGAAGATATCCTGGCAATAGTTTCATTTGATTGCTGCTCTTGTTATGCCTATCTTATCCTGGACAATCGATATAAAATTTTTTTTTTTCCCTTGTTTTAAATGTTTTTCTTCTTCTGCAGATTAAGATTACGGAACGCTTTCCCAAATGATTTTAGTAACCCTAAGACCCATTACAATGCTAGAACCTTGTTTTAATTACTCACTTAAGCTAATTGTAGTATGTCTGCTATTTCACTTACTACACGACTGTGATCCTTAGGGAGCCGTTTTTCCATTTTCATGCGATTTGAAACGAATTTGTTTCTTCTGGGATTGCATCATGGAATATTTATGAAGACAAACAAGTCATAATTAAATTGTGTTTGATGTTCTAAATATCTAATGTGTATTGACTTCTCCGAACCGTTAGATGTCAAGTTCTCGTGAAAACATGTTCTCGTCTTAAGGACTCCGAAATAGATCGGAAATTCCTGTTCAAGCTTTCGCCATTAAATATCCATTAATAGTTTTGTGATCTGTAGTAGGATTCCAAAGACAGTTTAGCCGTAATGCAGTTCAATTTTTGTTGGTTTTTTTGTAAATTGTTATGAACACACTTTATACATGTAAAATATTGTTATTTATAATTTGTTAACAAATGAATAACGTGAAATGAATCATTGAACAAATATTTTATTTTTATTTTTAACGTTCTTCAAACAACTAAATAGATTGTATTCCGATTCTATTTCATGTTTTCAATCGTTTTGCAAATAATATTTTGCAAATATATGAAAACTGATTGACCTGAAGTCCGAATAATCGCCCGACCTTTCTCACAGTAAAAAATATCCACCGCTAAGGGGGTGAAATGGGGGTTGGAAGTGTCCTATCATAACTTGGGAGTGCCAGAAGAAATTTTAACAAAACTTGCTACATAGATGACACACTATCTGACAAGTTCTGTGGAGATAAGACATCCCTGGGAGTGGATGGTAAGAGGGTGACATGTGAAAATAATGAAGAAAAAAAATCCAATATTAGATTATAAACCATACTTTTCGGTGCTGTTGAGATGGATAAGGACCTCCCCGATGCATTGTTAGTTCCCAATCGGTCCATATTGCATGTAACGTACCCGTAGCATCCTTAAGATAGGGGTGGGAAAGAGGGACAGGTAATAATAAAGAACTCAATATTGGTGTGGAATGCAAAGTTTTTTAAGACGCAGAACAACCGAGTTTCTCTTAATATCACTTGAGTCAACGATCACCTTTAGGGGAAGGGGTTGATATATAAAATATACGAAAATGACGCATATTTTAGTTGATCATGAGTAAAAAAAATGAGTTTTTACTTGAGAATGTCAAATTGGAAAAAGAAAGAGTATCTTGCTCATAGCTTTTGTTGAAAAGCGTTTAACACATTGTAAAACGTTTTAAATGGAGACGGATGTTCCCTTGACCTCGGTTTGTAACAGATTCGTGACTGATTTTGCGAATGTCAATTATGTCTAAGTGTATTTTTTTTTTCATTATTAAAGTTCGGGAGAAAAATAGTCCATTGAGCTCGAAAGTTAGAAAAGGTCGAATCAGTATTTTTGATGGGTCTATAACTACAAATCTGAAAGAATGTAAAGTATTTCTCGATTTAACATGAGACTGTCGCAACGAAGTGCAAGAGTTCATTTAAATATTTTGTTCTTTAGTTGAAATCATAATGGGGATCGTCAGTAAAGAAATCTGGACACTGTGTACAAAACTAAACTTGCATAAAATGAAATATAACCAGAATAAGAAATGTCCTTGGTTCTAAAAAAGTTAATAATTTTGCGATAATACTTATTGTTTTATCGTGTCAAAAAATTGTTTTATCTTTACATTATTGTTTCGAGATATAATAGCATTTTTTCTTAAAGAATTAACATTCTATTGGAATCAAAGGGTTTGGAAGTTCCCTTTCGGAAATTGCGTCACGGCACTTCTTAGAGTTGTAGCTTTTCTTAGTAGTCAAATTGAATCACTCATTCTCTGGATTATTGCCAGTATGTATATTTACTGTTGGAAGCTATGACTGGGATATTCATGCTAAAAGAATGATAACTTTGTAGTTTTCTCAAAGTAGTTTGTTTTCCTTTGCCTACAGTGGTGAAACTTTGTTAACTAATATATAAAGATTTCTTTTTGTTTTTTTATATTATACAGTTTTAGTGATGACAATTACTAGGATATTGTATTAATATATTAATATTAAGGCAGTCCAAAGTCTTAGCTGAAATATTTGGTAGTTAAATATAGTAATTTGTCTGTTACGGTCGTTAAATATCGTAGCCTATACACTTTAATGTCGAGACAAATTTATTGTAGACTTTGAGGAATATATTACGTAAGATTATTTCCTGAAACTGAAGTGCAATAGTAATTCTAGACCCAATATAAATCATTCTAAGTCTGGTATTATGTAAGGTTAGTAATGCTGCTCTTGCTCAGTGTATTAGATTGTTTGAATTTTTGTTACTGTTATATCGTTAATAATTGTCTCTTAGTAGTGCTGTAATAACTTAGATGCTGGCGAGCCCTAAAGCCCCATCAACAACAATAATAATATTTTAATTTCAATAACATTACTATTTATGTTGACCAGTGGGTCCGATATTTATGTAAGTTGGTTTCGTTGTCCCCGGAGATACGCGCCTCCCATTCGTTCACGGTGCGTTTCTACAATGTACTGAAAATGCACCTCCCACATCAATGCAATTATCTTCTTTGTTGAGGAGGTACTCATACGTTAATCTGGCGGTAGAAAATTCTTATACAGAGATACTTTGTTTTTTTATTGCAAGAGGACATGTCTGTTGGTGTGTGGGTGATTTTTTCTGAACGGAAAGATATTTTTAGCAATGCGCAGGTATTATGAAAATCTTGTTTTGCATCGAGGCCCAACGAGGGAAGCCGAGTTCTGCTGCCGTCATGCCTCAGCTGGCAACCTTGATTCCTCTAACTAGATTAGGAGGAGCAGTAGTGAGGACTCTTTTTCATTCACTTCTCCAGGCGTTCCTACTTTAGGAGAAACTATTGAGATTCTTTGTTCAGTTGTGAGAGTTCCTTGGGAATCTTCGCGAAAATGTACTCGTAGTATTCTTCCCTAGACAGAAATGAATGGACTTCACTGTAGTTGCTCTTCCTTAGAAGTTCCCATTGCGCAATTACTTCTGTGTAAATACTGTTTCATTACCTCTTCAATTTATTTCTCCCCTGGAATTTTCTGAATAACTTACTTGCTGCGTTATATTATTAATTATCCTTACAAACGTGACGGTATTTGATACTGAAATAATAAGACTCCATTTAAATTTGAAAACAAATTATACAAAATACAGTACGTAATTAAGATGTAAGATTACGACTCGGTCCCATCAAAAATATTCTTCAAATTGATACATCATTTTTAGCAATTGGTGACACGTATAAGGGGAGAAAAGGACTATTTAATGATTTCAGCTGTGTGCTAATGAACATAGTGTTTTTCATAAGTTTGTTTCGCTCGCGGCAAAAATGTTGCATCACGTAAGATTACGACGTAATAATACACTTATGGGCTTTTCTTTAAAATGTTATAAAGAAGAAAACAATTGTTTAGTGAAATATTGTTCAATTATGTAAATTGGATATGTTTTTTTAATTATAGACAATCACTTTCACTTAACATCACAGAGTCCTGAATTATCAGGACTCTCTAGATTTCTATTTTAGATTACATAAAATTTTACAATAAACTTGAAGCTCATATTTTAAAATTATATCGGCGACAAATTCAATCACCTTGTCAACCAATCTCAGCCATTGTAGCTTTACTAATGTTTAGTAAATCATTACAATAATAATTAGTAATCTAAAATAGAAATCTGGAGAGTACTGATAATTGTGCCCTGACGATGATGCTAAACAGCATCGAAACGTCGGCAACATTACAATAAATGTTAATAAAGTGATGTTAAGTGAAAGTGATTGTCTATAATTAAAAAAAACCGCATATCCAATTTACACAATTCAGCAAGAAGGCAATCAGTGAAATAGTCAATTTCAAATAATGTTCAAGTTAGCACATATTTACATAATTTTCGGACAAGTGAATACACTATATCCCACCATCATATTGTTGAATTGAATGTTATTCACCTTAAATTATGTATTTTTTGTTAAAAACTTTGTATTGTGGCCATATTTCTTCTTGAGTAAGCGATCTTTCTTGTTCAGATTTTGAAAAAGTCGTAATACTATAATGCATGTGGAATATAGAACGTATCAGTAAAATGGTGCACGATAAACACATTTTATTCAACTTTGTCCCACATGATGGTAACGTATTCCGGTTATTTCTCTTATTAGAGTAATGATGAGCATTGGTTGGTATCTCCCTGCGGCGGCGCATGGCGGCACGTGGGCCATAGCGATCATGGATCGAAGCTCAGCAGCCATCGATAGGTCATGGACACTGTTAGCTGCGGGACCCCGCAAAGCCGGATCGACACGGCTTCTTTGCGAATAGAACGACCTATGTGAATTAGCACTAACTGAACCCTCTGTCACCTGCGTTTTGTTTTGTTGGAGGGATTCTCTTCGATGGTTCCTCATAGACCTCATACGTCAAGTGTTCAATTCCATATCCCTTTTCGAGATAAAATTTAGGAAACGTTTTCTAAATAATATTGTAATTGTATTATCATATTGAATTATAAATGTGTAAGATGTTTTCATCTTCTTTGCATGTAAGGATCCTATGAAATAATCGGGCGACATAATTCTGATGGTTGAAGGTAAGCTAGTAAAACTCCTACACACCTTCGATATATAAAACCTACCAGGATGCTACGTTTGTAGAATTCGACTGACGCGGCTTCCGCGGGTATAGTCAAGTTTTGTGTTAAATTTGCATTATTATAACTATGAAAAATTAGGATGTTGTACGTATGTTTTAAAAAAACAGCAAGTAAAAGTATTTTCATCTTATTATATAGAAACTTTTTCTTTTTCCTTAGTAAAATTGGATTAGTCTAAGAAATATCCCGGGCAACACCGGGTAATCAGCTAGTATAACATATTTTCCACTTGTCAATGCAAATTGTTTGAAGAAGACAACTATTACTTTGTCGCTATATACTGTAAATTTGTCACTCAGACGCATTCTTAAAGCATTTGCTATATCTTAACAAATATAATCCTCCATAGGTTTATTCTGTTATTCTCAAATGATTCAAGTCAATAACAAGAATCATAGTATATTGACTGGGAAATAATTGAACATGCATTTTTTAAGGAGAAAAGGAAAGTTCTTTCTTTGGCTTGTTATGAAGCTTTTTCATTATAAATTTAGAATAATTGCTTTCCTTGAGTTTATTTTTGGACGCTCATTAAAAAATTATGCGTGATATTTGCGGATAAGCTGTGTTTTGAATAGTGATGATCAATGTTGGTTGATTTCATTCGTGAAACCTGCAATTTGGTTAGTTAACACAACGCACTCCACATAAATTTCGAATTAACATTTTATGGTGACCTTCTTTACCTTCAGCGTGAAGAATGAACGTTGGTTTGCCAAATGTCAGCAGCGGTTGCCGGGCTTAACGGAAGAGTAGCATTAGAAGTTCTTTGTTGGTGTTGCAGCAGCAAGAAGACGTTACACTTGAGAAATATAGATGACTGACTTATGAAGTTTTTCGTCGACAGATGGCTCTGTGTTGGTTAACTTTGACATTCATACAATGTTGTCACCATTGTATATTGTTACCATTCTAATAACAATGTTGGGATTGTACTGAATATATGTGAATGTTCGTACAATATAGTACGAACTAATTATAGTATTCTATAAAGTCACTATCAAATTTTTTTGTTATTCTATTGCCGCGTATGGCACCCTTCTTTCTGATAGTTTTGGCAAATCACAATATGTTGAATGTGCTAAGGAGGAGCTTACTTCTGTAATTTTGATTTATAACACCTTTTGTACAAGTATTCCTTACTCTTGCGTCATAACCTATTGCCGAAAATTAAGAACCATTACAAATATAATTTTCTGCACTGTGAACGTATTGTAACATTTTAAGTATTTCTTTTATAATGTTTTAAAATAGAAATCGAATTCGAAGAACATAGATTTCCTCCTCGATATCGCTATAGACATCACGATGATTCGATGAAGAACAAAGTTAGTTCATAACCTATAACCTATGTGCCACTCGTTGGTCTATAAACATCGTTAAATTTGTATTGCCACATGAAGTATTATCTTCATTTTTTTTAGAAATATGATACAGTCGTCGATTCGCCTGCGTGTTCACCAAGTCGCTAGTGAATCTACGATGACGAGTGGCGTTCAGACTGACAGCGAAAGCATTGCAGGGCAGGGGCGTCCTCGCTGCCTTCCCTGCTTGAACGCGGCCTCTGCCGCCGCAGCTACCGCCGTCGGCGCCGTCTTATGCAACCGCGAGCGCATTCCTGCCGCGAAAGCGCGGCGCCCCGCGATGGTGGTGGAGTCTCCGCAGTCCCCCTTCTGCATTGGGCCCAGGCGTTGCAGCATTGGGGAAGGTCGCGCAGAGGCTGTTGCTGCTACATCGCCCTAGTAGTGTCTCGTTACAGCGCCTGTGGATACACTGAACGCCTCGGTTATTATTGATACTTATAACATTTGGGTTGGTAAATAAAAGTATATTCCTAATACTTTTTAATTTTTGTATAACTTATGGCGAGTTCCAGGCCTCTTCCACCTAAATATGTTTTAGGCGAAGGAATTGGAGTAAAACGATGTTGCACTGGGAGATGTTGACAACTTCTTAAGTCCACTCAAGTATACGGTGACAGATTGGTCTGGCTGCAGATTTACCAACAATTCTCGGAAATGAAACGGTTAATGTTAATAAACTATTGAATTTTATGAGTAGATCGGGGCTCCTCCCACAAGTTCTCGGGAGGGTTTAAAATTTGCATTCCCTTTTCATCTTTACTGTCTTCTTACTTTTCATCGTTCGTTTCTGTAATTAGAAAATATAATATTTAGAAATTGTTTTCCTTTTTTGTGATATAATGTTTGGTATTGTTTTCTTTTATTTCATCTTTGTCTTTAGAAATTTGTTAATTTCAGGAGGGTTTTTTAGTGGGTATGGTCGAGATATTCGGCGAGTCCCACACACAGGGAAAATTCACTACGGCTCTTCTCTATGGTGCGAAACTGCATTTTTTCCCTACTTGCATGAGCTCTAATGACCTCGATGTTGGCGAGCCCTAAAGCCCCACAAAAAAATCCATTCTTCTCAAGGGAACTGTACTGCATCGCTTACCAAAATTAGTTCTTTTTATCTCATGAAGTATAGTCTTGAACTCTTGTATACATTCTTTAGTATTAACCCGTGGAGGTGTATTCGATAATTAATTTGAAATATATATACCACAATACTTTTAAATTAGGACATTTTAAACATGAATATTGAGATGTATCTTTTGTCTCAACTACACATTCAAAACTATTGGAGTTGAACACGTGGAATAATGATTCTCAGGGATCACGAACGACTCCCGGGCCCCAATTCTAGAGTCACTAGCCGGGTCGAACCTCCCTACCTAGATCTCATAATATAAAGAAAACAGTTGAACTCGTTGGTCAGTTGCTGGAAGGAAGATTCAACACATTCATAACAAAAAGAACCATTTATTAACATTCTGTAGAATAGAACACAGAAAATATTGCGTCTACAACCCACAAAATGCAATAGGCTTGGAGCATCTTTGCTCGAGTCGCTCTAACAACGGCGTAATAGAGCACAGACTCCGCGTGGCCGGCAGGTGACGCGGTGCAGCAGCGTGTAGGCGTACCAACTCAACCCTGGGCTGCCAAGAGCTGTGACGGCGCTCCACCCGTCCTCGCGCTATGGTCTCGTACCGTTTGCCACTCGTGATCATCTAAGATCGCCACCGCTCTGGCGATGACTGCTGTCGCTCTCGATGACTGCCCTGCTTCTTCTGACTTGCTGCCCCTCCGCTCGCAGGCTGCCTCGACCAATAGAGAGAGAGGGGAACGTCGTTCCTATCTGACAGGGTGAGCCGTTTCAGCTGATCGGGTACTCAGGCGCGTTCACGAAACTTTTCGGAGCACTGGGTTTATTCACTAATATTTTACACTTGCGGAGGTATTTATTACTCTCAATTTATAGACTTGGATGTAAACCCCCTATTTGAATTCATTTCTTAGAAAGGTGAAATAGAAAGTCTCTCGTGGATTTTGTGGCGAATGAGTTTATTTCCTCGAAAGAACAGCATATTATCTTTCTATTCCTAACTTTACAGGAAGAAAAGTAAATTTTCATTACGTTTGTGTAGTCTGAACTTTTAGATCTCATTTGGTACTTCGTGAAATTCTCTGGAAACTTCAGAACAAGCTTTGTCTCGAACTCTAATTTCAATATTAGATTAGCGGTGCGAAACTTTCTAAGATTTCCTCTCTCCTGAGTAGGAACACTTTCAATTTTTGAAACAGGTTTGTGACATTTTTGTGAACTTCGAGTACTGTTTTGTGTCAGAAACTCGTGAACCTTTTCATTACCTTTTGCTCTCCTTGTCCGCGAATTCTCTCCATTTAAGAATAGGACTACATGGAGTTTCAGCACATTGGAAAAAAAATCATGTTCTAGAAATACTGATATTTTGTAATTCAAGATTTTTGTCAATTAATTGGCGACTTTGTCTCGATGTGCACGAATTGTTTTGGTCAAATTGCAACTGGACACACAAAATATTATATTTATTGATTGGTTGTTTGAGGTATCCCAATGTCTATTTCTTTTATAATGCTAATTTTCGGGTATGAGGACATTTTTATGGATAAAAATACTCTTATGTTTGTTTCAATACTTTTATTTAACTGGTAATTGTTCATTTGTACTTCAATTAACATTCACGATACAATGAAATTAAGTAAATAATATATAGTATATAGTATTCGTCCGATGAGAGTCGTAAGTCTTTAATTATTCATGTAATTGTTCATTTCTTTCAGTGAAAAATTATATATTCGTTTGATAATTTAACGCTATGGAAGGGAACTTCGAAAATAACATACCAGTAAAGTTGCAAAAGTACCAGCCGTTGAATTTTTAATCGTGGTATTAAATTATTAGAGAAATTAAATTATCCTTAAGTTTTATAGATGTTGATAGTATTTTGGCACGAGTCCCGGCAGTGCTCCATCGGAGCTGACGGTCGGGAAGCCCCGCGTTCGCGGAATACTGCGCAGCTTGCGAGGTTTCTTCTCCCCCCCCTTCCTCTTACCCTCTCCTCTCGAACCCACATCTGCACTTCCTCCTCTTCTCCTCCCCCCCTCCCAGCAAACTGTTGTTTCACATCTATACGCCCGGTGCTTTGTGAGTGTGTGAATTACTGGAAAAGGAAAATTATACCATCTCTATTGTGTGGTTTGCAGTTCGTTAGGTATTTGTGAAAAAGGTAAAGATAGCTCTTTTTTCTAATAGAAGTATATGTTATTTGTGTATAAAGTACTTGTTTCATTGATCCCGGAACAGCAATAATACGTACCATATCCGGCGATCCGTACGTAGTTGTACGCATTGGCGGATCTGGACCGTAGTCAAGGAGGGGGCAAACCGAGGAGGGATCTGGGGAGCACTTCTGTTTGAAAATCGTGGTTTTACAACACAAATTTTATAAATATCTACAAAAATAAGATACATTAAATATATAATCAACAATTAACAATATTAAATAGTACACAAATTTATTAATTGTTTAAAGTAATAAAGTGTGCCTCTATCTGTTTAGAGATTTGGTACAATAGGGAGACTATAGCCCCCTTAGCCCATAGATCCGCTACTGATTGTATGGACTACATATGTAATTTCGCGATATATTGTTGTTGTCTTTTCGCGAAAATATTTCCAGTTGTATCATTTATTGAAATGAAATATCGTGAATTAGAATAAAACTAATCATGTATCTGTTCCCTTAATGATTTTAAGCACGTCAGTAAATCGAAATCAGTATTCAAATATTCATACATTTGACTGTATGTAATCTTTACCTTTCTTACCATTCTAGTTATACAATTTGATTTTTTTTGTCGTAAATTATCTGGAAGATCTACTTACGATCTTGAACCCGCAGATATATTTATCCTTTAGGAATTTTCGGGAGGAAAATTATTGAATCATCCCACAAACTCAGGATTGAAATATAGATAACTTTCTTTTGCAACAAGTGAAAGGGTGTTATTTCATGTTTCAATGATTGTACTTTCAATGAAATCTCTAAATATTTCATAATTTATAGCCTTTACTTCGGAATTGGCGTACCTTCGGGATCTTTACCTTCCTAGGAAATTTAATACAATCTATTATCGATGAATATCAGATCAGATTTATGATAGCTATTCAAGACGTGTTATTTACATTGATCTAGATCATTCGTTACATTGATCTAGATCATTCAAGATCAGCTTCCTAAGCTATTGCTTCATGGATTGTCGTCCGTAGAAAGAACATTTCAGAAAGCGTGTTCCGGGAACAATTAAAAGACGTATCGCTGCAGTGCATTGTATGCAAAGTGTGGTGAACAACCGCTCTTCTGAAAAGCAAGGGACGCCGACCAAGTGAAATGTCCTGCGCTTGCACTGTTTTACCGTTCATACTGACCCACTGAGGCGATTGAAAAAATATTGATTAATTTTAATTTACGATTGTCATTAATAATGTGTATAATGTTGAAAGGATGTTCCCTGTTCTTGTTACTTTCCGAACCTGATATTTGTCGAGTCAATATGATGAGTTTGTTCCTTTCCTTGCGTATAAAATATTCCCGATTTCTCGAAACTTCAAACTGCCTCGAGTTTTTTGAAAGTATTTATTTTCCATTTACGCTGATCTTCAGAAAATAAATATTGTCATTAAATATGGATTAAATACTTTGACGAATTATTGAAGTATTGGTACCATTTCCCAAAACCGCATCACGTAGGTCAAAGGCAAACTGTCCCACAAGTCCCCGAAGGTACCCAAGGGTTTCACGGACAGTAGGTCACCATAATTACCAGGTATCGGTACTAAGAGGTGGAGATGTGACCAGCATCTCGCTCTGGCCGGATTCACCCAAGGATATACTCGGTACTCATTGTATAGTCGGTTGAGTAGAACTGGGAGTCAGTCTGTTAAGGTTTGAAAATTTAATTAAACATTTATTCTCGTACTCTCTACTTAAAAAGTTCGTCTGTAAAAGTTATTTATTAACTAGCAACCCGCTCCGGCTTTGCTCGGATGATATTGTTATGTTGCACTGTAACTTTTCTTTATACTTAATAATGGAGAATGGGAAGTCAAAAATGTTTGCTGAAAACGTGAAGCACCTCACTCGGGTATCGCATCAGTCGAATGCTCGTCTGGTCCTCCCGAGGCAACACGACGGTGGCGGCGGCTGTTGTGAAAATGAAACGCTTGTACAATGTAAACTATACGTCCAAATTTTACGATTTAAAGACCGTTTTCATCTTTTTAAAATGCTCAAAACACGGAATGCATTCAATTGGTTTAGGATTTTTTTTCTATATAAATTACTCTCTTTAATTGTAATATTTTCACGAGTCTATTTTCAATAACTCTTTTTCGATAATTTAAAAATTAATAAACCATTGTAGATAGACAACAATATTGAAGCGAATGAGTTTGTCACCTACCTCTTAACTGTTTACGCAGCTTAAGCGAATATACATTTCTGAAGATTTATTTCCTCCCCGACTTGATTGTGTGTTATCATTATTGTCTATTTTTTGTGATACCCAAGGCAATAAAATGAATATTAAAACCTTGCCAGACATATCTATGAATTAAAAAAAGAACCACGTGAATCAGATGAATGGTATAGGAACAAACATTCATTTTTGTGTAAATAGATGATTGTTGACAAGAGTTATGATTCGCAATAAAGGTCTTCATATAAGAGGGTGGTCGTGTGAAAAGGTGAGGCGAGGCTATTGCCTCCGGATGAAACTATTTCGAGCGACAGTGCTCGCTTCCTGGAGGCGCCACACCATCGAACCTGACCTGCGGTTGCTGTCCGTCGCTGAGTCCCTTGGACACCCCGACCGCAAGCCTCGCGAATGCCGGATACTCTACTTCCGATGAGCACTCAAGGGAATATGGCCTTGACGGATTTCATGCTGGGTGAATTATTCCGGGAAATGTCCTTAAAAATTAACATTTTTTTATAAATCTCTTAAATTGCTGTGAACCTCATCGCCAGGTAACATTATTCAACATAACATAATTAATTTACATATTCTCTAAAAACATGAACCTTGTTTTGAGGGCTCGTCAAAATAGATTGCATTCTTCGGATGCGCATCGACTAATATACCCTATTGTTTGGTGGCTTCTCTAACTCCTCTCGACTCGGAGTGAGTTGAATTCGATTCCTCTTGTCGACAATTAGGAAGGGGCAATAGTTGAATTTTTCACAAACACGCCTTCCAAATTTTTTAAAAGTATTTTGAGGGTCTTTGCTGCTCAAGTAGAATACATGTTGGTTCGGGGCCGTTACAAACTGTAATCCTCGTCTCGGAGGTTTAAAATGGAAAATTATGGCCCCTTGCAACCAATTTTTTAAAAGTGTTTTCCTATTTAGTTGGAAAATATTATATTTTGATATAACAGGTGAAGATTGATCGGTTGTTGGGAGCTAATGGAGTTTCACAATGTTTTTAATACTATGTTTTCACAATGATTTTGTTTTCTTAGAAATATATCAATGGTCTTATATATCAATGAATATATAATCGCCCTGTGCTTGAAACTTCTTGTTCGTCGTATTTAAAAATACCGCGAGAGAAGGGAAATCAGGGAATGGAGTAGAGACTTATCCTGAATGAAAATAGATGAGAATAGTACAGTGGAATACCATCCTTGGAAGCATGTGGTTGAATTAACAAAGAATCCTTCTGCTTTTTTATTAAAACAAAAAAAATTTATCAGGAGTAGTTTTTATTTCTTATTTTTCTAGAATTAGTCCCCACTTTATGGGTCCTCTTTAGTGTCCTCGACACTCGCGATCTATTTTTCATTGAATGGACCCATTCATATGCAGTTTGTATTTAGGATGTATAATGTCGAATGCTGCCAAATGCCTTGGATACACTGTTCTTTAGAATTAAATAGGGACAGTGGGTTTAATTCCGATACCGTTGTAAGCAATGCGAACAAGATAATCAGCATCTCTCCAAGTAAAGTACCTCTTATGGACCTCTCTTATTTCTTTTCTCTTGGACGAGAAGGCACGATCCAGGTACCCTAACCCTTCTTACCGAATCCCGAACAAGCCGTTTATTATAATCGCAGCGGGTCAGCAACAGGTCGTGCCTGCGGAGGCCCTCCGCTTCCCCTCTGACCCTCCACCTCGGCACTTGTTGCCCGAGGGGTGATAAATAGCAGCAGAGCGCGCACCCGCACGCACTGCACCGCCGCGCCGGAAGTCCACTGCCCGAGCCAAAAACCATTCGTCCCGCGCTACTGCGCACGCCTCGGGCGTTGAGTCACGAGTTGGAACGCCATGCCATCTTGAAGTGTCCAGCCCCGCCCTCACGATGACGTACACTTCGTCCGCTTCTCTACTCGCAACGCTAGTGTTGTGGAAATGTAACAACGTATTAATACGATACTTTGATTTTACATCAGTTTCCCTAAACAATTTATTTACTAAACACGACTCACGACTGCCGTCGAAGTGAGTCGGTCCACGTCCTGACGGTGAGATACAGAAAAGGTTCTCAAGTATTTCTTTTCTTTTACTGTTCTTTCCCCTATTTGCCTAGTTTTTGCTTTTATCGCTTATATCTTCTTTACTAGTCTTCTCTGTGTGCTGAACGCTGACCCATGTGTTTGCCGTGCATGGCGACCTGTGTCGGAGGGAATGGGTGTCCTGGTGAGTTGAGGGGCTGTGCAACCCTAGAAGGATTTCCTTCTATGAGTCATCCAATACGATTGCTTTGGCCTCGGTCTCTTCTAGACGGGCGATAGGGACTAACCCACCCCCGACCAATCGGCTCGGACTAGGTCTTCGACTGAACTCCAGGGTGGGGGGGGGCAAGGGGTCCTTCCCGGTGGTCGACGGCGTTGGAGCAACCCTCCTTAAAGAACCCTGGGTGTTCCTGCTGTATACCCGTGTCAACCCTGGCACCCCAGGGGGGTGTCCCCTTGTTGGATCCCGTGGTGGGTGGGAAACACGGGGATGAAATAAAATCCATACGCATGGAAAATAAACCAGTCCCCCTTTTGTCCTACCCTTTTGCCGTCTTCCTCTAGGAAGAGGCGATTAGGAGGAGATACTGTTGATCTCAACAGTTTATTTTGTAAGAATAGCGACAGGCCGACAAAACCTCGCTTCCTTTTAATGCAATGTGTTGAAGAGGGAAAGACGTTTAAGTCAATTAGTTCATGTCGTCTTTCTAAAGCAATAGGCGAAAATTTCGTTCAGTTGCAATCTGTCGTACGCCAGAGGAATGGTAAAATTCTGCTGGAGGCACGGATATATAAGCAAATTAAACATAGGTCGATGAAGAGTATTGCTGGAAGGTGCAGGGAAAATATGTCCCCACCTCCACACTGGTTCTGACATTCGATCGCCCGTCTCTTCCAGAAACCATACACTGTGGTTTTTATTCACTGCGTATCTGCCAATATGTGCCGAACCCTCTGCGGTGCTTCAAGTGCCACTGGTTCGGTCATACATTCGACCGGTGCAAATCATCGTGCGATGTTTGTGTAAGCCATCTCACGAGTCGTCACCTTGCTCGTCGCCTCCGTGCTGTGTTAATTGTAAGGAGAGTCACTCCTCCAATTCTAACGCACGAATTATTTGATGAAGAAAGGATAAGTTACGGATAAGATATCTTTCCCTGAGACTAGGTGCCGCTACCTCATTAAACATCCTGTTAGCATGGTTTAAAACTTTGTATCAGCGGCAAACACTTCAAAACCACCTAGTTTCTTTTGGCTGTCAGGTGAATTTGGGGGAAGTAATGAAACCACAGATGTGTGACAATGGAATACAGGCATCCCTGGATGGGGCAATTACGGGATACGAAACAATAATCCCAACAAAATTTAAATAAACATCGACCTCAACGGCAAAATCGACTTCTTTAACAATCACGTCCTCCAAGTAAACAAAGTCTGCCGACCCATGATCCTTCCCCCGACGTCCACCTCGGGGTCGTTCTCGGCAGAGAACTTCTCACACCAAAATGTACCGTAAACCTGGCTCTTTAAAATCAGATTCTAATGTCGCCTTCCCGTAGTCGCCGACGCTCCAGTTGCCGAAATACAGGATTAATTATGTCAGAGAGCGATCCTTCCACCAGTGGTCACGGCGACTCTCCCGGGGAGGGGACCAAAGCAGGACCTGGTTTTATAGTCTTAAAAAGGAAAAAATCTCGACATCGAAGAAGGATTGGATAAACACAATATTATGGCTATTCTTTCCTGGAATCTGAATGGCATATATGTCCGTTCAGATGACCTAGAGCTCTTACTGTCCCTTCATTCTCCTAAAATAGTTTGTCTTCAGAAAACACTTCTTTTACCAAAACAGTCCTTTTTCTCTCGTCACTATACCTGTTGTAGGGTGAACTTACAAGACAGCCTACGGGCACACGGTGGTGTCGCTATGGTCGTAGACGCTTAAGTCTATGCCAAAGAAGTCTTTCTATAAAGCGTCTTTCAAACCGTATGTATGAGGGTGAGCCTTCCATCCCTTACATTTACGGTTTGTAATATTTATATCACCCCTGCGCAGTCATTCACGGAAGAAGATCTTGCTCGTCTGCCGGAACAGATGCCTTCCCCATTTCGTTTCATCGGGGATTTCAATGCTCATAATCCGATGTGGGGTTCTTCACACTGCTCAAAGGGTGATATAATTGGAAAACTATTAGATAGCCGATATATGGCGCTCCTTAACACGGGCCACTCCACCCACTTATGTACATCTTCCCGCTCTTTCTCGATGCTGGATTTAGCCATCTGCAGTTCCTCTCTTTCCCCAATCTTAGTCTGGATAGTTGATGTCGATCTGTATGGGAGTGACCACTACCCGATTCTTATACATTTCAACGGTTTTTGCCCCTCGGTATCACGCCCCTCTCAGTGGATATTGAAAAAAGCTGACTGGGATGTGTTTAAACGCAAAATCAATCTTTGTGATGTGCCTTTCGTCGATGTGGATGCTATGGCATCCCATTTCGCCAACGTGGTTCTCAAAACCGCATATGTTGCCATCCCTAAATCATGTAATCCAAGGCATTGCCCTGTTCCATGGTGGAATTCGGATTGCGCAAAAGCGGTCTACGCTAGAAAGGAAGCTTTAGCGCGGCTTAACAAGTTCCCACTGTTGAAAATACCATTGAGTTTAAAAAGTTGGGTTTTTAGGGGGAAGTAAATGTCTCCAATTCTCTTGTATTCCTTAAACATCCTCCCAAGTTGAAGTGATTACTCTGAATATCCTGTAAGAATTTCTACGAAATGTGGCTAGTTGGTGAAATATTAAACATAGCAAAAAATTCTTATATATTTACGAAATTTAGCAATTTAATTCTCTCGCTTAACAATATAATATTTCACTATAGTATATTATCTCGGTTCTTTGTGAGCATAGCTGCAGTACAACACAGCACCGTGATTGTCACTGGATATAAATAACACCTTTAATCTTAGTATTTTCTTTTTTACATCTCGCTCTATCGGATCGCTGACTTCCACGATCAACTTTTTCTTTCTCTATTTATCTTGTTAAAGTCCTCCCTCGGTTATATCCTCTTTTATACAGATATGAGTACGGTACTCGAATAGCCAAATACTGGTGTGTTCTATTAAGTAATTTTTCACATTCTGAACTAAATCTTACTTTTCTTTTAATGTGAACCAGTTTTCTTCAACTCGTTGAGTCCTATTGAACATTCTGTTTCGTTTACATTTCTCTCCATTAGCTAAACGTTTTTTTTCTCTTGTTTAATTTTTTTTTTAACTATTAGGGTCTTCGTCGTATAATTGAAATCGATACACTGATGTACTTATTCACTTACCATTATTACAATTTTTTGGCTTTCGAAGATTTATGTCTTCTATATGTAGGACAGTGTATTTTGTAGACAGCCTGTCTCTGAACACAGTAGTACCTTCCCTCCAACGAATTAGAATATTAACGCGATATATTAGAATATTAACAAAAAACTTTTAAAAAAACGTTGACTCTCAATTAACATTCCCCTTCTCACACTATTCGATTTCCCCATTAATTTTAATTTCAAACTAGTTCCCATTTCTATTTATGAAGTGGTCAATGCCAACTCGATGGTCTTTTCTATTTCGTATACGAATAGCGTCTAGCGTTTTTGATCTTTTTAATTGGAAAAAGAACTTATTCACTTGCTATTTCGTTTTCTATGTTTAGATAGTCGCCACCTATTAAACAATTTGTTTCAGTCGGATTGTCTGTCATTAAAGTAATTATACTCATCCTCTCGATGCATTAGCGTAATGTTTGTACTGTATTCCAAACTACCATCTGCAAAAATAAATTTACTTTCCCAAACTATAGTAATCTATAGATATCTATAGTAATCTATAGATGTCAAGAATTATTCAACAAGAAACAAGTTATTTGTGGAATTTTACAGACGAATATCTTATGTATCTACAAACTGATGGAATAACTGTCAATATTGAAAGTACTTCTTACAAGCAAACGTTCTAACTAATGTTGGTAAACAAAATAGTTTGTTTATTTTCAAGAGAAAGAAAGTGCAGTCTGTACTGTTTTTTGACAATAAATTTATTATTATTATTAACTATGTAAGTATGTGCATTTGAACTATGTTGTTCATTTAGATCATAACATAAGATATAAATTATTATTAATTTACATAATTCGACATAAAAACAAATTTGATTTATATTTTCTGAGGTAACACGCATAGTAAGGGAATATAACTACCATTACAATGTTTACCAAGAAAATCAGATATAATGGCAACCATTTGGATGGGTTTGTTTGTGGGTTTCGCTCACTATGAGGAGGTATGCATTGAAAATACTGCGTTTCATATGGTACGGTTTAGAGATGTAGCGTGTTGCAATCGTCTTTGCTTCCTACGGGATTGCGCAGGTTGAATGCCCTACGCCTGAAAGAGGCAAGGTTTGTAGTTGGGGTTTCCGTCACATGATCCAGGCCAATATTTGTTCGTTGCCTTAATGTTTCCCCGTTAACTCTACATCCCAACGCAAACACGCATCCAAGTATTATTACGTGATCAGGCCCTGAAGCATTTAACTTATCTTCACTAACCAAGAAACAAGTTAAACAAAATTTGCGAACATCATAAAATAAAAATTACCACCATAGTAAATTGGTTCAAAATGTAGAGAACTGTTCATATTATTTTTATTGCAATTGTTTTGTTTTAGAAATCCCTCGTAACGTAGTTCTTTTTGTGATTACAGGATAATATAAACTTCAATTTTTTGTTAGGGGAGCAGGGTACTTAGAATATTCTGCGTTTCTTTTTTCATTTTTTTATTTTTCGTTCAACCTCTCGGTTTCCCCCGTATTTTTTCATTATTCTATCCCAGCTCTCAAATTACATATTTTCTCTTAGAAATTTTGGTGCTTGTTGGTGATAATTCGTAGCAGTATTTGAAAGAATAAAAAGTGACTTAAAAGTAATAATTTCAGAATAAATAAATTATTATTTCTTTTGTATTTTGGATACCGTCTTACGGTAATAGTACATATATTTCCACAAAAAATATTTAGGATAACGAATTTAATTCACGCTGTTGTTGGTTTTCAGATCACTTCTTAATATGTACCAAACCAAAATTTGTGTGGTACGATTGTTCTTATTTTTCAAGATGGTCGAGGAATTTTCAGTAGCGTACGAGGAAAATTAACCCATAAACCTTTTTGGAAGGTTAGTGCTGGAGAAATTGCATTCTACATTAGCAAGAGTTGTTATTCCGGAACCAAACGCACGCGATCTTGCCTACAATTTACGGGAATTAATAAAGATAGCAGAATCATACTTTTTCAAAACTTCTTCTTTCCCGAGACGTTCCGCCTTTATACAATATTTGACTAATTCGTGGCATTAAAAATAAGTAAACCAATCGCCTTGGTGTTAATATTAGCATATTGCTTTAACACAGCGCCCATGTTGCTTTAGGTTGGGTTCTGATAGCAGAGCCTACACAGGATGTAGGCAGCTCCTTCCTGCTAGTGATAGTCTACATCCGCCCCCGTCGCTTGTGGTTACGTTCTTATCTATAGCACGCTCGCACCGCAGATTTCCTTTTTCGGAAGACGTCATGTGTTTCGTGTCCTCGCGTTAAAGATCTAAAGAACTCGACAAATAAGGCGGCTCCAGACGTTCTTCATACGGCGAACACAGAATGGCGAGCACCGCTCGACACTGCCTGATTTCCTTTGTTGAGACTTCATCCACACTGTCCGCAATTCGACAATAGTCGCTCGGGATTCGCCGAATGACGAATGCCTTGAGTCGCCTTTAGCAGTATTTCTTTCCATTTTCACCACCCCCACCCCTCTCGTAATAAATACTCCCTTGTTGAGATACACCAACTACAGAAGTCGACCACGCAGAAGCACATGTCCCAAGCCCATAACCAGAAATATATTATTTGGGTGCCAATGAATATTGCCAAAATAAATAGATATTAACTCTATGTTACGTATCCTTTACATTTTTTCCCTATAAGGTGCTCCGGTGCTAGGTATCCATGATATTCCTTGTTCTCTCCAAAGTGACGGAAAGAATATTATGTTTTGCTGGGTTTCAGGACACGTAGGAAAAGAGGAAATGAAGCAGACTTTTCCGCGAAGGCAGCATGCCTCAAGAATCGTCTGGATCTCCCCACGATTTCAAAAGGGGACATCGTAAATTTCATTACGGCAAGGATTCCGAGAGAATGGAACAATGAGTGGTTGGCTGTTGAAGGGAATAAGCTCATAATATGGGATAAGCCGACTTATCAAATCCTCTGTTAAGTCATGGAGCAGTTCCTGTAGGTCAGCTAGGCACGAGGGGGTCTTACTGACCAGCCTGCTCATAGGACATTGTCCTCTCATCGGTATCTCATGCTACTTGGTGATAACCCGTATGTGAAGAGTGTAGTTCTTCTTTGACAGTGCGTCACATGCTAACTGATTGCAGAAAATACACCAGAATACAGAGAAACATTGGTCTAGCTTCAGATTTGCCAATAATTCTCGGAAATGAAACCAATCATGTTAATAAATTATTGATGTTCATAAAATCGGGGCTCCTCCCACAAGTTCTCTGGAGGGTTTAAATATGTTTTCTTCTTTCCTTTCATTCTTCCTTTTCGTTTGTTTAGAAAATTAGAGTTTTCAGAATGTATTTATGTTTTAATATAATGTATTAGGCTACTGTGTCTGCCTTCCCCATCATCATTGTCTTTAGATATTTGGTGAATTAAGAAGGGTTTTTTAGTGGGTATAGTCGAGATATCTGGCGTGTCCCACCCACGGAGAAGTCATATCGTCTCCTGCTTATGGCGCGAAACTACATTTTCCCCACCTGCAAGGGCTGTAGTGACCTACCGTTGTCGAGCCCTGAAGCCCCATTAAAAGAAATAAACTTGTGATCGAAATCACAAATACTGAAAATGTACTCCTAGTAATTGTAAGATAAAAACTGTAACTACAAGCAACAAAACTGACGCAGTTTATAGCAGCATGGGTGCAGAATAGTGGGATTGGATCCGGTGCGGGTGATTTTTTGTCGGTCAGGTTTACAAGTACGACCAATCAGTCAACTGAACCGCCCTAGACTAACTAATCCAGGGCTACTGGATGCGTCCGCAGAACCAAACACCACCATTCACTCTGGAATGATTATGAATATTATTGTGGAGTGACTTTGGTGTTTAGTTCACCTGCCATTTCTGGATACGGATCCGTTATCATCCGTTTCGGGGAGTTGTGGCAGGAGTGGCATATGGTTTCTCAGAAATTTCTGCCAGGGACAGAAAACAACAGAGACATCATTCCAACTTCCATACATCGAACGGATCGAACTGCATGATTTTGTATTTACTGCTTCTACATTAAAAATGCTTCCTTCTACATTTTTAAGCGCATAATAATAAAGATAGAGTTGAGAGTGTTCCTTTCATAAGATTTAGTACAAATATTTTTGTTGGAGTAATCCTGGTGGGTCCCCCAGTGAAATACCCACACTTTCTCACACCACCTTGGTCCCTCATGCAACCAACCATTGACTTTCGGCTATCTTACTTTTCAAAGCAAGACACTCCAGCTGTTGTGTTTCAACAGCACTTTGGAGAACTAAAAAGCCTCTATTTGGATCATATGTTCATATACACTGATGGCTCAGCAATGAATAATTCCGTTGGTGCTGCTTTCCACTGTCCTACGGCCACCCGTTTTTTTCGCCTCCATTCCTTTTGCAGAGTGTACACTGCTGAGAAATTTGCAATCCTTGAGGCGCTGAAATTCATTCAGTTACCTTCATTACGGTGTGTGGTTCTCTGCAGTGACTCTATTAGTGCTCTGAGGTCAGTGTCTTCACTGTACACCTCCGACACTCTTACGTTGACAATTCAAAATTTGATAAGCCATCTAGTATCTAGAAATTTTGAAATAGTCCTTGGTTGGGTTCCTGGGCATGTGGGTATAATGGGTAATGAAGAAGCTGATGTGGCAGCGAAATGGGGAACGCAGAGGGCAGTCCTTGACCTTTCATCTGTTCCTAAGTCAGATTCAAAGGTTGCCATAAGATCGTCTCTTCTTGAGACATGGCACGCCGAATGGCAAAGTCGCGCCTTCAAGCTGAGGAAAGTAAATACTCCGTTAAGACCTGGGTGTCATCAGACCGTGCGAACAGACGTGAAGAAGTAATCCTTACACGCCTACGTATTGGCCACTGTTATCTTACCCATGGTCATGTCTCGAACTTGCAACACAATACTTACCGTGGAACACTTTTTTCTGGAGCGTCTTAAATACAGTACCAGCCGACGGCGACACAATCTACCGAACAGTTTGAACGTTATACTGGGACAAAATGAACCGATTTTAATGTGTCTTTTTAGATTCTTTCAGGAAATTGGCCTCTAGAATAGTATCTGATCTCTCTTCATATGTTTTTACTCAAATTCATAAACGAAACGGGGCTCCTCCCACAAGTTCTCGGGAGAGTTTGAATTTAAATCTCTCTCTTTTTCTTCTTTTCTTTGCTTTAAATTTACATTTTTCTCTTTTTAAATTTACTTTTTTCTTTGTTTTCAATTTGTATAATGGTTTAGGAACTTTCTTGTCTCTTTTCCCTCGTTTTTAAGAATGTATTGTTATATTGTAACTCAGGAGGGTTTTTAGTGGGTTTGGGTTGAGTCATTTGGCGAGTCCCACACGCGGGGAGAGTCATGCTGACTCTCCCTAGTGCGTAACTGCATTTTCCCTACTTGTACTGAATGTTAGGGCTCTAATGACCTCGATGTCGGCGAACCGTAAAAAAAAATCATCCTGGTGGTTAGTAATTAAACAGGTTTCTTCCCAATGGCCACAGCTGTTTGGTAGGTATGTAACCACACACGTCAAGTAAGTCGTTTCTTATCTCTCACGATAGTCTGCTGTGACGACTTTGCCTACTACTATGACCCCAAAAACTTTTTGATAAGCATAGCATTCTTCGAAAACTTTCCATTATTCTTATCGCTTCCTGCTCCATTATGCAAAAACGTGTAACGTAAAGATATTGCAAAAGTGAAATGAAGAGCAAAAACGAGTGTATTTACCAAGTTGGATAGTTCTGTACTAGGTAGCTTTTATGTATGAGGGTCCGAAAACAGAAACTTGAGGTTCATTTTCATTATTCGCTGTCTATTTTGCATTTTAGAAAGGAGACTTCGCAAATATGTATGAGTAGGTACATAAAGACATATGAGTATATTACGTGTATATATGTAGATATAAATACATATAGAACAGAGGTTATTACAACCGACTGCCTTGGTTTCATCATCATTCTCAGAAATTTTCAAGACACTCATAGATTTCTAGGGAAACTAGATTTTGAGATCTCTTTTAATGAACAACGTGTTATGTAAAATATTGTTATTCATTACTGTTCTTACAAATTCACATTCGAAATATTCACCGCGTATTCGAAAAAGTATACTTTGAGAAGTGGTTGATCGAATATAATAGTTATGGGGATATTTAAGGGACTTATTGCATTGCTCCCACTTACTTGTGCCATGCTCCTTCCTTTCTCTTTTCTGACCTTCCTTGGTCACCTCTTGTTCTTTTCGATCCCGACGCTATTAGGGCTAGGGTATCTTTCATTTTCTTCTTTCCTCTTCTTTTTTTTATAATGTTTTAGTAATGTTTCAGTGAGATATGTGTGGATTTGAGTTTTGAGTTGTAATTCAGGAGGGTTTTTAGTGGGTATGGCTGAGTCATTCGGCGAGTCCCACACGCGGGGAGAGTCATGTTGGCTCTCCCTAGTGCGTAACTGCATTTTCCCTACCTGTACAAGTTTTAAGGGCTCTAATGACCTTTGATGTTGACGAGCCCTAAAGCCCCACAAAAAAAAGGGACTTATTCATTGCGGTCTTTTAATATGAGGAATAATTATTAATAAAAGCGACAGTAACGGTATGCTTGAAGTAGATGGGTTCATATCCTGCTGAAAGGAAAGAAACGAAATTATCTTTCAGCAAAACAACCCTGTACGATGTGCAATGCCCTTTTTCCCGTGTTTAAGAATGTAATATGAAGAAATTCGTGTCAATAACTTTTTTTGTTCTTCAGAGTAGTGAAGCCTGTTGAGTCATTCCATGTCACATCAACACAGGGTCTAAACCTCACCATCTCAGATTTTGGTAAAGTTTCAAGAGAGAGAGCCATCATATAGGTTAAGAAAAGTGACGACAAACAAAACGCTACAAAACACCTCTATACAAAACTTTTTAATTTCTATGGAAACTCTCCTAATCGATCTAGAGAGCTGGTGGAGGTGTCATTTTACATCTTATTTAATGATATTTACAATGACAAGGTGAGTCGAAACAAAAAAGTGAAACAAAGAATGAAATTTTTCAGAGATGCGCGTTTTGAGAAATTAAAAATCAAAAGTTTGATTTTGAACATGAAAATGTTTTTCCTCCTTGACCTGTGTCATATAGCATATCATCGCATGTTTGCTGAAACGTATATAATTTATGTCACTTTATTGAGTATTATAAATTCCACACAAATTTGACGCCCGACTTTTACGTACACAAGATGATAATGCGTCCATACATACCTGAAAACTAATAGTTAGTNTGTGTATATATATATATATATATATATATATATATATATATATATATATATATATATATATATCTGACGGGAGATAAGAAAAATATGGTTTAAACATTTCATAGGAACTTTAACGGAAAAATTAAATGGAATATATGAATTGAATGATGAAATTTCTCATCAACTGCAGGTTATAGTGCGCTCTTAGATGTTCTCTGAAGGTGTTGTGCCATACCGTGGATATTTCATCGGAGGGATTAAATGCATATTGCGAGAATGTAATGGATGCGGCTTACAGCAGACCATCAGTAATCTCCAGCAGTTCCTTTTCTGGGTTTTTTCTCAGTCCTGTCTGGTATAATGAAGTTGAGAATAATGTCAGGGAGGAATTGATGGTGCTTCAGTGGTTAGTTTGTTGTATAAACTGCACGAGTGAACTTCACGCCTTCTACAACCGTTTAAAAATCAAATTTGTACCCATAATGACAAAGAACCAAGGGCATAGCTAAGTTTTTGAGCAAGGATCAGGGAGGACTAAGGTTTTGGACTGGAGTGAAGATCAAACACCAAGTCACTTCTGCAGTAGGAGCGCTGGAATGCGACTTTCTTGTATCAAAATTCTGGAGCTCATGGAATTTATTTCAATTATTTCTCACCCAAATTGCAGACGGTAATTTGAAAAAATGCTGTAGTAGAGGCAATGCAGATATTTATTTTCAATAATACGTGACGATTTAATAAAATGTATGGTAGATTCACACGTGAATTTACTGACCAGATGTGAGATTTACATCCGGGAAAATGTAAATTACACATGTCTGTTATATATTTTTTTCTTTCATTGTGGTTTTTGACTATTCAGCCTTGACTATACCTACGCAAACAACAATTGGGAAAATAATCGAAGATAGCATTTTACGACTTTTATTTCTATGAGTAAGTTCAGTGATATTAGATGTTCATTTGTTGGGTAATATCCGCTCAACGTGATCATGAAATGTGAGTGAATCATTCCCTGGTTGATGTTTCCTTTTTATTTAAGAGACTTTGTATTGTACATGGATACTTTTTACTTCTCTTTAATAGTTGATTGTAGTTACACTAGAAAATGTAACCAAAGGATTTATGAGTTTAATCAAAAATAAAATACGTATTATTTGCACGACATCGTCAAAGCAATATCGATCAATCAACCATAAAATCAATTCAAGTAACTGATGCAGAAAAAATATTGGTAATATGGTGATTGTGACCATTATTAGGTCAAGTTCGTAAAGAAATATTATTTTTTTAATTTTTGAATGAAGATTTTAACTTAATTTTATCTGTATCACCCAATGACTCCTCATTTTCTCCCGAAATTCGAAGGAAAACAAGTATATGGTCCAGTCCGATTTCCGAATCTCATTTCCTTGGCCAAGTTTATTGAAATGGCAAGGTGTATGCATCGCAGTTTTCCGAGAATTTGGAATCCGCTGCGCCGCATGGCCGAGCAGTACTTCCGCTCTGCAAAGGACACTGCCTGCGACCTCGCTGAACGTTTCCCGGACGCTACCGACAGAAGTATTGTTCGCATGTTTTTGCCACTTTTGCGTCATGATTCAGAGACCTACGCAAATGCTTGTCTAGTACGTTAGTTTAGGAAGCAATCGGTTGTATAATTTTAGGACCTTTTCGAAATTGCTTGAACTTCTTTTGTACTTATATTTTTTTAACCTTTTTTTTCCTTTTTCATGACTTATAGCGAACTTCAGTCCAAAAAGCCTACTCTTCCACTTTATTGTGACTTGGTGAGGGAATTGGGAAGGAGAGATGTTGCCTTGCTGGAAAGTTATTGTACGTTTGTCTACCGACTAGGGTAGAAGGGAAAATTTCACCTAACCCAGCTGTAAACCTTACCTAGTTCGGTCGAGCACTCTACCGCTGAGCGGTATCGTAGAAGCGAGGACACTACCAGTAGAGAACTACTGTTTATATGTAAATAAATATAAATGTCTACTAGAAATACAAAACTTCAATTGCTTCAGACCGCAATCGACTGCATTTTCGAATCCATCGCTGAAAAAATAAAGCTATCGTTATGAAAATTAGGCCAAATACTCTCGTTAATCATATATTGTTCATTTATTATACGTTGACAAGCCCTAAAGCCCCACAAAAAAAAACAACAACGAATTTTTGTAGAGACTGGTCTATGGTTGTGTACAACAGCCAATTTTTTCCTACTGCTAATTTTTCACAAGCGGATGCATTAAGACAGCAAGTATTTCCAATGGAGAAATATTTCAGGTTATTACGTGTCAATTCTACACGACTACTGCGTATTTCAAACCTTTATTACGAAACAGCTGCATCAGTGGAGGAAAGGATTGTTAGAAGCTCTACTTCAATTAACTCCTATGATTTATGCATTGTGTAAGCCATAATTTTTATTTACTTAACTATTGATTTATCCATTATCTGACCTCCCGCTCAATAGCATTTGGTGCAACATACACGGAGAATCGTTACACGAGGTCAGTGATTTCACTGTGCGTTCAGTAGTATATTTGTTGATTTCAGGAGGGTTTTTTAGTGGGTATGGTCGAGATATTCGGCGAGTCCCACACACGGGGAAGAGTCACTACGGCTCTTCTCTATGGTGCGAAACTGCATTTTTTCCTATTGCATGGGCTCTAATGACCTTCGATGTTGACGAGCCCTAAAGCCCCACCAAAAAAAAAAAAAGTTTACTTGGTAATTGCGAAAAGCAGCTCTGGCCTCATGTTATGTAGTTAAAGTTTTTGTTTTTTTGTGCAAATTATTCCACTTTTCCCCATTTGGATGACAAAACTTGGTAGGAAACTGTCTAATGTGATAATGAAACGATACGGATAAAATACGGGTCGTTAATAATATTTGAGGTTCAGATACAAATCTTCAGTCAACTCTACTAATAAGAAATTGATTAAATCCACTTAAAAGACTTTAGCAAAATAAAACTCGTCCAGAATCAGCCAAAGATATCATTTGAAGATAAATCCATTTCTTGAAGCTCTCTAGTCTAGAGATTTGCTTTAGGATGCGTGGCGTTCGTCGAAACCAATGAAAACGATTGCCAGAAATAAATTGGGAGTGGGTCTGAAATTGAATCCGAATCTCTAGCCACGTTCTCAATGTCTTAATCATTGTGTCTTCTATGTGCCTACATTGATGTATTAATCAACTGTTCTCTGTCCTTTCCCATCGTCTTTCTATTTAGATATGTGAGGACTCCAATGATCTAGATTTTGGCGAGCCAAAATCCTTAATAATAATGATAATATTACTAGTACTACTTCTACTATTACTACTACTACCAATAATAATAATAATAATAATATAATAGTTCTATGTGCCTAGTATCAGGTTTAGTATTCGTTTTGAAGAACGAAGCTGGCTGCTAACTATATTATCTAATCGTTCTACTCCGTAGATTCAATTGGGGAAAATGTTTTTACTAACTACTGCGAGCTCGAGACGTTCCGTATTCTATTGAACTCAAAGATGTTTTCAATGTTGTGATTTATTTACTTGTTGTGTGTGTGTGTGGGGGGGGAAGGCACACAATGAATTAGAATCTTGAGAGAACTTAGTATCTATAAGGTTAGGAATTAAAGTTAATGGTTAGTCGAAGTTTTTAAAATGTTAAACGTTAGATAGGTTTTATTAAATATCAGATGTGTTTTTTATATATTTCCTGGAAATGTTTATGCAACGCTATCTCTTATTTTATTAGTTTATCAATAATATAAGCGATCGTTTTCCTTTTTGTTTCCCTCGCTCGTTGTATGTGAATGATCAAATTGTACACATGTCCAAGCTACCTCGAAACATATTTTCCGACACCGACCTTATCTCTATTCTCCCAAACATAGTTTCGTATGGATTCGCTCACGTAAATTTTAGTATTAAATTACTTAGATTGAAATTGTTATTGAAAATAGTTTGGGTGTAGTTGTGACGGACAGACATAATGTTGTTAGGGTGTTATGTTAAATAGTAGATTTTATAAAGATTCCTCGTGGCAGGATGTTGCACGTGTTCTGTCATTGTGTCTGGCTCGTTTTGTCACAATACCGTATACGCTTCTCTTGTTGCTTCCTAGTGCAGAGCCGACTATTTATTTGCGCGCATCGCCTCGAGTAGAAGTAACCTTTGGTCGAGAGAGGAAACGGAGGTACTCTTCTAAAAACATTGACTTACTATCGGAATAAAAGTATCAGACATTTTAGTTCTCCCTTGCATATAAAGTGGTCCATATGAAAGCTAGATGTACGAAATTAAGTCAATTTTATCCTGAGTTGACCGATAAGTGGGCAATAAATACGCGGAAATGTCTGTGGTTCGGTTAGTAGCAGATATCGCGTCGGAACTGTACTGTTTGTGCTTTGCTCTCTTAAGACAATTGAATGTGGATGTTCTCTGTATCCAAAGTTCCCGTCTGTGGAGTACGTAATTGTCGACCCATTCCTTGGCCTCCGCGGCGTGACATTAACTCTGAACGCGCAAAACACTCGTCTGCCATTAAACACTTTAGTCAGCGAGTTAAAACTCGAGAGTCCCGTCTCCAGCGCGGTAGTTCCAATTAGTTTGCGTTCAACTTTGCGACTACTAGCGCTCTTCATCAGAACTTGCAAAAGCAAGCTGCTGTATCAGAAGGATGAGTGCTGATGTTGGGAAAAAAATTTTTCGCGTGTCATTCGTGGAAACTTTTTCTCCTCACATCATCTGAACTTGACACTCCGTATTGCAACGTTAAAAAACAACGATTTATATCACGTAGCTTTGCTGATACTGAATTTGAAAACTTACAAAAATGATCTACTTTCTTATTGCGTTATGAAGTTACGATTGTCTGCGTTATAATTTCTCTATTAAACACCTGTTGTGGTATACGTAATTTGAAACACAGACACAAATAGCCTTTTTTGCTCTTATATTGATATTCAGAAAATGAAATAACTGTGTACAAAGTGTTGGCCAAACATCATTCGTCTTCTTATATTGTGGAGATAGGTATCATGTTGAAGGATTAATAAAAGAATTTGTCACTGGCTATTAGCCGCTGTTCACGACAGAACCCAGCACTACAAGATGGTCGCCATGCGGACGAAAGGGCCTTGAACCTCAATAAAGACTGACAGTGACAAAATCTTGTTCCTATTGTGCACTTATATATTGAATTGCATCTTAGTATCAGCAGAATCCTTCTGTCAGATGTGACTTAAGGTGGAATTTGTGATCATAAATCAAGTACAGGGAAGAAATTGCTTAAAATATCTTAAAAATTGCTTAATTTATCAAGAAATGTTAAATATTTATATTGTGTTTACTAATAACATAAGGACTCTATTGACCTAAATGTTGGCGAACTCTAAAACCCCAATGATGACAATAATAATACTAACAACTTTACAATTTAATGGTAGTTATACTGTTTGTCCCCTCTTCCTCGAAATGAATTTATTATACTTAATGAAAATGTAGGGTAACAAAAATTTAATATGCTTTTAATATTAATAATATTATTATCCTTCAAAACCTTTGCACGTGATACGCCGTAAAAATATATTCTTTTTCAAATTTTGGTACATCACGACTGTGACTCCGTTACACCTTGGATAACATTTCCCATGCACAATTTTTTTATAAAATTGAGTAAAATACTGATAACTTTTTTTTTTTTGCAAACATCCATAGTGAAGGATTGATGATCTAATAATGATAAAATATTCTTCATAGTAATCGAGAATTGTGTGAAATTTTTATTATCTTATGTCTTTCTTGTACCACCTTCCAGAGAATTTCGCTCTTAATTCACTGAAGTGGTTGAGGAGTCGTTCTTCGCACCCGAACGCCTTCACTGGCGAAGCTTCATCAACTTGTTTTTGCTCGTTCGCCCCTTCGTTCTTGAGCAGTTAGTGCGGCGGCTACCAATTTGAATAATTAGGTCGCGGGGACAAAGCATGCATTAAAGACGGGCGTTGCTTTTAGCGGCGGGTAGCATTCGCTCCAGTCGAGGCCCACCCTTGCTGCGTGGCGCTGAGTACGTGGAAGTTTTCTATGTACCTTGAGGCATTGGTGGGAATAGTTTCCGTGTATTTTTATTTCTTTCACTGTTCACAACCATCGTCCCCATGGCCGAAACAGTAATACTAGCTTAAAAAAACTAAGGCACACTTTTAAAGTGTTTGACCGGTCTTATCCTTCACGTTCATTCATGTTCTCACTGGACTACTGTAATGAAGAAAACTATTACTCGGGCACACATACACACTCACAAATTGACCTGATCCAAAGATCCATGTATTCATCTGTATGTTGATGCTCCGAATCCGAAGACTGAATTTTTATACCGTTCGAAATACATATAAATACATATGCACTAAAATACATATAAGTATGATTCTACAGTCACGGAGGATGGCGGTGACAGTGAAAAGTGAATGATGATGCAATTCGCTGCGCATTTATGGTGTAAGCGATGCCCTTCTCACATAGCTTGGTTTCTCAACCCTGGATTTCCCGTAACTCGCGAGACTGTGGCGGCTGCTGCTGTTGCTACTTCTTCTGGCAGCAGCGCGACTCGCCGCGGCGCCTGCAAACACGACGGAGGCGTGGGATCATACACAGTGAAGGCGGTGGCGCGACGGAGGTGGAGGAGGCGGTGACATTGGTGTAGTGGTGACGCATCGCTTCATTGTGTGCTTCATGCCGCCGTCGCCTCCGCGGTCTTGGGAGGCTGCCGTCTTGGAACTTGGGAGCTGTGCACATGCCTCTGTCTGTCCGTCGTTCGCTCGGGTCTTGTGTGCGCGACGCGCGCTTCGTCGCTTGTTCACGGTCTCTAAGGCAAAATAGCGAGCTCTCGCACTCAAGCGATTTAAACAATTTAGGGAGGGAATTGAATCAGTGTGTGTATTGATAACGAAGCGATGACGCTATTTCTCAAGTTTGGGAAACTGAACATTCGAAAACCTAGGACAACTAATGACGAAGAATACTTTCCGCAAAGAATTTCTGGCCAGGCCTACAGATGGAAAAAAGTATAACGTAAAATAGAACATTGTCTTTTCAATTTAGCGCCTGACTATTGTGCGGGAGGAATGCGTTCACTGGTAAAGGGGTTTCTCCCCATTCTTGCATGAGCAAAATAATCAGCCAGCCCGAACATATAAGGTGTGTAGAGTACCTGAAGTTTGCGTTGAAATGTGATCGTCATCAGGCGGTGGGTGTATATGGCGATTTGAAAACCCCTCACTGCCTCGCGCCTATAAGTCAGCTCCCTACAAAACTATGCAACCCCTCTAATCCGCACTCCCTCTACTCGAACATACCGTATGATCACCGTACAATTTCTAAGGAAAGTACTGTAAGACATAAGAAACATGTTTATTATTACATAGAGCTGCGTAATACCTTACTTTAGTGTCGTATATATACTTATACTCAGTAAATTATTTATATAAATTTATAAAGAAAGTATATTGAATAGTCAGATTATTTGGCTAATACAAACTTCTCAGGGTTGGAACACGCTAAAGCCCCATTTAGTTCGGATTTGAGGGATTTATCTTCTTACGTTTGCTTACTGGTTCATGCTCAAAGTTAACCAGCTGGCAGCGGATTTTAAGTTTGTTTATTTAAAAAGAATCCGTTTGTTTAATTGGCACACAGTAATTTTTGACAATGACAAGGGTGTTGGGAAGCGCTACTCCGTTTCTCTGTAGTTCCGCTTTGAAACGAATCCCAGGAAGAGTTTTGAGAAATGTGTGAGAAATCTCTCGGCGTGTCATTTGCGCAATTCCGCTTCCGTAAACGGCCTCTTGTACGCGCTGGCTTGGTTACCCCCCTTCCCCCATCCCGCGAGGTGGGACGCGGAGCGGGCTCCCTTTCCCCGCCGCAAGGCCGAGCAAGGCCGCCGTCGCTCGTCGTCCCCGCCGCCGCGACCGGCAGGCGTCGCAAGCTGGCCTGCTATTTTTACCTTGCACTGCACGCGGTGGAGCGGTCGCCGTGGGGAGGGGAGTCNCTGTCTCTTATACACATCTAGATGTGTATAAGAGACAGATATTTCACAAATTGATGGCATGTCCTGGCGCCGACGTTACATAAAGTAGTTTATATATATATATATATATATATATATATATATATATATATATATATATATATATATATATATATATATACACTACCCCTCTCGCTCGAAGGGTAGTATGAAATGCCTTGCGCGCGATCTTAAAGTTCTTTAAGATTTAAGTCCGATGAGAAATAGATAGCGTCCCGTGTATGGGAATGATGCTCTAGAACGAGGTGTTTGCGAAGCTCTTTGTAGCCCTTATGCCACCGGAGGCGTTGCGTCTTATCGGCAGTCACCTGGCACTGCCCAAATTAGTCGTGGGACATACGAGCAACTTACAGATGAAAGGATCCTCTATCCGTATGTGGTTTCATATCCTGGGCAATGTATACGAACCAGTTGGCGATGCCTTTGTGCATTATAATCTGTCGTGCACGTGTGTACTCGTATCTCCATGTCCTAGCCGAAGAACGTGGTGATAGTGATATTATTTTTCGTAATATCATTTGGTGTAATTACATTTGTAGTTTAATTTAGAGTAATATACAACGAAAATTTCAAAATTGTTTTTGTATTTACCATTATACTGTCCGAAAAATCTCCTTTTAAGTAGACCGGCTATTAGTACCCACGTGATTTGTTAGTCGTCGCGCTGATGACTCAAGTCTTCTTTACAAAGGAAGATGCCCTACAAACACCAGACACCCTTATACACTAGAGAAATGCTTGTATGTGTTCTGAAAATTCAGTAGATAAAGAGGTACATTATCAATAAATACTCTCATACAAAAAGCATCGTTAAGTAAAAATTTTTGATGTACAGATTTTGATGGAAAATCGTTTTGGGAGTCCCTCTTTTCGAAAACATTTGTTTGCTTTTTTAAAAAAAAATTTACATAACGACACTAACGAAACGCTGGTTTAATTTGTATTTCGTATCGTTTTCGGAAACATTTAATGTTGGCGATTTGTCCCTGTGTTCAGTTTTTAAAATGTTGTGTATTACAAAAAGTGTTCATGTAGTTTGTTATAATTTAGTGAGATTAGTTTTAAGGAAATACCGTATTTTGATTTACATTATTTTGTTCAATAAAGCAAAACTGAAATTAAGACAATTCGGAACAATCAACTGACGGTTGTAATAAATATAGAAATATTTTATTAATGTTTTGGGGGAAGATTACAGCTTTTACGTCAGTCTAAACGCCATGAGTTCCCTACTTTGTAGCACTTAAATGTTTATGGCACTGAATCGGATTTGTTTGCGTGAACGCGAGCGTGTTGGAGGTATGTTTAAGAGCGCACGTGTGGCCGGCCCATGGTCGGTCGGGCGACCGCGGGGCATGCCGGAAGGTTCGCGACGGACGCCGCACCGTGTTGCTTCCATCGCATCTCTGTAGCCGTAGCAGCCGCAACAGCGACGCCGCGCCGTGCCTCTCTCTCACAAAGGACAGGATGCGACAGTCCCTCTCCGCCAGCAGCACTGGCCGCCCCGTTCTCACGTGCGCACGTGGGAACGTGTGGTGGCGGGGTGCGCTGCTTTGCAACTCGCGCACGCCCGCGGTTGCCACTGGATTAGGAGGTTGCAGCTCCAGCCTTCTCGCGCTCCGCACTGGGAGAGAAAGAAATTGCTTCCTTGAAGTATCATTCTTTCATAGAGGGTATTTCTTTTTATGTACTCATTTTTTGTTGCAGTCAAATAATTGAAGGAAAAAACAAATTTAAGATTTTCCTAAATTATTCTATTGTACGGCGTGTTGTATGTGGTACCCTGCTCTACTAAATACTGTTTGTGTGTGTGTGTGTGTTTTAACGAAGGATTACTTACGTAGGATTATTTCTCAAAACGCGCAAATGCGTATTACTTTATTTGCCTTTTGGTAATACACTAATTACTTTTATTAAAAATTAGACTAAATCACAACAATAGTATATGATGAAAATATGGTATATATTTGTTCCATTTTGCTTTTTTGGTGATAATTACGTAATATAGACATTACGAAGTAGATATTCAGCAAAAATATAAATTAATAATTTTTACTGAATCCCAATATTTGTACTAGTTATAGCTCGTCAGATGTTTCTTGGAGATGTACGGTGGCCATCAGCGCTTTCGATACGCCTGTCTGTGATACTATCTTTTCGGCAACCCAAGTGTACGGATTCTAGAAAATACGGACGCCCTCCTTGTACAGTTGCATTTTCGTACAATGTAATGGATGCACATGATATAAAGATGCGCATAAGAATAAGAAACACATGACTCGATGAGCTCGCATTGTGGTTATTTCTGCATTTGCAAGATGGATTATGAAATATTCTGAATAGAAGGAATGGGGGTGGTTCCATCTGGTGGGTTTTATACCATTGGATTGTAAATAATATTGACCGGACACGTAGGAAACGTTTGTGATTAATTCCTATTTAACACTATTTCATCTAAAACATACAATGGAAAGTGGCAACGCATTGCCGTTCCTTTGATAAACATTGATATGAAAAGACCGTGTGAGTATGGTTGTTTCATAATAAAATGGATTCCAAACAGTACCCGTAATATTCAGCTGTGCTCTAAATAGTAATTAAAAGGAGTAAGAATTGAAAGAAATTAGAGAAACAGATGTTAACTATTCTATACATGAAACTACATTCCAACAGTATGTAGATTGAAAAAAAATATAAAAAATAGCACAGCGACTCAGTGTCGGAATTAATATAGAGGGTTAATAGTCATCGTCTACGCTACTTGATGAATTTAGCAAAGACTAGAATTCTGAGAAACTTGGTGATTCTGTTTCTGTTGGTATTCTCCTCTTATCCAACCAAGTGCTGTCATCGTTGGTTGCACAATCGTACAGAATACCGATGGCCTGAGAGATAATGAGACTGCCATTACTCGACTACCGAGTTACAGAATTCCGAAACAGGTGTTATACTTTGTAACGCCGTTATTTAGACGCTGACAAATCGTTGGTTTAGTTGCCTCACTCGCTGCTCTGTGTACTTTTAAGTTGGAATCCGATGCCCGTTTCCTTGTGTTGAAGTTGATTTCTTTTGTTCCAGGTGAGTGGAGCGTGGAGAACGGCGCCTGAAAGAGACAGCACTCGGGCGGCGCGAACTGCTGGGAACACTAGATGTGCGTTTTTGTTGGCTTCGAGTGGCTATCACCACAGTTCATATTGAACACGATTTTCTTTTTCGTATCTTAATTGTTTTATTTGTGTCGTTGTTAGATATCCAGAAAGTTCCAGAACTCCCCGTGAAACATTGGAAGGATGATAGCTCTTTTACATTTATTGGAATCAGAATCTTAAAGAAACACACGCGCGGAAGTGTCACGAAAAGGAGATAAAA
Source organism: Laupala kohalensis (assembly GCA_002313205.1). Lineage (NCBI taxonomy): Eukaryota > Metazoa > Arthropoda > Insecta > Orthoptera > Trigonidiidae > Laupala > Laupala kohalensis. The sequence goes on along the minus strand of NNCF01127070.1, from coordinate 249,377 downwards.
TGGCACCAAGACAGAGTAAGAACACATGACAAAAAGGTGTTTTATGAGAGAAATTGTGGAAGTGATATCAAGGTTCAACTAAAGTTCAAAGCTCATTAACAGCGATGCAGACCTCGCACCGACACACAGCGGTTCAGGACCCCGAAAAGCTGGACATGGGCTGAAAAAGTTATCCAATTTACTTAAAGTTCAGTAACCTCCAGTTTTTGGGGTCGCTGATTACGACTCAGTTTTGTCGAAAAATTATATATATATATAAAAAAATAGGAACAAAAATGCACACCAAAACAAATCTAAAAACCAACATTATTTTCTGGTCCATGTAACATCACTTCATCTTGCTCATCATTAAAAATATTAAATATAGCGACTATATTTTTTTCACAATGGCCAGCTTTTGGGGATCCTGAACTACTGTGCGACATCGCAAAATTGACGAGTACGTTCTACCTGGCGTCTTACAGATCCTCGTGACGTCGGAGTACCTTTTTGTCTTGTGTTCTTTCTGTCTTGGTGCCGTTTCATCTCCTCGTGACATTTTCGGACATGTAATCCTATGTGATTCTGATTCCAATAAATATAATAATTATCGTTTTGCGTGGAATTCTGAGATATTCTGTACTGTGATTTTTTTTTTGCTTTGAAAAATTAACCGGTACTCACTCGATACTTTCCAATCCAACACTTGAGTCGCTGGCTTTAGTGTTTTTGATATATTTGAACAACCTAGTAACTGGTTGCAGTGAATTACTTGAAATTGAAAACACACCTATGTCATATGTAACGCAATATATAGACCATATCAATGCTTAACATAATTTAAACGAAAGAATATCCCAAATTTTCAGCAACTATGTCTCACGGATGACTGAGAAGTACTATCGAACCCGATTGATATATTTTGTGTGCTGTGGATCTCAATCGATGAGATCTATCAATACTTACTGACACCGTAGTATACTGGCACCAAAAAGAAGTCAATAAGTGCATTCGTAGAAAGTGTTTTTTCTCTAAGTATACTCCTATGGTGGATCATCGCATTCCACAGTTCTCGGTTTTCAAAGAACACTTGTACATATTTCATTCTGGTGTTACTTGATACTTGAAGGAAGAAATGTGATAACTTCAGCTTCGAGAACTAACTTGCCAGTCTTACCTCGTACATTATTGCGTGCTACAACTTTCGCGTTACAGTGTAATTGGTCAGTTCAATTTCTTTGTAACTTCGCTGAAGATGATGTTTAGTGCACAGAAAGGGTAATGTTATAGAATTGAAGACTGATCTACCTGTGCTTTTTTAAAATTTCATTTGATAATTAGTGATGCAAAGAACGGTTGCATTTTCATAGAGAAATAATAAAAATAGGTTGAACACAATAGAAAGAAATAACTTATTTACGCTTCGAGAATTTCATGTTGCCCACATATTATCTGCATTAACGGAAACCACTTGAGGAATATTACGATTATGAGGAAATCAATGTTCTGAAAACTTTTAATATCCGGTCGACATTTGATGTGAAATTTAGTTTACTTATTTCATCGTTTTTCCGTAGCAAGCGATGTGCACACTTAGTTATTGTGACATGTAAGGACATTTTGCTGCAATCGATGGAAAAATTGTAGGAAATAGAAATGAAATCTCTAATGAGTGCAGTTAGAGCTACACGTATCCGTGTAATATCTCTTACTAATGAAGTAAAAACAAAATATGAATTAGTACAAACCATGTTTAATTAGAAAAAGAATAAACTTTAAAGTCAGAAGTATATAATAATTTAGTTTTGTTTCAATTTTTGCTAGTTGTTTTCAACATTCATTTCATCGCCTTTGTCTTTTGAAACAATAATTATTACGTTCTCTATATTTTTAATACTTAATACATAGCGTGCGAGGGATTTAAATTTCTTTCTTCACAAATGCTATTATTTTGATATTATGAGTTAAATTGATTTTGATACTTTTATTTTGTATATCGATGATGTGCGTAGGTCTATTGTAATAATTAATCTCAAAATTAGAGTTATTTTAATAGTTACGATTTTAAATGATAAATTCCGAACAGTGTATAATCAGATAATATTACATATTTGTGAACTATTTTTTCTGTTTTATTAAATACAAATTTGTTGGTTTACTGTTGCTATTATAATACGTAGCTATTCTTGCCTTTTCAATCCGCCTTTGTCTAAGTACCCTTGATCGATCGGAATTGATGGGATGGTCCCCTACTTGTTTCTGAAGAGTAAATTAGTTTATTGTCCTCAATGTGGTCGTACGAAGTTTGTAACAGCTATTTTTAACTATAAAATTATTTATGTATACCTTCCATGCTGCCCGCAGTTGCCTGTAGCATTCTGTAGGGCAAATCGCTGGCCACCTCTGTCGTATGGACTTCGTATGCATTTGTATATTCCATGCCAGGGAAGCAGGGTGTCCGCGAACGTTGCCTCAGCGGTAGCTTTGCTCTGCTTCGCCGCCAACGCGCCACGCCGTGCTGCTTGCGACACCCGACCCACAAACACCGCCCCTCTCCAACGGCACCGCATCCGCCCCCGTCAGTTCCCTTATCGACATCGCAATTGTTGCCTCCGAAAGTTTCAGAGCCTGGGAAAAGAGGCGCGTGATACAGCATTGCTATATACTCTAATCCGATGGTTCTCTTCTTTTAGCGTCACAACTCCTAAAAAGAATGAAAAACTAGAAATATCATTTTGCGACCCCCCCCTCCCCCACTCCAATTCCATCAATTTTAATAACAGAAACCCTGTCTGTTTCGCGCTTAGCATTAATCCCTGGCTGATACATGACAGTAAGGGGAAGATTTTATAAATCTGACTTGTTATTATTAGTAATCGAACTTGGCTAACTGGGAGAAAATACGCGACATAATTCATATCTGATGCATATGGAAACGGGTGGAGGTCAATGTAATTTTATAACAGACCAAGCTATATTGCAGAATAATTAAAACAATTACCTTGGCGTGTACCGCTTCTTTATTAAAATTATGAGTGATTTGTAATATTGTATTTAGCGAGAGATCCACCAACTTTTTTAAAAAAAGCTTTGTTCCTTAAGATTTGGGTTTATAATAGGTATATACCGGGGAGAAAAGTTACAAAACAAACCAAGTATAACCCGTAAGACGTGCAAACTGTGGTTTTTCGTGGTGGCAATTCTATTTGATGACGATTCTGGGGTCATTGGCCGTATCCGTTTGAATTTTAAGTGGTCTAAAACTCGGACTCCCTAATTAAAAATAATTATTAGTATTAGAAATAATATTAAAGCCTTCCTCAATGTTTTTGCAAATATCTGCACCCTATCCGATACAGCGGTAGAAAATGATAGGTTAGCAGGAAGAGGCGGATATGTTCTTCAAATGTTTTGTCAGAGGTATTAATGTAAAATGTATTTCTAAATGTTGTTCAAATTATGGACTTGATTCAAAAATGTACCTTTTACTTATTACTTTGGTTACTATATTGTTACTTTTCATTGAAAGTTGTCTCGCAATCAAGAATTGCTAGATCTCTCTGTCCTGTGGGTTTGGTAGAAGTCTTGCAGCCCTTTTTAATTTTGAATGGGGCTATAGCAAGCCACTAAAACTTACACGGTTCTGATTATACGATTATCCAAAATGGATGAAAAAGTATTTTTCCGATGTTGTTTCTCGTGTATTGTGATACGTAATTTTATTTGCGTCTTAGGGAATATTCAATATACAAATATTTATTTCGAAGGTCATCAATTTGTTATTTCGGAAGAATATCTCATATTGATGGAAATATATTTGAGAGAAATCGATCTATTCAAGTGTGATAACAATGTGAGATGCCATCTTCCCTTGTTTTGATCAACTCCATAAATATGATCCACCATTTTCTAACATTGCTTCCTTTATATACGTATTGTTTGTGATCTGTTTTGAGTGTTCCTGTTGTTTATGCGATCGTTGATACTACGTTAACATTTTATTTATAAATATACTTGCGTGTTATATTAAGGTTGATAGCAGAATTCTAGAAATTGGAGAAGTCTCCGCAGACTTACTGTGTAGAAGCTTTCTGCTGACTCGCCTCGACGACCCGGTGAACGCCCTGCAGTTTGGCAGGTGTCAGCAATAGATGACCTTGTGGAACTCCCATACAATTATGAGACGTATTTTGGTTCTATTTTATCCCACTGAAAACATTCCTGATAAAAAGAAGCCCGAATAGCAAGAAGGTTCACTGTAAAAAGCATTGAGATCTCGAGACCGAGTTTAGTAACTTCAGCAATTGCCAGAGTAATGTTTTTGCATCAAGTAAACCATACAAATCATCATCATTATTATTATTATTATTTGATTTTTGTATTGAAATATCACTGCTTTGAAAGAACCGATACTTACGCCTGCAGTTCAATTTCGGGTAGTAGCTTCTTCATGATTTAAACCAAATACCCATGGAAATGTTTATATACAAATCATGTGTAATTATGATTTTTTTCCTACTGTTAAAATTGTATTCCCTCGGAAAGACGTATCCGAAAACTGAAATGTAACGATGCAAGTTCTTCGACACATTTTTGATTCTTTTGAGTTCTTTTGTCATGAAAGATGCTGAGTTCAAAGTATGTCAAAGAAAATTAAGGCGTAATTCTTAAATTGTGTCAAATGCTTGGAATGGAAAGGGCAATCTCTCGGCCTTATTCTAAATTTTAGGAACTAATTTAAAATGTACGAAATTCTACATTTTCTGTACATTTTCTACATTCGCCTATAATATAAATTTTACGAAATACTCATTGATATGGAAGACTAACTAGCTACAAAAGAAACATGACCCGAGGACTTTTCACGGAGCCTACTTTAAGTTTCGTGGTCATCCAATTAGGAAGGGCGGGCAGCCTGGCCCAAGTGCAGTGATGCAGAAGCTGTGTGACGTTTGTGCGCATGCAAGCAGAATAGTGGAAGGATGAGCGCGACGTCATCACGACGACCACTTGGCTCTGGCTCATAAGGGTGCGAAGGGACAAGAGTGAGATTGGACACGCGGGGGAGTTGCTGACGTCATGGGATCAATAGACCAGTGACGTCAGTGGGTGGTGTTGCGTGGGCGGGTGTCGACTACGGTCCATGCCCATCGATTCTCGCCGGCGCGCTGCTCTGTGTTGCTTGCTCTTAAAGCGTTATACATCCTCGCACACGATTCGCTCAAATAACTCTTTATTAATCTTGCAGTCCATTAATATTCTCTAGTTATTCTCCTTAGAATTGATTCGAACATTTTGTTCTAATTTATTATTAGAGGACCTTTTCTTATTTCTAAATCAAGGGGTACTAAGTTTTTATTCCTTTTTACATATGTTCAGAAAAATAAATAGTTATGTAAATTGTATTCTATCTTCACTTATGGGTGTCGAATTTTGTCATTTGATCATTCTTGAGGGACGTTACCTTCATAAAATACATTTTCCCTTTTTTTGCATTGAATTAGTTGCATGGTTAAAATGAACGAATTTTGGATGCCTATTCATTATACAGTAATTTAAGAAGAAAGTACAAGACATTCTTTTCTGACAAAATTACTAAAATTCACCTTCGTTTCACGATGTGATATTTGAGGCTGTTGTAAGAATACATTATCTGAGTATAAATGTCGTATAAATAATAACTTCCTTCCGACTGAGTGGTTGAAACTTCATAGTAATATGCTTTAAATTTATTATTCTCTTCGGTTTGTTGTAAATAAAGCAATTTGCGTTTTCTTTATACGTATTAGAATACTATTTACATTAATTTTTGGTTATTTTTAACAAATTACAAGATGAAGAACATATTCAGTTTATCATTACAGAATTTATCGAAACTTCGTCTTAACGTTTTTAAATTATATTTGGAAATGGTGTCTTTTATAGTTTGAGGGTTGTGGGTTATGCAATGAAGAAGTGGGAGACGTAGTAGAGATACATGAAATATGTATATTATTTAGTTGGAAGGAAAATAAATTAATTATAGAAATTGTTTGAAGTCCTAGGTATCCTCATTAACTTGAGGCTCACGTTGCGCGTTGAGAATGTGAAGTATCTGCTTGTTTTTACAATTTTAAAAGAGTGAAATGTCATCGTGATTCAGTTCAGGCTTAATGATTCATATATGTGTTCATTTATATTCAAATAATTGACGTTTCAAACGGTTACTGATTATTTTTAAACAGTAACCAAATAATTGTTTTCCCTTCTCATGTGAAAGGATGTGATTAAATTGCTTCCTGTTAGTATTTTAAGGTTGTAAATGTTAGGTGCTACCTATTGTCAGGATGCTGTAAATAAGGGCTGCCGTTGTTAGGGTGGTTTTATGTTTTAAGGGAGGGATGAAATAATAATTACGAAAGTTCATGTACGTGAGTTACGAAAACACAACCCGAGGCAAACATAATGCTTAGTTTTATTTTTTGATACAACTCTAACTTGCTTGGTGCTTAGATGAAGCACATTAATGTTTTCCGCGTTTGTGACTCATTAGCGATTGATTGAAGATGGTACATACAATTCCTTAATAGCTCGTAATTAAAAATTTGTACAGTAAAACTTTCATAATCAGAACAACATTGCTCTTTTGAGAGACATAGACACTCTTTATTAGAAGTCAGCTAAAGTGCTTCGGTTTTACCAGGAATAGAGTTGTGGTGGGTTGTTGACCCATTGTGCTGCCGAAGAGAGAATAAGAAACCAAGAGTGTTGCGCCTATGAAATGACTGTCACGCACAATAAAAATCTTTTATGATTTGAAAACAATTCAATTATTTTTAAAAAAAGGAGTTTTCGTATGTTCTGTTAACAATACATGAGTTGTGAAAATAAATTGAAGGACAACAAAAATATTCCTGTTTTGCTGATCAAGTTAATATCCTGTACTAGTCGCAATTATGCCAGTCATTTTCTAACGCTAATATTACTTTTTTGTGAGTTCTTTAGTGTCACTTGCATTATAGTTTATTTTGCTTTTCTAATCTGTAGCAGTGTCTGTAATAGTTTCTGTTTAGTGTTGCTAAACATCGTCACTGAAATTAATACATTTCTTTCCGTTTTATTGAGAAATCTAATGATTGATGATCAGCGGAGTGTCTTATTTCTTTCAGAATATTAATAAATCACCAACCATCCTTTCCGGACAATGATTTTCTCCTCGTTGTTTACTCTCTGTAATAAATGTGACGATGTTGAGAATAACAAATTAAAACCTGACAACTAATTTCGCGTTTCACTGTTGTTCACTCGTCTCATCTGCGCAAGTTTCCGGGTTGTGTATTACGCGGATTACTTGGGAGAACTTTGATCGGAGGCTGTTGCTTCGTATCTGGGCTGCGCAAGTCGGTCGTTTTCTCTGTACTCCATCGCGACTGTTTTTCCCACCCGCCGTCTAACACCGCAATACAAGTGCTTTGAAGATGCGCTGACAACTTTATTGAGGTGGGTCTCCGTCTGAAGGTACCGCGATTACAAATTCGCATGAATGTGTACTAAGTTATTGATGCATATTTTTTAGTTTCGTCATTCCATTGATCTTTGTTTGTCTTCGAAATCGTTTCACCCGTTTCCTTTAATGTGTTATGCCACGAGACCGGAACCAATTAAAAGCAGTTCGGTTTTTCGAGTATAGCTCAGAAAGCAATTGAAAAGCTTTCACCACAAGGGAACTGGGCGTGCAACTCTATTTTTTTAAGCAGTGACGTTATATTTCAACTACTTTTGCAACTCTATTTTTTTAAGCAGTTACTATAGTATTTCTTAGGAAAGGTAAACATTCGAACACGATTGTTTAGTTGGAAATACTCCATCAATTCTCGAAGGAAATAGAAGCGCGCTTTATGTCTCTGTACAAAAGTATTGGTTTCAGATTTGGGACAATTTACTAGAACCAGAAATAATCTAGGTATTGACCAATGTGTAAATATATTTTGATTCTACCAATTGATATTCTGGTCTTATTAAATCATTGTTCGAACATAAAATTATTTCAAGCAGATTAGGAAGTGTAAATTTGTAGGTGAAGGAAGGGAGAAAAAGCAACTTGATAAATTTTCCCGTTTGTTACAAATTTCTGTATTAACAATTTCACAATCGTTCCATTTTGATTGTCATGATGCAGTTTAATAATTATTTCCGTTAAATCATAGGATAGAGAAATCATTTTTGCTGTGTTTTTACGACATGCTTTGCGAGCATTGTTCTCAGTTTGTGAGTTATAGATTGGATATAAGCCATAAAATGTGTTAAATTTTCTTTATACGGAGCCGGGTGACGAGTTGACCCACTTGACCCTGTCAAATATTTTCGAGTATAATTTTTTTCTTTGAACATTCTTGAACATTCAAGGAGGAAATAGTATCTTGGTATTATTAACACAGGTGTAGTGGATTATTAAATTTACCTCTTAAATGTTTTGAAATATTTAAATCCGCCGATATAAAGAGAGCCAAGTAACGATCTGCAGATTTCTCTTACCTGATTAGAGTTCATTTCACGTTTCGAATGTAAATAAAGAGATCGACTCGGTCTAGAGAACATGGAACTAATGGCTTTTTTTTTCATTAATGGCCATTTCCTGAAACAGTCCTCTTACCAGTGTTGCATTACGCAATGCGAGGTCCCTTAGAATGTGTTTCTCCCTATCTCCGTATCTTCCATATGCACAGCATATCTTGGCCGCGCGTCGTTCGGTGTCCGTCCCCGCCACGTGAAGGCGTGCATAACTTATACTATCTAGCGTCATATAGTTTGCCTGTCATTGTCTTGTTCTGTTACGTAGCTTCCGTTGTCTCGCAACCGTATGTCTCACCCTCTATTATATATAATATATACCACATACTCATATCTGTATTTTATTTTCCCTATTTTATTGACATACTCTTCAAAAACATATTTCTGTTCACTTTCTATTCAAGTCCGCAGATCCTTTGTATTAAGTGTCATAATACCTGAATTGATTCATATAGCCCCCTCCCCCTAAGTCTCTTGGCCATACAATCGACAGTCCCACAAAATATGTTCCGCCGTTTCATTCCCCCCTGTACACGAACACTTTCCAATTTCCGTTTTCTTGGATCGTATATATGTGTTGCAAAATCTCCATGACCTGTCATGATCGGAAATAACCATTTTGTAGGACCAAACCATTTTCTCATTTCTGTCGTTTTTTCGCGATCTTAACATCGCGTTTCTCACCCTTTCTGTGATCTTCCCTACCGGTAATAACTGTGTTGTTAATTTTTCCGTGAACTCCTTTCTTGTCCCTTTAGTTTTCCCCCACTTAACATTATCTCCCCTAATGGCTGTGACGCGTTTGGAACGATGAGGAAGAGCCCCAGCAGTGGCTCAGGGGTTAGCATGTTTACTTCTTTTGGGTTTTTAGGACTCGTCAACGGCAGAGGGTCATTAGAGCCCTTAGTTTACTCTCCACCAAGTGACTCCAGGTTTAATTCCTGGCGGAGCCAGAAAAAAATTGTAGCTTTGCAGTTCTATGTCCCAGTTCACATAGTTGTGACTATTGAAAAGCGAACCCTCCTTTTTCTATCCACCTAATTATTTTTAAATTTATTTTGACCTCGGTCACACCGCCTTATTTTCAACTATGTCATACTTTATTAATCATTAAAAAGAAATCCACCTCCTAGTATCACTATCTTACTCCTACTCACACCTCCTCGTGGGACAAGTTGTTGGTAAACCCAGCTAACCGACCCACCAGCTAACATTAGCCCTACTACCCACCTACCTCCCATCGCCCCATGTAGATAAGCTATAATAAGCTGTAGATTACAAATACTATAATAGAAAATAATACGGTGCGGTAGTCGCTTAGGAAGCCAGACAGCGAACGATATGTTCATATCAGCGCAATGAGGATGCGCCGACCGCACATCCGTCCGTCGTCGTGATGGGCACGTGCTTTTCTCAAAAGTCTTCACGCATTTTGCACCACGCGTCTCTGTCTTTCCAACGGCTGGTTTCAGCTCACTGCGTCTGGAGACAATTCTTACTTGCTTGTGTTCTCCTTCAAGCTTCAACATATACAAGTGTAATTTAGTCTTCGCTACTGTAAACATGTCGAGAAATATTGTGAGGTTTAATTTTAACTTTTACCTAGCGTTCTTTTTATGTACTGTTTTTATCAATTTCTTTTTTATGAAAGCAATAGGTTACATGTAATGAGGATATATTATAGATCATTACCACGTTAATAACCACGTACCAGTTGCTCTGTAGGAATGTCTCCGAGATAAGGCTAATCGTTCGAAATCAGCCACTGTCGATGAGCTGAAGAATTAATTAGAAGACAATGTATCGCATTTCGAAATTAAATGATTCGTAACGTAGTTAAATCCAATGATCCGCGGTATCGACTTCGTTTGAATAACTGTGGTTGTCATTTTGTACATCTATTTGATGCATCGTTCTGTTAATAATTTCGTCGATGAACAAAATCATTTTATTTAAAAAATGAATGTATTTTTACTATGTAGTTTTGTATTTGGCGAATTGCTGTTATGGGAGTCAGTCTATACTTAATTTATTATGATTAAAAGTGATATATAAGTGTGTGTTCTTGTTAAAACATGTGTAAATCAGTGCACTGCACTCCTTACGCGAATGTTGAGAATCAAGTGAAACGGTGACCTCTGCTTTAAAGCCATCGATTCATTGATGCGCTATTATTCGGTTACGAGCCATTATGATTTGCTCTTTCGTAGCAGAGCCGTTTCTCTGCGAGGTCTCTGGCCCTGAATGGCAGTGAAGCGATTGGTCTCTCGATCATCGCGTGCGTGCGAGCCACCCAGCGTTCCCTCACCTTCTACCACTCGGCTCTTCTTGAAGTTAGCGATTCGAGTTTCTTTACGGCGGCCAACTACTGTGAAATAGAAAATCAATGGACTTTGTTTGTTTGTTTCTTTGAGCGTTGTGAGACTACAAAACATTTCGCTGACGGTATAAACATTTAAGGGATTTTATTGCCATTCCAATATTTTCATTAGTCAATATATTTACGAATTTTTATTGCCATTCTTGTTTCATGTGTTTGTATTTAGTATTACCGGGCCTACTTCGAAATTACGGAACCCACTGCAATATGGTCTTAACTATAAAGAATTTCAAGAAGTAAAGAAGCTAGTGTAACTATATATTATGGACATTATGGAGTTTTAGCCATAGATTACCCTAAAAAATTTGTTTAAAATGAAAGCAAATCAGTCCCAAAAAGTCTCATAAGATTTCGACCGTTACGTAGTTAAATAATTTCTAAGTAATCACGGCTTAACAGTGCGTGTGGTCTTATGGAAACAGTCTTTAAAGTCATTATAATTTTAATTTCTTAAGTAATTATGTGGTAGAATCATAAAAGAAAACTATCACATATGCCATAAATTTAATATACGAGATTTCTGACCTTACCAAATAATTAAGAATGCCATTCAAAGAAAACTGGAAGAAAAAGCAGTGAAATTGGAAAGTGGTTGGAGACTACTGTAATTATACTGAATACCCTATTTCTGTAAAGAGTAAAATTATTGTGTCACAGTGTTTAATAATTATTTGTTATTCGTAAATTAATATTGGGAAGAGTAATTTAATTTACTCAGCATAAATAACACTTTTAGAAAATAACATAAATTGTTATGTGATTGACTAGCCAGACACGTTCGAAATACCTTTAAACTGGAAACTTGTATGCAAATCATTGTTAGTGAGATTTTGAAATAAGAACTTTCGTGAATTTCTTTGACCGACATCTGTTTTGGAAATTGAATTACTTGTGTGGAACAATATTAAGATAAATTTTTTAAAATAAAAGATGTCTTAGATGAATTTTGGGCGTAAGAAACTTCACTGAGATTTAATTGTTAATCTGCTTTCTATTATATTACCCAGAAAGGTAGGCTTTCGTTTAGTTTCGTCATGTGCTACTTTGTCGCCAATGTTTCGCCTTCATTTAGAAACGCATTCTCTTGTTTAAGTACTAATTATGTTTGTGATAGTTGTCCTCCCCTCTCTTTTCTCCCTTGAGCGTTGTTGAATCTCTCGATATCATCTAAATCATTGGGTTGCCAACCGATGAACCACGCCAAATTTTGGTGCCCGGTTGTAATTAAATACCCCCCCCCACCACCTACGGTTTAAATTAAATCCGTATTTTATGTATTTAAGGGTGGTTTTTAGAGAATTGAGGATGATGGAACAATTTCAGATACGGATTCAGCGTGTCAAAATATTCAGGTTTAGTCTTTGGAACAGTCGAATTTTATTATTCTGACCTGGTACGGGTTTTTTCTCCGGTTTTCCTTCGGTTAGAGGCAGATTTTTTATAGACGCTCTAGGCTATTGCCTAGGCGTGACGTCTATTGAAATAATAAATCTCGAATTCAGTGTTACATTAATAGTTACGATGTATAAACAAAATTTTCGAGTAATCTATATGTTGATAATGATGCACTCTTCTGTAATACATTTTTTTTATTTTATTAAATACAAATTTGTTGGTATTCTGTTAATATTGTAACAGGACCGAACTATTTTTTCTTAGGAGTGTGCTAATATGTTAAATCCGCCTCTGCCTTTGGGCCCTTCATCGGAATTGATGGGATGGTCTGTTGCTTGCTTCCGGAGAGTAAATTAGTTTATTTTCCTCCACGTATTCATACGCAGTAACTACGTTTTTGACAATAAGATCATTTCTTTGTGTGACCCTGTGCAATTAAGGAAGAGGAAGAGATCCGAAAAGTTAGCGACCGCTGATCTTGCAATGCTACGAAGTGCAGGCGGGTGACGCAAGATTTCCGAACAATGCTTGATCCCGCTCGCGTACTGTGCGCATCTACGAGGGCGGCGAAGGCGAATTCAGTGTTCAGCGGTGGACTCCTCGCGTGCGCGCTCATCACGACGCGAGCGACGGCGAGCAATCGTTGATTGCAGGGAATTAGATGCATTTGCGCCAGACTATTAAGCCGAGACTCTTCCAACAGTTCAACGTTGGTGCAATAGGGAAGGAACAACGCTTCAGCAATGAACGCCGACGCCCTATGATCTTCTCTTCGTCAGGAAGATACACTCTTAACGTATATGTTATTAAGGTGGGACCAGCACTGCAAGTCAGTCAAATCAATGAAGTTTATAATTGTTTTCTTTATGTTTATTCTAATTATTTTGAAATACAATATAATTATAATAATGTAGGAAAACGTGATTTAATTTGTATCTATCAGTTAATTGTGTAGTTAATACACCATCCCTTTCCCTTCCGTATTACACCATCAATTATAATTGTAATTCTCTCATTTAAATGACCGATGAGGTATCTTTTTCAAGTTGAAATTACAATAAGAACATGTTAGTTTGTTAATGCTGATTTCCGGTATTTTAATGATTTAATTAATGAACTTCACTATTACTAGCATGGAAAGAATCCTTTCTTGAATAGATCTCAATCTATTTTCTCTGCCCAGGAAATGGTGAATAATTCTCATTCATTAGGGATAATAGAGTGAGATTCATATTTTGTCTTGTGAATAGTGTTCTGGTATATTTATTAAATATATATCACGAAACTTAAATGAGAAAACAACCCAAGTACGTAGTTATACGACTGTTATCATTAATATTGTCGTCGTCAATCCATATATGAGTATTGGTTAAATTCTTCTTTTTTGAGAATGTATTCGTGAATTTTGTGGATACTTACTTGGTCAAGCGTCTTTACTTACGTGCCTATTAATGACGTGTATCTAATTTCATTTATTTCTGCTGTCTGAAATGTGGACCTTATAAGTAGAAGAAAATATAGTATTGGGTGTCTTGTCGACTCCTTGTCATCACAATTCCATAAAGGGATCTCCTAAATGCCATCAAGACAAGGATTCTGAGTGAATGGAACAATGTGTGGTTGGCTGTTGAAGGGAATAAGCTCCGACTAACCAAGTTCTCTGTTAAGTCATGGAGCACTTCCTGTAGGTCATCCGGGCGCGACGTGGTCTTGCTGACCCGCCAGCGCATAGGACATTGTCCTCTCACTCATAGGTATCTCTTGCTACTTGATGATGAACCCGTTTGTGACGAGTATAGATCTTCTCTGACAGTGCGTCACCTACTAACTGATTGGAGAAAATACACGAGAATACGGAGGCAAATTGGTCTGGCTGCAGATTTACCAACAATTCTCGGAAATGAAACGGATATTAATAAACTATTGAATTTTATTAGTAGATCGAGGCTCCTCCCACAAGTTCTCCGGAGGGTTTAAATTTGCATTCTTCTTTCCTTTTCCCTTTCTTCTTTCCTTTTATTTTCCCTTTCTGTAGCCTGAAAATTATAATTTTCAGAATTTATTTCATTTTCGATATAATGTATTGGGCAACTGTGTCCTTTTCTTTTCTCTCATCTTTGTGTTTAGATATTTGTTGAATTCAGGAGGTTTTTTAGTGGTTATGGTCGAAATATTCGGCGAGTTCTATACACGGGGAAGAGTCGCTAGAGCTCTTCCCTATGGAGGGAAACTCCATTTTCCCCCACCTGCAAGGGTTCTAATGACCTCGACGTTGACGAGCCCTAAAGCCCCACCAAAAAAATAAAGAGTCCTTGTCTTGTCGACTTCTTCTCTTGTCGACTCCTTTCTTTCCTTTACGCAATAATTATTGTAGAACCGTAGATAGAATCAGGAGCTCACTTCGTGCTGTTATTTCCTTTGAGTAAAATGTTAGTTCCATGGACGTGCCCCTTAACGGTTTGTAAACGGAAAACATACAGCTGACCTTGTGAAATGTTTGACTGTCGGTGTGGCGAGGCATTCATTAGATAATATAATATATTATTAGAATAAACATTCTCGTGAATTTGGAGGTGAAACGAGCTATAATTTTAACGAGTAATTACAGAACACTGCAATCCCATTTGTGTGCTACTGTATTTATCTTTTATTTGCTTCAAATTTTTTGTATATCAACATGTTTTATTATTTTGTTCTTTCTATTGTAGAAATTTTGTCAACCTACCCATGTTATTTCCGGAAATTTAACGGATAACTGTTGATTTATTTTTTTACTTCATGCAAATAAAGTTCACACATCGGTAAATATTAACAGCCAAAACAAGTTGAAATTATTTACGTAATACAATCTAGGCGTACAATAATATGTTGAGGCATATTGGTGAAATACAACGTAAATTGTTTCGAATGCACTCATTATCAGACTTATTGTTATTAAAACAAAGTTGAATGAAAATATCAACTTGAAATATAACTTTTTATATACTTTTTTATATATTTTTTATACTAATACGTTATTAAAGGCTTGTTGAAGAAGGAAATATATTTCTATGAATAAAAAATTGTTATATTCACTCGTCTTCGTTTATTCCATACCTGTATTCTCTTTGCAAATAATGAGCTTTTCTTCAAATAACTTGCAGTATAGTCGCGATGCAACAGTAGGAAGCACATTAACTGCACAGTACTAGATTTTTCCTGGAGCACTGTTACAAAGAGCTTGTAATAGAGCACGATTCTTTCTCAGTACTCACACCTGTCTCAGCTTTGTTGAGTCATTAGAACGGCGTGATCTCGGGGGAAGTGGAAGATCAAATTACGATGAGTCAACCCTTGACCACGATGATGTATTCTTTTACATCTACTCAACTATTACGATGTTCCTGAACTTTCTCCGCTTAACCATTCCGGGACTTCCGGCTGTTTTTTTCATGAATATGAGAAGAGAAGATGATTGATGAATGTTGAGAACCTTGGTCTGCTGCCATCCCTCAAATGATCAATAATAATAAATTTATTGTCAAAAAAACAGTACAAACTGCGTATGACCACGTGGAGGGGAAAAAAACTAATTTACTCTCCGGAAGCAAGCAAGGGACCATCCCATCAATTCCGATCAAGGGCCCTAAGGCAGAGGCGGATTCAAAAAATTCAGCAAAAATTCCTATATCTACTTGATATGAACAGAACAGAGATGGTAGGAACTCGGTGACCTTCCTCAAATCCAAGTTTCAATTTCGATGTTTAGGAACGGTCTTTATTAAGGGTCAATGTGCCATGATAGATACACTTACTCGGACGGTAAAGTATCTTAGTAATTCATTTTAAATATTTTATATTAATTGCATTCTTGTTTGATTTCATTTAGTAGTTCATTCTTATCGATATTTTGTTTTCTTTTTGCCCAGCATGCAATTGCAGAAATAAAATTTTAAAAAGTCATCTTAGTAGTAGCTCGCTTCTGCTTTAAGCACTAGTGAGTATGATACAACTGATTAGGTTCGTACATATTATCACGAGATACGTTGATCTGGTCTTTAGATAACGAAAATGAATGTTGGTTATATCAAACTATAGTCTATAAATGTTTCTTATGTTGGTTATGTTTAGGATTACGTATAAACTTTAATATGGTACTTAGTGTTTTATACATAACTGCTGTTATTTTTATTTAGAATATGGAGTAGAAAAAACTAAAGAACTTGGTTCTAAAAAATTGGTATTTAATTATTTTGGAAGTAAAATACCGAATGGAATCCATTTCTGTCAGGGAATGGAACACTCATGTATGTAAATTCCATGACGAGATGTTATTATTTCTGTCTTGTTTTCGTTCAGACGCGTACACGCCGGTTTCTAACTCCCCCAATTAAGCGATATTACGAAGACAGGGAAAATACTTCACCTCGATCTGCAACCACTCGTATGCGAGGTATCGGGTTTGGTCGCCGAGGAGGGGGGCGGCGAGGGCGTCTCTCATGATCGGGGCCCAGGCCGTCTCCTTTCGCCCGCCCGCCACCCCCTTCCTCGCCACCGCATCGGGAGACTGCTTGCGCCGCGAACGGGCGTCGATGCGGGTGCTAGAGCGCGCGGGCGGGCGGCAATTATGCAAGCTCCGTGGCAGCGGAGGCGACGGGAGGCGATGGCGGCGGTAGGAATGCAGCAGCAAGGCCGCGAAATAAGGTTGGCATTTTGTAGAAAGTCACACGGCGAAAGAGTGCTCGCCGTCGGGCGTCGTGAAGAAGGGAACTTTGCTGAAGGCGTTGTGCGGCGCCACGCCGCTGCTGGAGCACCGGAGGGCACTGACGACTGTCTAAGGTCACGGGCGCTCCTGCGAAGACCCTTCGACGTTCAAACCGCTAATTTTCTGGGGTTTCACATTTTTCCTACTCCTTCGGAAAGAATGGCTAGCTACTAAATCCAATTTTCCAGGTTATCGCTCACTCGCTTGGGTATCGTTCTGCGAATGAATTCTATTCGTGTGTGTTCTTCACTGAGAAATCACTGTGGTTGTGAGTACTCTGGGTTTGGATGTGAGATCCAAATTCAGAGGAAGGAAAGGATTTCTCCAATCTTTAGGATATATATACCTGTCTTATAGTTCAGATCAGTGGCCGATCTAGACCGTTATCAAGGGGGAGGGGCTAACCGGGGGGCATTTTCGTTTTAAAATTATGGTGTTACTACACAAATTTTATAAATATTACCTTTAAATAACATGGATCCAATAAATAATTAACATGTAACAGTCTGGTATTAATAATAACAATTGTTTATTGAAGTTATTAATCCGACATTATTAATTTTATTAATCTGGTATTATTAATAACAAAAACAATTATATTATCAATAACAATTGTTACAAATATTTATATGGTAACACTTTTACATAGTATGCCATATATCAACTTCAATTTTATCTGTTAAGAGTTCAAGTTCAATGGGGTAAGGCTACAGCCCCNGCCATACATACTCCTCTGGTTCGGATACTGTAAGGGTGGCATGTTACATCCTTTCCTACCCCTGAATTTGGATCTCACATGCAATTTGTTCTCCCGGTGTATGACTTCCGGATGAATATCATATACGTACATGTTCCTTTGAAAGAAATTTATAAAAATAACAGTTCTGATGTATTCGAGGTAAAATTTCCGTGACTCTTTATTCATCGATCGTAATTCTCTTTAGAAATCCCTATGATGACCTACGCCGTAGGTTTGGTGATCGATGCCCTGCTCTAGTGAATGCGATGAGGTGTGACAGTGACTCTGACATTCCTCTACTCGCTCGCCCTGCGACGGTGTGTCCACAGTCTCGCCGACTGCTTCAGCTATTCCAATTACCGCTTGCGACCTAACGACGCATAACTCTCTGAATTGTGAGAGGGGTGCTCATGGTGTATGAGGGTTTATATCCGTATTCCGGACTGCAATTTTTCTATGACGAATGTGAGCCTGATCCCTGGCAGCTGCGACGCCGCGTTGTGCATATGAACAAAGAACGATACTGAACTGAACGTGACGTTCTATAGGGTAGGATGGAGCAGCTCAACAGTTTTCGCAAAATGAGGCTCCAGATACGAGCTGGAGAGCTCAAAGAATTTATTTCTTTTTTACCGTGTCATCTCACGAATCGGTGTATTAACGAGTTTTATTCATTGGCGTGTGTTTATTGTATGTGAAAATAGTTTGTACTATAATTAGAAAGTATGTGAGAATAGATGTCCATCAAGCTGGTTTTGTGACTCAATATGATCGGCTATTTTTAGTATTCAGCTGTTGAACTCTTGATAGACATGTATATAGAACATTTTGTTTAAGACTTCCTAGGCTAGATTTGCACGAATGATACCCAAAAAGCGGCTTGATTTGTACCACGAGATTAATTGTTGAACCTGAAACATTTTTTCCCCGAAACTTGAACGAGTTAAAGTAAAGTATCTCTGCATTTTAACCATTTTATTTTCTAGATTATATTACAACTCGAATTTCAAAACATAAAATTTTGTCTGAGAAATGTTTAATCTATTTTTTATTAACGTGGGCCCATTTGTTTTCTCTGTCGCGTCGAAATCCATTGCAGTTTCATAGCTTATAATGACGTATTTACGACTTGGATATTTGAGGGAAGTGAAAGTGACATCCGGCTGACGAAACAAATGCCAAGAAATCTTGTCCAGTATTTGTTTCTCCTCATATATTCGGAACTTGACACTGGATGCCATAATAATGTGCCGCATTCATGTTTTGTTGTTTTAGATACTAGAAACGAAAGATTAAAAAAAAAAATTACATGTGTCGGAATTTTAATAATACCGACACGACATCATGACACGATTTGCAACTTCCTGAATGAATAAAAGAAACTCTACGTATCATGTTGAGTCTCTGGGGTATGATTTTTAAATGCAAATTTATTTTAGTGTGAACGATTTGATTCACGTGTAAAATATATTGAACACATATACACATTAGGTTAGAAAAATTATAAGATTCTAGTATCAGCATCATCTCTTAGATTTACTTTTTTAATCGCTTTCAAACTGTAAATGGATTGATCATTAACATTATTTTCCTTGAATATTTTAGTCCAGCTAGTGTTTTTCATTGAATTTCAGCGAACTTTTTTTATAAACTATAATGTATAAAATAAAAGTAATTGATTTTTTGTGATGTTCGTTCTTGTTTTGTATTAATATTTTTCGGTTCATGTGAGAACATCTCTGCAACATGTTTTGAATAATATTTTCGTGTATACGTGGATGTTTTAATTTTTCTTTAATTAGCATATTAAAGTTCTTAATCGAACTTCTGAAGATGGAACTAGCGCAAAAGTTAGTGAATTCACTGAGAAGTAAAATTTATTTTTTTAGTCTACTGTAATTGTTTTATAACTCAATACTATGAATTATAATGAAGAAAGAACATGATTTAATGTCTATCAATTAGTAGGATAAAATAAAGAATATTCACGAACTCGCCTGACTCATTTGAAATACACAAGAGCTTAAGAAGCATGGTGGTCGAGCGCAACGGTTTGGTGATTTAAGCATCACACTGCGGATATAGTGAAATATTTCTTTGCAATGTCAGGTAACAAATATATAAAAGTGATGTAAAAATACTACGGGAAAAGTACTCAATATCGAAGTAAACTTCCAACATTTTTGTGATTTCAATGTTGGTCTATTTTTGAAAATAAGTGTTTCCTCCATAAGACACAATGTATTAACCATCAATTATATAGCAATTATTTCATTTAAATGGCCGTTGGGGTATGTTTTTCAAATTTAAATCACTATAAGTATGTTACTCTATTCATTTCTATTTTAGTGATTTCATTCTACCTACTTAAATAAATACTTAAAGTAAATTTGAGGGAGAAAATATGAAAGGGAGATTGGAAAAGAAAAAATGAAAAATTACGACAGAATTATTAAAAGGAGAAGAGTAGGAATGGACGAATTACACATAAATATATCCCGGATGTTAATTTCGCGGAAAATAATCGTAAATGGTTTGTATTGAACCTGTTTGTAATGGAGTTTTTGACACAGCATGGTAATTTCAAAGTACACATGAAAAGAATTGGAAGGGCAGAAACAGCGGAGTGCAATTGTGATTTTTACAGGAAAGAAAGAGCAGAGTATTTGCGGTATTTGAAAGAAAGAGGAATCTGGAATATGACACAGAAAAAAGAATTAAAAGCCAGGAAAGATATGAGAAGTATTAAGAATATGTCACACAAATAGGACTAATTAGAGATTTTGAACAAGGAGGATATATATATATATATATATATATATATATATATATATATATATATATATATATATATATATATAAATGACAGCAGATATCTGAACAAGAAACCTTGCAATAACAATGTTGGAGGCAATGTGGCTAAGTTAAATGGCCAAGGAAAATGAAAAAAAAAAATTTTTTCTTCTTCTTTCAATCTACCTACGCTAACTACCTTAACTTTTTCCTTAATCTTAATTTATATTACTAAAACTAAGGCTCTTTAGAGTGATTATCTCTATGGAGTTTTACTAGAGCCCTCCTTATTTTAAATAGCGAACTCTTAGAATCCCTTTTATCTCTGAGAGTGGATCCTTGATTGCTTCTGTGTGGACGTATATTTTTTTGGTCTATTAATATTAATTCATCTTCGGAGGATTGCTGTGAGCCAAACTGAATTGCGTGTGATAGCGTTTGTCTAATGAAAAAACTGTCCCCTGTACAATGAAGTTGGCTGCAAATGATCGCACGTGACCACGGTCATCATTACGTGCTTGATCACTGACACTATTGTGTGTCTGTACTCCATGACAATAGACCGTGCTATCCTGTTATCGAAGAAAGTAATCGTAATGTTGAGCGTCATGGTATGGAATAAGTAGTCATACGTGCGGTTTAGCTGTAAAATTTCTCTCGAAATGGACATCGGTCGATCGAAGAGAGAAGAAGAGATTAGCGGGATAGCAGTATAAGGTCACCAATACTTGTCATTGTCCGTAAATTGTTCATTGATAAGACTATTACTTGTTCTATAATATCAATTTTACGTGATTTATGGCTTAAAAGTTTCTACTTTTGGTCATTGACGTTAGTTCACGTTTGAGCTGAGTAGTTGTAAAATTAGAACATAATTAACTATACCATATTACGATAGATTTATTCAGATGTAAAATTTTTTAAAGGATGATTTGAAAACGATTGGATTATACATTTCACATTTCAAAAGATGATCATTTAGAGTTTAACAATTTAGTATTGGCTTACGCGTTTTCGTGTATTAAAAAAGGACTATGATAATTATTTTTGTGTCAAATCAGACCAAATGTAAATGAAGTAATAATAAAAAATTTATATAGTCCGATCGCAATTTTTAAACTTCAGTGGCATGTTTGACGTACAAGTAAAATATGGATTGGCTATCACACAGTGAATTTACTTATAGAAGTATATAAGTTGCATTGCCCAGAATAGATTTTTTTCAGGATCACATTTCTGTAGATATGAGGTCAGGCGAGTGAGAGTTAACCATTGAACGCCTGGTGTTTATCTAGTATCCGATAAATATGTATGACGTTTGACTGGTCTTTTGAGATACAGAAAAAGGTTACGGACAGATGATAAGGCAGTTGCGACCGATTCAGTAATTACTTGTTTCGTTCGTCAGAGGCCTAAGTTTGGGCCAAGACTCAAGTCTAAAGTCTACTATGAGCTACCTGGCGTTACCCGGGAGTTGAAAAGAAACTTAACACAATCATTACTGGATATTCTGGTATTAATACACCTATCAACAGGTTTTCATTTTCTAAACTTATTTTCCCGACTTTACCCGTGAATCATATATAATATTGTAAATTAGTATGTTTGATTCCATATTTCTCTACTTTCGTGGTATTAAATTTTCAGTTTTGTTAATTCTAAAAATAAATACCTTGAAGAAAACCTGCAAAATAAACACAGTTTTCAGTATGCTTATATGTATGTAATGATGAATTATTTTAAAATCAAGGTGGAAGGAAATACAATTTACACAAAAAAAACGGAAGAATCAAAACACATAGATAACACCATTGAATTCTTTTATTTTCGTTTCACTTTTGGGAGACGTAATTGAAAACAATGTTTTTTATCGCCTTTCATATATATTCTTCTTTTACGATTCGGTTTGAGTATATTGTTCGCCTCACGTAATGCAATTGAGCTGTGGAGGACACATTAGTATTTCAATTTCAATAGGGCGCTTTATTTACAAATATTATTTATGTACAAATGTGTGGCGAGGCTTTTTGTTGCCTGTACGCCTTTAAAATGCCCCTGAAGTAGAGCCGTGGGCCGTGCATACAATGCCCTGGTATTCACTCTCATTGAATGGATAGTTGCAGTTTTAATTTTTGGAAATCTTTGTTTGAACTTAAAATGATTGTAATTTTATTTACTTGTGATTAACACACATTAGTAAACTTCATAGTGAAGTCATGCGTGTTAAGATTCTCATCTGTTAATTATCAACAACTTTTTTTCTGCTCTTGTAATTCATCAATATTAACCAACTATGCATCCAATAATCCTGATGAGTCTTTTTCAAATAATTTCATCTATTACTTTTTCCATTTTCCATACCACAGTCATTCAAAATAGTTCACTTTTACTCGTATTGATTCAATCGTCCGAGTTCCATTTAAGTAAAACTAACATACGACCACAACATTTTATATTATGTCATTTTGGAACTGTTTTCACATAACGACGTGTAATTTATTGTAGATAATTTATTGAACAATGATTTATCTCGAGAGTCGCAGTAATAATGATGGTAATCGGTGAAAATATTGAAAAGTGGAAAAACCCTCTATAATAGTTTTAAGTATTCAAATATTTAGACACTCTCAAGTTCATAAACCAATTTTTCATGAATCGTAATAGATAAAGATATTAACAAGAAAGGAGAAGTTATTTTAGGAACACAACATATGAAAGTGGAAATGCATTTCCTTTAACATTATTTCACTTCTACTACCTTTAGTAAAGGTATGTACTATTTATGTACATACGTATGCGTACTGTAGAGGAATGTAACACTACCCAAAATCGGATGTTACGTGAAATCGATGATGAAATATGAGTGAAAAGTTAAGGTTATTTGATGGAGATTTTTCAACATCGGTCCGTACTCCTTACAAAGGCAATATGATCCATCCCTACTATGAAACAAAAAGCGTTGCACTCGTACTGTTTGCTCACAAGCACTGGACGCAACTCATTTCGCGTATCGCTTTTACGATTGTTTAATGGCACTCTGTCAACAGACATCGACGTCGCTCGCACGTGTGACTGCATCCACTCGCACGCCCTACACTATTCAGTAGTTAGCATTACAAACATTCCAATGTACTCAATTAGTCACACGCTCCGTCAGAGCTGCCATTCAAAAGTTAAATGCGCCATCATTGTTCTACGCCATTCAAAAGATACTTTCGGTTTCTGGTAGTGAATGTATCTCATCCCACAACCCAACGTTTACTATAAGTCCAATCAGGTTTGTAGGGGGCCGGCGAACCCGGGCACCTCCAAATTAAAAAAAAATGTTATGAAAGTACGTAATCTGTAATACACTTTTTTAAATCATGCTATATTAATTAATTAAACAAGTAACCAAATTTGAGATTATTTAAGGACAAATAACTGTAAGTCAACCAATAAATGTTAGTAGAATCTTGACCTCTCCAAAATAAATTTCTGCCTACGGGTCTCAGTCCATTGTATCTCATACCAACCATACATATCTCTTGCCACCAGATCAACATACCTCACCCCAAGTCCAAAGTAGAGTATCTTGATCATTGGCCCCAGTATCTCAGTATTAGTCTAATGTGGAACCTCAACACACCTCTAGACTTTGTCATCCCCTTTCAACTACAAAGCACCCCTTTCGCGAATGCAAAGTACTACTCGTGAACCCCAATATGTCTCATTCAAAACACCAACCAATCGCCGTCAGAACTCGCGCTGTTCATCTCCACATTCTTGTCACGTGGCCATGCGTGGCGCTAGCATATGGAGACAGACGGCGGCGATGCGTCAAGCACCACCTGCCTCTCAGGCGGGTCGTGGTTCGCAGTGGGCATAGCTCATGGAGTGTGGCTGTGCCCCGGGGTCGTTGCCTCCGACCGCCGGCGGGAAGAGGGCGTCTACTGCCATGCGTGCGTCGCGTCGCTCGTCGTGTATTCCACTTGCGTTTGTCCGTCGCGGCGTCGCTACGGACTGATGAATGGATCGATTTTCGCGGTGCGGCTAAGCAAACAGCTATGACTGAAAGTCTTCTCATGTTCTTTCAAGATTCTGTTTTGTAGTTGCCGGGTAATTGACCCTGACTAAAATTGCTCGTCACCTTTGGAGCTTGCTTTTATTTTATATTCATTGCAGTTGAGCATTAAAAAAAACGAATCATAGTCTCGGCGACGTCTTCTCTATCATGTAGTTGTAGTCTAAAAAAACTTGTTTAATAAAGTAATTGGTATTTTCTTCTCTTTAACGTCCAACCAAAATTTTTATTTCTTGTTCAACTTTTTATTTCTTTGTAAATCATACTTATGTTATTTAAATACAGAAACGAATGATTTATTTTATTTATCATATGCTTAGGTTCATGCCATGAGGCCTGAATTTCCACCAAACCGTTATTTGGGGAAGGGAATGGAGGACGTAAGGTACCAATCGAACATGTGAGTAACCGCAACTGAAAACCTCACCTAATTCGGGCCGAGCGAGAGATCGAAACCCACCTAACAATTTCGTGGGAGGAGAACCTCTACCACCGCATTGCTGTCAACCTCACTTCAAATTTCTATTTAATTTCTGTAGAATTATACCAGTCAATTTCAAATTTAAGCTATTTACGAGTGAATTCAAAGTTTAATTTTAAAAAAAACAACATACTTGACCCTTGCAGCTTCCACGAGCACGTGATGAAGTTGATTTACTCTTGTAACATTTATTTCGACCTAAAAAGAGGGGTAACCCATTTTAAGATTTACATTGATTACAACATTTCGTAATCCTCTGGAATAATTTTGCTAGTCTAGCGTTAAGTCCAACAAATTATTATTTCTCTGATCAAAAAGCGTTTGAAAGTCTGCGAATATTCTCGTCTATTCTACAGAGAACTTTTCATATGTAGAAAAGTGAATGTATGCGAAATATGCTGATTTCTCGGGTAAGTTGTGATGCAAATTTATATCCATTAAATTACATGAGAAGTATATAAGGTTGTGTCAAATACTTGTTATAATGGCTTTAGTTCTTACGTAAATGGCGTACCAGTTGGAGACCTTCGAATGAGCGCTGGCTACCGGAACCAAATTTCATGGCCCATCAAATTCGCAACGCGTGAATCACTGTGTATCTGGAGCAAAACTTCCACGTTCCCCATTGCTACTGGAAACTAGTTAGCCATGGATGTAAGTGCTGCTGCTGGTGAAATGAGAGTGAATTTGGGCAGCTTCAAGGATATGTGGATGAAAGTAGATTTTATGTTTTTGGTATATGGGTTACATGAAATTTCGAATGATGAACGTCTATGGAACTATTAATGAAGTTGGAGACCTTCGAACCAAGGGAAGTAGCGAGAAAGTCATTATTACAGTAATCATCATTAAGAGATTTCTTTATAAGGAAGAAAAATAAAACTCCAGTTATCATTATTCTATGACAGACAAACTATTGGCTTAATACCCCATTTACCACTACTGCTACTTCGTTCATATTTGTCTTTCTCATTCTTCATGAACAGACATATTTTCATGTCATTCTTTCCATATTTCGTGTATGTATTACTATATCAGCATGTAATGTTTTGTTTGCTCATAAACATTCTTAGTATAGCTATTTTAATTTCTCAATGTTAACGAATCATTCAGGTGGAACAAGTATTGTCAGCATATGTCTTTTTAGAAACTTCGCCAAAACTAGTAAAAAATATTAATCATGTTACGTCGAATGAAAATGGGAGACGGGACCGGGGTTCGAACCCCGGTCCCGTCTCCCATTTTCATTCGACGTAACATGATTAATCTGTTACCTGGCGGTGAGGTTCACCGCAATCTAAGAGATTTCTCGGTTAGTATAAAATATTTATTTGGAGGAAAGCCTTTACAGATTAATTGTGCAATGCTTTTATTATTAGAAATAATTTTGAAATGGAAAAAATATTGGTTAAGACTTGTTTGGAGCCCAAAAACATTATACAGAGAAACAAGGTTTTGTTGTCTCTTACTGTTCTATCATCCCATTCCTTGTGGATGTCACAGTCTTCTTATACCCACTATCTTACAACGTTCAAGTTAAATTTTATTTTACTTTTGGTAAATAATATTAAAATAATTCTTTTGAATTGTACACATTTTGGAATTAGCTTTCTTAAAAATAAAAATGTTGCGTGTAATAATGTGCTTAAACACAAAATTATGCAGAATTTGTAACAGTTACAAAAATATTAATTTCAATAAAATCATTCCCCTAAATTTATACTATTAGAGATATTTATAAATTTAGGAGAATAATAATATAAATTATCGTTCTATTTTTGAATTACACCCAAGTATTATTAATATATTTTACTCAAATATTTTAATTAAAACATGAGCTATCGCGTGTTTGAATTACTATAAATGTCGTAGTTGTTTCATGATAAATCATCGTGTTGCTGAATGGGAATTGGGAAATTTCTCTTATTCATATATCTCTTGACTCCCACAAACATAAACAATTGTTTTCTTGTCTATCATTTGTTCCAAAAGGATTTTATGTTTCATATCATAATAAATTTAATAATAATAAATATATTGTCAAAAGATAGTACAAACTGCATATGACCACGTGGAGGAAAATAAACTAATTTACTCTCCGAAAGCAAGCAAGGGACCATCCCATTAATTTCGATCAATGGCCCTAAGGTAGAGGCGGATTAAAAAATATTCAGCATAGGTTCCTAGATAAAATGAAAAGTTAACTACGAGTTATAATACTAATAGAATGTAAATATGTTTTTAATTTAACGCAGTAAATTTGCATGCACAAATTATTATCAATCTATTGATTATTCTGAGTATAGTGTTTAAAAATCATAAGAATTGATAACACTAAATTCACGATATATTGTTGCAATAAACACGCCCCTAGACAAAGCCTAGAGAACCTGTATAATAAATTCGCCTCTACCCGAAGGAAAAACGGAGAAAAACCCGGGCCAGGATGGGGCTACAGAATTTATGTACACAACCGTGCCAAAGTTGAGTACACATAAAACTAAATTAATATGAGCCATAAGACAACACAATCATGCAAGAAAATAGTTTTT
>NNCF01127070.1:207517-219320 GCA_002313205.1 Laupala kohalensis | reverse complement strand
AAGATTCTTGAATCGATTAACTGGTGAATGTGCAGAGTCGGATGTACTCAGGAAATCGATGTTGAAATCGCCACATATAACGATAGATTTAGTAGATTTATGTGTGATATGTTTTAAAACAATTTCGAAGTTCCGAAAAAATTAGTCAAGATCTGATTGAGAAGGTCTATAAATACACAAAACAACAATACCGGTGTTGGTCAGATTAACTGCAGAAATTTCGAACACACTATCTACGCAGAAGTTCTCGTAGCCTGTCAGTGGAGAAGATAAAATATCATTACGAACGTAGATACACGTACCTCCGTGGGGATTTTTGGTTTTAAAATTTTGTCGACAGTAAGAACTTGCTAAATAATAATTAGAATTAGCAGTATCGTTGATGTTCTTAGTTGAAAGCCAATGCTCTGTGAGCCATAGCAAATCGAATCGACTTTCGTGTATCAAAATTTCAGTGTCTGTCAATTTGTTTGAAAGGGATTGGACATTATGATGAAATATAATTATTTTATTTTCGCAAAAAGTTTGTGACTCACGAGAAATGGAATCGACGTTAGATTATGGAGGGGAATTTGAATTTGGTACAACTTTTAGTTCCGGATCAAGCCCGCATACTGCACCTGAACACATTTGTCACCTTCGAGTACCACATCGTACTCCTGAGCGCAAGTTGTAACTGTGTATGGGGGCGGCAGGAGGAATAGATGAGGACGAGGGAGATGAAGCAGGAGATGAAAGAACGGGGGCAGGAGAAGAAATGGGTGTGGAGGTAGAAGCAGAGGGAGGAGGAGATGAGGTAGGTGTAGGAGTGGGTAGTGGGGCAGGTGAATGATTTGAGTTCAGATGTAAAGCTAGGAGAGAACCGAAGTGCTTTTTCCCAGACGGTCTCAGGTGTAAACCGTGCTGGGTAAAGTCCTTGGCAGTCAGGTGTGGTTTCAAAAAAAAAAATGTGATTTTTGTGTCTGCCAGGTGATGTTTTAGTTGGGGTATCGTTCAGCGGATTTTGTTCATGATTAGCTACTCTTTGTTATTCCAATGTCTTCTCGTCTAATTCTTGCCCTCGAAAACGTATAGTTTTGAGGATAAATAATTGCGAGATATTTAAAAGAAAACCTTCATTTTGGATGACGGTCGTTGTATGTATGGGCTTTAATGACCTCGATGTTGACGAGCTCTAAAGCCCCATAAAAAAAAATATTACGATCATTGATGCATACTTCAAATTTGTTTGCGAAGAAAATTTTGAGGTGGTAATAGGAATGTGTTTTGTGAGTGTCAGTGGAGTTCTTCGATCACGTATGTGTTTGCCATATGTGTTGAAATATTGTTTTACCTTCGATTTAGTTTCGATAATATCAATATTTGTTACCTTACAGTTCCCATTTGATATTATCTTCGTTAAGTCCTCGTAGTGTTTCCATACTCTCACGCCATCTGGACATCAACCAGAAGATCCGGGTTCGAAACCCGGCCGACGTGACACTTAGCTCAGCTACCCGTGAAAGATCATTTGCATTTTCCTTTCGTAAGCAGTATGAAGGCGACAGTGAGAGGTAATTTCTCTGTTGTTTTGCGGTGGGTGGCGCCAGGGTGGTGGCGCAGCACTGCGCTCCGTTTTTGCCGAGGGCCACTATATGCGCCGCGTTCCACACCATTGCCTGGACGTCGTGCGCCGCGCCGCGCAGCCGCCTTCGCCGCCAGTGTCTGTCGCTCTGCACCACAGTTACTGCGACACCTTACTCGCACGATGCTGCGAGGCAACGGCTCGGTTCTTCCAAGGCCGATGTGGAGAACGGGGCAAGGTGACGTGAAAGTACGACAGGCCATGTTTTCCATACGATTCATTTCTATACTTCTCGTTCGTACTAATTTCAAAAAATGACTTGCTTTTCTTCATCAGCGCTTCGCGACACGCTCTGTAATGATATCCAAAATAACTATTCATTCAGAAGTCCATAAAACGTATCAGTGCGAGATTATGCTGTTGTTTAAAAAAGAGAAACATTCTGGATTCCGTTTTATTTTATCCGAAAATGTCCAAGTAAAATTTTAAAATATTTCTTTTTGGTGGAGTTTTTTTCTTCCTTTTTGCAGTTTTGATGTGTATATTTTCATGAAGGATATATAGAAGAAAATGCGGACTTTATGTCGATTAGGAAAACAAACTTTTATAAATCAATCTCTAGTGAGCCATAGTAATACTGAGACACGAATTGGGCACAATTCTTCAGTCCCATTTGTTTTCCTCTCCAAAAACTCGTATTGATATACAGGTGGATCTAATACGTTAGGGTGTACTTTTGATGTCCAGAAACTCCACTCTCATTGACGCCTCATCGTGAAGAAAATCTTTAATCAGCATCTAGTCAACTTGGATTTTTCTTTCTGTTTTAAATTTTATTTATTTTTCTAGCTATTGACCAATTATAGCTGATTTTATTATATATTTTCTCAGGTAGGCCTATTCCCGTTGCCTTCACTCATTCGCCATATTGTGGTCCATCTCAAAGCTGAAGTTTTGTTTCTGGTATTGATAACATTAGCACCGAAAAATTGAAAGAAATTTTGTAAAAATACTACAAATAAAAAAAAATATCAAAGCGACCAAGAAAAGTATATTTCACCGTGAATTAGGACTTTACTATTAGGAAAATGCCCTTGGAATACGTAAGAACATTTGCCATATTTTAGTGCCGATCTTGATGAGCAGGACTGGCGGTCCTTGATGCCGTGGAAACAGTTGGAAGAAGATCCAAGATCCACTTTGCGAGTCATTGCGTAAAACGCCAGTGAATGTGATAGAAATGATTGTACGCATGACCCGTGACGGGATGTGGAATTAAATTGGACCTCAGCTTCTCTTTATCGGCCACTCTGCTGACTAGTAGAGTCCGAATGCTGTGTAGAAAACTCTTCTGAGACTACGAAGTATTGAGAATGGAAGCAATTACAGTGGTTTTGAAAAAATCATGTCAGGAGACGAGTTGCACGAATGGGAATAGGATTCCATCAAGATGAGGATTCTGAGTGAATGGAGCAATGAGTGGTTAGCTGTTGAAAGGAATAAGCTCCGACTTATCAAATCTTCTGTTAATTCATGGAGCAGTTCCTGTAGGCCAGCCCGGCGCGACGAGGTCTTGCTGACCCGCCTGCGCATAGGACATTGTCCTCTCACTCATAGGTATCTCTTACTACTTGATGATGAACCCGTTTGTGAGGAGTGTAGCTGTTCTCTGACAGTGCGTCACCTACTAACTGATTGCAGAAGATACTCAAGTATATGGAGACAAATTGATCTGGCTGCAGATTTACCAACAATTATATTTGTTGAATTCAGGAGGGTTTTTTTAGTGGGTATGGTCGAGATATTCGGCGAGTCCCACAGACGGGGAATTGTCACTACGGCTCTTCTCTATGGTGCGAAACTGCATTTTTCCCTACTTGCATGGGCTCTAATGACCTCGATGTTGACGAGCCCTAAAGCCCAAAAAAAGAAGGGAAAAAAAGAGAAAGATGAATTACTGGAGACGAAGGAGAAAGAGTTATATGTTACTCTGGTAATGACCAAGAGCTTGGATTCAGTGTATAAGAGAATAGTAAATAAAAGGGAAAAAAATACCACGAAGTAGATTCACAGAAAGCAAATTTTTAGTTTTTATGCTTCCGGAAGCAAAAAAAAAGTAATTTATTTCCTTTGAGATATTAATGTTTTGAAATAGGTAATTGTAATGGCGTCTATCACCATATCACGATAGAAATGATCGGTAGCAAGGTATATAGGAGTAGTAAGTGAAACTTGGAGAGAATTTTATGTAGTGGAAGTGACCCACTCATCCCAGATCCCTGTTTGTCAGGGATTAATCATTATTCTACACACACAGTGCACAAGGTGGACTGTTTGCGTTCCTGCTCTTGCTGAATTACGTATACGCAGCACACTACGTCCTCTTATAGTATAGGCCGTACATAATATGTGTGAAATTTTACATTTACAATAAAATGTGACATTTTGTACGGGAGTGATATGTTAAGAATAAACGGGCATATTGATTTAATTGTTAAGTTGCATAGTTTTATTCAAGCAATTAAATTTAATGCAATCGATATATATGATTTTATCGTTTTTAGTTATTTTTCGAATATGATCTTAAACGGTCTTAAAATATAACTATAATTAGAAACCACCATTCCATAACAATACTGTTTGCATATCTTAACCGAGGATGAGAAATGTTATATAGCTAGAATATTCTCTGATAAATGTGAATTAACTTGATGGGTTGATGAGGTTTGGGATTTTTCGCGTTGTCATATACCTCTATGATAATGGAGGTCGATTTACTTATGAATATTCCAATGCTGGTCATTTATGAAATAGCACATCATCGTGATTTTCATACGTTGCTTGAGAACGGTAGACAGCTGAGAAGCATTCATTCAATCTTTGTTTTTAACAAATAAAATGATATAAATGATTTATCTCGGATCCGATAACCACGCGCGACACGTGAGGCAGATTAGTCACGTGCGAACAAGATCTGATTGATGTGTTAGAAACTTGTTCGTAGATTAAGCTACTGAGTTCAATTCATGAAATACGAATGACTGATCTGCGCAGTACAGATGCTTTACTGTGAATCAGTGAAACGTTTGCACCATAGAAAAACGGTATTTACTAAAGAAGCTGAAGGTCATCAATGACGGAACATTCCGGGGAACATGGTATATATTAAATGTAGTTACGGAACTGCTGGGGATTGAACCGGAGTACCTACTATCTCCGCGCGCCGTCGTTACCACTGAATCATGAAGCAGCGGTAATGAGTTATTTTACTATACATCCTCTTGGATTTAACTTAAAGTGATAAATTTGATTTAACGCATCGAGCAAGGAAATAGGTTGCTCGCTCCCAATACACATTCAGTCGTTCGTGCAAGTTAAGAAAAGACATTAGAAAACACTACACAACAAGATGGCGATGCAGCGTGAAAGAGTAGACCAAACTTAAAAATACGAGGAAATCGTGCATGTGGGATAACTTAGTCATAGAAGAAAGACTTTTTTCTTCTATATTCTAAATAATGGTGAAATACATTATTATAATGTTTTAAAATATAACAGGTATTTGAGTACGTTAACAGCGAAGTGGCGTAAATAACATTCCACTTAATCACAGTCCATGAGAGTTAATATCTCAAGTTCTTTTCGTTAAACCCCTCGTACACGCGAATGAAAGTAAATACTATACCTTCACTCAAAAATACAAATGAAATTGACTCGTCAATACAATTGTTTTACTACAAAACCATTTGCTATTGCCCTGCATATGTAAGGCAGTAGTAGTTCCCTATCCCGCTAGTAGAGAGCACTACACAGAGTTGACTTCAATACAGACAATAGTTAGGTCAGTTGTATCTTTCACTAATTTATATTTAGTGGGTAAGAACATGCGACACTACGAAAGTCTGGTTCACCGATTCTTTCTTTGTCACTGGAACGGAGTAGATACCTTACATGTAGATCTCTAGAACGGAGTAAACGGCGAAGTGAACGAGTCAGCTGCTGGTACGAACATCCGCCATGACAGTTTCTTGGAGTTCAACCTCATCGAAAAACTGGTTGTCACTGATTCAGATTTAGTGAATGTAATTAGCAAATAAATTATATACAATTACTCTTGTATCATAGTATACCAATCAAGGCAATAGACAATTGGCATTGCCATTACTACTGACATTGGTGGTAATAAAGTGACACTTGATGAAATAACAGGGTCAAGTAACCAGCAATGATGTCTTTTATTCTCACATGTATATCTTAATCGTTGCTTGTGTTCGTTGATTCGACGTAGCTGTTCGTTCATCGACGAGCGATAAATAGTTGGTAACTTTGTACGTTTCTGAATGTCGTCACGCGTGTTTGCAAAAGTGAATATTAAACAAATGGATCTGTATTTAGATGATTCGCTATCGCATTCCTCTTTCCTCGCCACTGTTGCTGGTCACGAGCGAGATGTATCAGAATGAAAACAAAGGCGAACCTTACCACACTGGCTACCGAAGGAACGCGTGGAATGCGTTGGTTTGCGCGACGCCATCGTCGCCTCCGGGTAAACCGCGACGAAGGCCGGCGCGGAGGTGGGGAAGGGAGGGAAGGCGGTTGCGGCTTCGCGCCACCCTGCACACCTACTGCCCCCTTCCGCCCTTTATCGCTCGTCCGGCGCCAGCGCGTGCGCATTCTTTACCGTTCCGCCCCGTCATTGTGCAACTTGTTACTTTCTATCTGCTTCTCACGGGAGCGCGCCTCAATTCTTCCGGCGTTGCCGTACCGCGGCTCCGTATTTTTTTNTTTTTTTTTTTTTTTTTTTGCGCAGTTCTGTTGTCTCTCCCCCTCCTCCGTTCTGTCTCTTCTCTCGCGGCGTTCTCTCGCAGCGATACAAGACAGCAATTATCCCGTGTCTGGTACTGGTTGATTGGTTGTCAGACCCCGCACTATTGTGCGATTGTTTTGATTGAACTGGACGCGGTGTCGTTTGTTATTGAAGACAAGTGAGAACTTCCGACCTTACAGGAATGTCATTTGATATGAAGATTTTTCATACGCTCTTTGTGTTGCAATGGTTTGATTCGCGGCATGTACCCCGAAAGGTATGGAATTTCTTGTTCTTGCTATAATGTTTAATTTTCCTGTTTTTTTTCTTTTCTTTGTGTGAATGAGTTGTATTGAGGAGATGGTTGTGTCATCTCATGTACCATTATATTATCCCAGTTCTGACAAACCGGTCTTGATAGCAGATTGATTGACAGTATACTCAGAATAAGTCCCTTTATTTAAGTGCCGCTGGATTTATTTGTGAAGTGAATATAGATTAACAATCAGATCCCCTTCACATACTACGTTTACTCATATTGAGAATGTTACCTCATTTATTATCATTGTTTACGCTGTGGTTCCTTCTTCACATAATGGAATGTCCTTCTCCGGAGTCGAACCCCAAGAACACTCACTGTTAAAAAGAACCCTCGCATCCTTCATGCGTTCTTGCAAGGTAACGTGAAACTTCATGTTGGAAACCCAAGAGGCGAGCCGTTCAGTCACGCGCCGCGTTGGGAAACCCCATCGTCTCGTCCTTCCATTGCTGTGGAGACTATATGGTGTAGCGTGTCTTTGCGAACGCGTCCTCGCCAGCACCTCTTACTTACCTCCTGGGATGCGCCGAGGTCCTCGCTTACTTTGTTGGCTCACCATTTGCCGGTTGCTGGCTGCTGGCGTCTGGTGAGTGACAGCTCACGAAAGGCGTGCAGGAGGCTGCTGAGGCAGCGGCTGGTGGGTAGCCAGGCGCTGCGCAATTGAACCTCTTGCGCCGACCTCCCAAGGTCCCTCTACACAGGCGCTGCCACGATGCATGGGGACTTCGTGGACAGTGTTCTTTAAACTATACATTAGGCAGCTAACTAAAATTTAAAAAATCATATCTAACTGTTAGATTCACGTACCTACAAATTGGAAATGAAAGATTGATCAAACTGGCGACAAGAGGTTTCCCTAAAGGATCTTCTCCTTGTCCTCTTTCTTGGAATGTATTATTTAATGAGATTAAGAGAACACTAGATGAACAAAGTATTAATTATGTGGCGTATGTCGATGATCCCGTGGTAATAGTAGAACATGGTTCGCACTGTACTTATAAACCTTAGAAAGTGCTTAGTTTGGAACCCGTTTCCAAGGACTGAAAAAGTCCTTATTTTTTATATAAGTGTCTATTTTTATCTGCTACATACATTCTCCTCAATTTTTACGAGGGGATGGAAATCAATCACTTGATTGATCAACTGAATTGTAATAAACGGCACTGCGGAAGGCAGCCACCGACGAGAGATTTTTAAATGAAAATATAGGGTTTCGAGATACCTTTAAAATAAGAAAAAATAAATCTTATGATCCTTTTTAAGTCAAAGGTTGTCTAAAAGGAGAACAGTATTTTAGTAGGTAACTAATATACTTCTATGAATTAAGTAATAATGGAGGATGAATTATAAATTATGGTTTTACGTTTTACAACAATAAAGCACTCGTAATAGTGTCTTCAGTCAAATAAATAGTGTACGTAGTAAAAAAAAATAACTTTTTTTATTCGAATATGGTGCATGGACGCAAATGTACTGCTTATGTATGTCACAAAATATAAACTTCATCCCAAAAGAAAAGATACTTAAAATTTATTTGAGGTGCATATTTGCATGCAAAAAGAGTATGAACCCTGAAGAAGGGGATAGTAGGACAAAAATACTAGAAAATCACAAGACGTACTAAATAAGACAATTAAGCTGTGAAAAATTCAAACTAACTTTGGAGATAAAACAATAGCCATTTGGATTGGCTGGTCGAATAGCAAAAGAAGAAATAGAATTTTGAGATTAAGAGAACAAATGACACAAAGTATGATAAAAATAAGATGTTTGGGATTTTGTTTGTTGTTTTTAATTACCATTTAGACTATGTATTGTCTATTTTGGAGAAATAGGATTTAAAATTTAGTATTGAAAATAAAGATGTCATTATTATGTGTACGCTCCCTAGCTTTACGATCGATGCTGGTATACGGATGTGGCGAATGGGGAGAACGTATAGCATATGAATATGTAAGGAAGAAGTTACAAGCGGTACAAAGGTTATGTGTATTGAAAACAACACATAGATATGCAATAGTGCCTGCTGATATGACATATTTTGAGTGGAAGTAATTGCCAATTGATTTATACATAGCTAAATTGATGTATAATAGTTTCGACATTAAAAAGAGAAAGGAAAATAATTATTACATGGGGAGAATTTTCAAGGAGACACAACAAAATATAGAACAGTAATAGAAAAACATGTAGATCACTGGCTGGTGCGTTGGCAGAAAAATGAAGATTGACTTTCCAGTACCTCCCTAATGTACTTTATGTACATTAAAATGCAATGGTTACGTAAAAGAATGCAAAATGGTTTATGACAAATCCCTACATAATTAAATTTCTGACAAGCCATGGGAATTTTAATAGTTATTAATTTGGGATACAACGCAGTGAAACAGCGGGCTGCATTTGCCAAAATTAGGAAGAAAAAGTTTTATGGGACTGTGTCGTATGGACAGGAAAGAGCAAAATACATTCAATATGTGCAAACAGATGGATTATTTGTTATTCAAAGAAAGGAAAAATTGATTGAAAATAAATTTAAATGTGAAAAATAGTGTGAATATGTAAAAATGATTGGAATGTTAGGGGATATACTGATGAGGTGAGTACATAATTTTGAGATAGGACAAATATAACAAGGAAAAGACAACTAAAGATATGAATCTACGTCAGCCTCTACGGTGCAATAAAAATGTCAAATAATCGGACAAATAATGCACCGAAGGATTAGAAGCAAAGAGAGGAAAGAAAAAAGAGAGGCCTCGCGTAGATATAGTTATATAGTAGAGCGAGGTTGTCATTGACGCGATATAATTAATGAACTAACGTTTTTATGTAAACTATGAATGTATTTTTTTACTTGGTAATTGTGGAGCTTTAGCAACATTATCAAAGCATGATAAATTAAAAGGCGTTTCTATGTTGCTCATCGTTGCCCGATGTAAATTATAATTTCTGAAATTAATATTTGAATTGCTGGCTAATGAACGTAATGCCGCCTGGTGACACTTATTTCAACCGATGCCGAAAATGAAGGGGGGGGGGGATAAAAAGAAAGAAAATTGCTGTTTTTGGTCCAAGCCGCTCTGTTGTTTTAATTATTATGAAGAAATGAATTAGAAGTATCCCCAGAACCCCTCTCCCCTGTATCTCCAGTCCCACCCAATGAAGATTCCCTAAAATATTCTGTGAGATTGGGTGGTATGAGGCTTCAAAAATACGTCACTGAGAGTCCTTGAATGAGACTTCAAAAGTTTGTCCCAACTTAGAGCAACTCGATTTCTTAAATAACTCATATTTGTTTATTGGAATCACGTTTACGTAATACGTACAAAATGTAAGCTTCAAATATGATGTGTAACCTTATATTTTAAATATCAGGTAGGTGTAAAAAATATTATACAACAGAATATTGATGTTTTCCTAATAATGATGAGTTAATCTTCTAAGATTCCGCTTCATTATGCCAGAAGGCATAAACAGTTAGAAGGAACCCTATAGCTGTTCTAGTTCTTTCAGTATTTCTTGGGGCGCTCATATCCTGCAGACGATGCTCCGTGTTTATGTGAAAGGAGAATTGTGTTCGCGCATGCGCATACATGTGCTGTCTGACGCACTGAGAGAGCTCTGGAGAAGAACTGGGATGCTAGAAGAGCGTTGCACTGCTTGTCAGCCTCTTGGGACCACATGCTCTGCATGAACTCCCTAGGATTGCTTTCGCTTGGCAAATAGCTTCCTCTCCGAGAACACTCGCTGTTGGTCTCACAATGTGGCGCAACATAACACACAAAAGAAGTGGAACGGTATTGATTTCTGAAGCTGTACATCCGAGATCTTTCTTTATCGTTTCCATATCCGCAGAAGTATCTCAAAGATTAACTGGAAACATTTCATTCCAAAAAAATTCTCAACAGGACTTTTATTTCTTGTCTTTTTTTGTATATTTCTTTTCGACTGTTTATTAATTCATAAATTGCCACCCAGGTTGTGCCGCAATCATTTTTTATACTTTAACTGTGTGTGTGAAATATTCTCTTCTATCAGCTTGTGTTCAAAATTTGACAACGCCCTTATTCTCAATTTATAATTTATCTTATTTTATATAGAAGACTTCAATTTATATTGCACCTGATCTCGTTAATGACTTAAATTGAACTTAGAAATGGATAAAATGATTCTTACTTATTCACGAAAGTGACGAATTTATGTTCTCAATCGCTCGGTACAGAAATTATTGATCAGATAAAGAGACCATTCAATTATGATATTCCTTCGTATATTTCTCGTGATATTTGAAGATTACACTGCTCTGAGTATTTCGACGCACTCTTTTTGCGAAGCACGTGGTCCCAAGAGGCTGTCGAGTAAAAATATTGCTGAATAATCGCAGCTAATAAATATTATCGCATTACTTCACGGCAGAAAAGGCGTTTCACTCGTTAACTTTCCAAACTTCGGGATTTGTGGAGTGTGTCAAAATGGTATCGTCATTCTTGTCATCAATCTTGACGGAGTTAATCGTAACTTGGATGGTGCTAAACTCCATTATACCGGTTCACTGCCGACGCTATATCTGCGCGCAGCTGCCTGACCGCAGATTTTTCTATCTTTCTTGCCCACTTATCGGTTAAAGCAGGATAGTTTGTGTACGAATTACTCTCTGTACAAGTGCGAACCAAGATGTCTTATTTTTACTCCGACAGTGAGTCAATGTTTTTAGAAAAATAACCTTTGCTTCCCTTTTCACACTGTCTACTATTCATGGCTATGCGCACAGATAAACTTTCGGTACTGTAGTATAACGAAATGATGTTCTGGGTCTCGTAAGACTAGGGCTGTAGGTTCGAATCATGCAAATTTGCTCATATTTATGGAAGATGTTTATTGTAATTGTCTAAATTCAATGGATATGGAATTTTCCAGAGTAAAATTAGGACTACTAATGTGAGTCGTGTTTATATAAAAAAAGTTTTCAAGTCAATGAATAACAAGAAGAAAAAACACAGAAATGTAATTTTATGTGATTTTCTCCGTGACTGATGATGGCGACAGCCGAAACGTCTCGTCCAAATTGAGTGACTTTTGTGTATTTTCTTTATTAACTTTAAAACTTTTTAAT
>NNCF01127070.1:98535-200734 GCA_002313205.1 Laupala kohalensis | reverse complement strand
AAAAAAAAAAAAAAAAAAAAAAAAACGATTGTTGAGTGCTCCTGCAAAGAGTGCATCGCTCGCGGGAGCGCTGTAGGACTGGGCTGAGGCCAGGCGTTGATCCGAGCGAGGCGAGTAATTGAAAGCCGCGGGCAGGCGATTGGCTTCGTGCCAGCGTTCCTCCTAAAAGTCGCCCTCTCGCAGCAGCAGAAGCAGCCGTCCGCCCGGCAATATCGGGCGCTCTGTCGCCAGGGAACGCGAGAACTTATCTTCTCGCCGTTTCGACGGCCCTCGCAACTCATCCGACGGAACGGGTATTGCGGAAAAGTGCGTGTGGGAATGGGAATGTCTACTCATTTCTTAATACGCTCTTGTTTTCATAGTTTACGTGCCCGCTTCTCGTTCAAGAAAATTGATGAGAGGTACTTACGTTATTTCTATTCTCTTTCTTAGTGCGTGCGTGTGTGGATGGTCAATATGTACGTTTTCTATTCGCCACATATCACAAATTAAAAATCACCTACGAAATTAACACAAAAAAGACGGAATACCTCAAAGTTGCACTACGATAAGGAACGGAGTGTTCAAATGGAGAATTTTCAGTTTTGACAAATTCCGACAATTTTTTTAAAATTGGGGCTTTAGGGCTCGCCAACAGCAAGGTCATTAGAGCCCTCGACAAAGTTAAAAGCACAGTGGAGTAAAGCAGACTTTTATCATGACGTACAATTATTTTCATCGGAGAAATATTTCATGTACAGTATCGCATGTCCCACAATATTTGGTTTCCAACCTGTCAAGAATATTTTTTCAAAAGCAATTTTTAACAATTCAAACGCGCTATTATAAGCTAACCTGTTGTAGCATCTAGACCATTATAAAGTGCAGTATTAATTTCATTATTATTTACTTACGAGAATGAAGATCTGGAAGTATACCGTGTGGCGTACTCAGAAATTATGTTGCGAATAAGCTCAACTTAGTCATCTCTCCTATTAGCATACTCTTTTTTTTTTTTAATGTATTAGCACACTATTTATTTTCAATAGAGTATGTGCTTTTTCTCGCCAATTACACTAGTAAAGTAAGTATAGTGATATTCCAAAATATTAGTTTTGACATCTCTTCAGATCTGTGCGAATTGGGTCTAAAGCTTCTCAGTGTTTCGTAATGTAGGTTTTTCTCCCTCGATAACTCGCAAGTGAATGCTTCAGCACCTTGAGATTTCGTTTTCGTTGTGTTTGGAATAGAGTCATATATCTGAACAGCTTCTTTCTGTCTACCAATGTATGGTTGTGATTTGTGGATGAGGATTGGGAGGGGGACTCAGAGGGTTCTCGTGTACGCCTCTGGTATTGCCTCTTTTAAACTGTCATTTATTTGGGAGTGCTTATGTGATTCAGCACATTGGATGGGCACATTGAATACGTGTAAGACTCCATAAATGGACCCTTCGTTCTACACGGATGCTTATCTCCATTGCTTGGATTGTTATGTATTTGATATACCTTGTTCGTCGTTTGTAATTTATCGCTTTTCTCGAAGAAAGTGGTCTTATATTTAACTCGAAAGAATCAGTTCTGTTGTTCATGGCAGTATTGACCGTGTGTATGTTTTATGGGCCTTCTTCATTCACCGAGCGCAAGTGGCCTTGTTGAATTCGATAGTAACACCTTAATTTAATTCGAGTTTTATTTTTCCTCTGGTCTCAACAAGCTATATTAATGGACTGATTGCTGTGCCTCAGGGTTGTCATAAAGATTATCGTGTTTACAATATTGTGAGATCTTTGAATATGAAGTAGTTTCATTATCGCATTTTTCGGAGCTTAAATCTCGACTATGGGCTTATTCAATACATTTCGTTTTTACTTTCTCATATACGTAGTATATAGAAAGTTTTGTAATCGTGAAAAAATTCGAAAGCGAGATTTCGACGGAAATATCCGTTTTGGCCATCCCTGATTCTGAAAAAGTTGTTTCTGACGTAACAGCCGTCTGTGCGCAGCGATTCTGAGTAAACGAATGAACCATTTTAATTCGCATTTCGTATTTACAGTAGAATTTACTTGCTGTCGACACACGTGCTCTAAGTTTTTTGTTACTCTAAAACAAAGGGTACCTCACATGAAGGTCAAAGTACTCTTTTTAATGTTTCTCAAAAACTGTTTCAACGATTTTGCTCAAATGTTCTGTACGTCAAGTACAATTAGTATGCATTACATCCGCATTAGCGGCATTTCGCTTGAATGATTGATATAGGCGCAGTAAAATAATTTCTGCCTGCTTCACTTACATATTAGTTTACTGTTTCAAGAAGCTTGAATAATATTTAGCAGTGTAAATGAACCAAGCAGACGTAGAATACACTTTTCGTAAACTGAAATGAAAGATTGATAATGAAAAAATACGTAGGAGGACAGCAAACGCACTGCAGATACGAAAATACATCAATTTCTGTCTACAACGAAATTACATTTACGTAACACTGATACGCTACATGTTTTGAAATAACATTTTTTATTTATTGAGTATTTATTTTACTTTCAAATTTCAAATAAAAGACAAATTTCAGAGTTCATCTAGCGACTTTGACCATAAATAGATCACTGGAGGATAACCAAATTATAGAGGACCACGCCAGAAATGACCCTTTCACCATATAATTTTTTCTCACTCTATGCTGTAGACGGAGAAACGTATATGAGAAAGTATGTGCAATGGTTTTGCACCACTAGTTTGTTATAATCATCATTTTCTAGATATTCACATTATTGAAATCTATTAGGATATCTTAAGACGTGCAGATAAGTTTTCCTAGGTGTCTTTCCGTACTAGTGGCAAAATTACGGATATTATGTGGATGTAATAGTGCAGAGGAAGTATTGCAATAGAAAAACTGTTTGTATTAATATTTCGATCGGTTTTGGTGTCTAAAAGACATTTTTTGTTGTAACGTTTTATTGTTGTCCGGTATTTTCTTATTGTCGATACCCATTCTGAAGAATTTTATTGGTACCCTTAAGAATTAAATATTTTCAAAAATTTTTGTGAAGTGACTTCTTTGACATACTTTTAATTTTGTATGATAATAAGACTATCAGTAGAATTTTTATTAAATATTTAGTATACTGACATTATTGTAATACAAAATTTATTCTATGTTCAGTTATGGTAGAAGTGACGAGGATTATGTATACAGAACGTTCTTAAAGAACCATGTACTGCCATTCGCATGAAGTAAAATTGATTGTAAGTAAAAGAAAACGGAATATTATTTATTGTGTTTAGGTTATACGTGTCCCATGTTAATTACCAGTATGCGTCCAGAGGAAACGATGTACTGGAGCCTTAATAAATCTAATTTTCTATTTCCTGTCGAAACATCGAATCTTGTATGTAATTGAGATCGCAAAATCATCTCACTCACGACACTTGACATCATGAAAATTAGGGAAATTGTTATTTCCATAAATTTAATGTGGTTAAA
The DNA here is from genome assembly GCA_002313205.1 of Laupala kohalensis. NCBI lineage: Eukaryota > Metazoa > Arthropoda > Insecta > Orthoptera > Trigonidiidae > Laupala > Laupala kohalensis. Next base: position 197,266 of record NNCF01127070.1, on the reverse strand, counting down.
TTTGGAATATATTAATTTAATGAATTGGTTTATGTGTTAATTATCGAATGAGAGATGTCATCTTTGTGCTTTCCTCAATATTTTTTGTAAAATGTTTTATTGTCACAAAAAGTTAAAACTAAACCAGTAACTTTTTCATCTACAGACTAAAGAAACATATTTAATATTTAATAAACGTGTTGCCCCATGTCTTGGTGGTGCACCATGTTACTAGAATACTGTTTTTTTAACAATTTCTAAAACTAAGGTGAAACACTATTACTAGCTGAAGATAAAAGACTAAAACTTTAAGTACAGATTGAAGTTCTAATAAACTTTTTTAAGTAACCTCAAATAAAATAAACTTTTTTAAAGAACCATTTTTGTTCTTCGCTTATCTTTTTATGTATACAAGTATATTTTCAAGCTTTGATTACTCATAACATTGATTACGTTCGTGGAAAGTAAACCCCGGTTAGATTTAAAACAGGTTCTGCTTCCACTTTCGATGTTCTTCCAGTGAAAACAAAAGTGAGTTCCAGTGAATCGGGCTATGAACAGTGAAAGTGATGAATGTAGAAGTACGTTGATCTGTTCGACTGTAGGTCTTACACCTTGTCTGATTTTCTTGAAAGAAAAATACAGAGAAATACTATTGCAAAGAAAGGCTTCACAAAAAGTTTGTGTAGAATCTAATTGCATTTGTATTTACAGGAAATTAGGAGGGGGAAATATCAGGTGGAGTTGCACTCAATATTATTTATAGGACCAGAAATGTTGCCGAATAGGAATAAAAACATTTGGGGCTGAATCCGTCACTGTTAACGTTATGTATTCTTACGAACTCGCCATTTATAATTACATATCTTTTATTTTATTCCAAAGGGACTACTTTCGGGTAGTGCTTCCAGTTGTTTGTGGTTGAATGGATGGATACATATCCTTCCTGGTTTGATGGTCTATTGAGAAGTGTGAAGATGGATTTTCAGTCGCCGTGCTGCTCGCGCAGGGGCGATTTTCGCGTCCGTATCTGGGCCGTAGTTATCAGTGTGCTCGCGGTCAGGGTCGGCGGCGGCGCGTCTGCCGTCCCCGTGGCCGCCGCCGAGCCCTGCAACCGCGCCTAGACCCGCGAACACTGTGGAAAAGAGGAGGGGCGCGGAACCGGCTCAACGGCCTTGTCGAGTCCGGCATTCGCGTCCCGTTAGTCGTGGCGGCGCGGTGGTACTACGGGACAGGGAGGGGTTTGGCGGGATTAGAGGGCGGGCGGGTGGCTGACTATGCTGCGGCGCCTGGAGCGAGGGCGTGGGTCGCCCGCGCATCCGGGCGCATTCGCAGCACGAGGGGGCGGAGATAGCATTGCGTAATGCGTTGTGTGGAGCTATTTTCGAACTCAACGCATAAGTCGAAGAGGCATTATTCGCTCATACCTCGTCTTTCCTCAACTCCGTCGCCGTTCTGAAATTGAGTGTCGGTTTAAATGGAGCTATTTTCAGTTTTTAAGTTGATTTCCCCTCATTATATTATAGCACATGGATAGTGTTAAAAGTTGCGTTCAATCCTGTTCAGTAATACTTATATTCTTGTTCAAATACAGTTCGTAATTCCAATAATAGAGGGACGTTCCTCATTTTAGTTATGTTCCTCATTTTAGTTGAGAACAAAAATAATATATTTTCCGTTTACAGGTAACAAAACATACCTTTTCTAAAGGGTAGTATATTTCGTAGGAATATAAATGATCCAATTACACTGTTTTTTCTGTTTCCTGGAAAATTGCATATGTTGGAAATAGCTATTTGAACAGACCCTCCTTAATTGAAGTCTTAACCCAGTTTGTCCGTATACTACTAGAGGTTAATGAAACTAGAAATGTCATTGTAAATTTTAATTTTTTCTCCGCACTTTTTCCACAAAACGAGTGTGCATAATCACTACGACTCATCAGTTAGCTAATATTAATATATTTTCCCTCTAATATTGACTCATTCTTTGTAGCGATGGTTTTCTGTAGTAAATGATCCTTGGATTTTGACGAGACGCACGTGGTTTATTAAAAAAAGCCTCTTATTGTATTGGCTAATGTATTCGTGATGAAGCCTGAAATGTCAAGGTCAAGTTACGAACTCAAAACAACTATTATGTGCGCCAAGGCATTCTTGCAGACATCTACTTGTTATTCAGATCCTGATTCCAAACTATTTAAGCCTTTATTTCCGCCATTCCGTTTTGGCCTTCGGGTGTTATCTTGATCAAAAGGGTAAGAATTCGTATTCAACAAAAGTGTGGTTTATAAATCAAATTACAAATTAGAAGTATCAAATATTTGACGAAATATAAGCATTTAACAGTTGTAGACATATTTCCGAAAAGTTTGCCGCAGTGACAAGATAAAAGATAAACAAAAAAACTGTATGAACGTTATATTGAGGGTGTGTCCGACACATGAAATCTCAGGACAAGATGCGGAGAATAGTAGTCATAGAAAAGTTTCCGCGATATTTTAAGCGATTGCTACACATTTGACATGAACGAAGTGGTTGTACGCATCACACCGCGCGGAACTACACTGCACATCGCGACGCTGCGCGGCACTCCCGCGGACTGAGTGACGTCAGTCATCTCATTTGCCTCATTTCGCCGCGAGGTTGCACCACATTATCATTGGTCGGCGACGGCACGCCTTCTCATTGGTCTGACGTCATGACGCCTTTCACTGAGCGCCGGCGTTGCCTAGTAACACAGCGCGGCGCATGGTAGGGGGAGGAGTGGGGCGCGCGCGGTCGCCTCTTGGCTGTGCTGTGACGGAGGAACCAGTGGTGAAGTGGCTGCAGTGCGGGCCGGTCGCTTGTGACTCTGTGGTGCGGTTGCCTGAGCTGCTGCGGGCCAAAGGCACTTAGTTCGCGCGGTGTGTTGTTGCTCGTGTGGTGTTTGGTGTCGGGAAGCTTGTCAGTGTACGAGCGACACTCCGCGTGAGTTGCAGATAGATTGAACGGTTTCTTCGGTCTTGCAAGGTGGGTACGCATTTCGAACGTTTGCGAAATTGACACGAGTCGAGTTCTGCCTAGCACTTGTTGAATGCAGTTAGCTCCAATAAACTTTTTTATACACTCCTCTATTCCTGTAGTATAATTTAGTTTTTTCTCCTTGACATTCTTACCTTGTACGTCTACTCAACTATTGGTGTTCTGAAATTCGTCAATGTCGTGTGACATTTGGCGGATGTCCTTGTATCTTGGTTTGGTGCTTGTGTTTATGATACTGTATATTCGTCTTAAGACCGTGATACACTGATGTTGAAACATGGATATTAGGACTGTGTGTGCTGCGAAGGGGATTGTGTGGTAACCCAGTGCGTGAGCGCGTTGGTTGTAACTGGATTGTAACCTTGATTGTTTTTGCTTTCAGTGCGGCTCCCTGGAGGTGGGCGAAGACCGCCGCCGACGAGTCACTATGGAGACTCTGAATAACTTGGGCCAGCAAGCGGCTGCAGCGGCGGCGGCGGTGGCGGGCAAGGGAGATTCGGACGGCCAGGGATCCGTGCCTGGCGCCAACGCCGGCGGCGGCGGCGGCACGGCCGTGAGCGCCGGCGGTGGTGGTGGAGGCGGCGCGCAGCAGCGCCTTGCCGTGCTCAGCTACGAGCAGGTGCGCCGCCTCAACGATGTGATGGACGAGGTGGTGAGCATCCATGGGCGCGGCAACTTCCCCACATTGGAGGTGCGGTTGCGCGATCTGGTGACAGTGGTGCGCGCCAAGCTGGAGGCGGAGACGGCGTCGGGCGGCGCGGGCATGCGCGTGCGGGACATTCGCTTGAACGGCGGAGCTGCCTCGCACGTGTTGGCGACGGAGTCGCAGCCTTACAACGACCTGGACCTTATCTTCGCCGTGGAGTTGTCAGGAGGCCGCGACTTCGACCGCGTGAAGGCGGCCGTGCTCGGCTCCCTCTTCGACCTCCTGCCGGAGGGCGTGAGCCGCAAGCGCATCACGACGTGTTCGCTCAAGGAGGCTTATGTCAGCAAGATGGTGAAGGTGAACAATGACGGCGACCGTTGGTCGCTCATCTCCTTGGGTAACTCTCGCGGCCATAAGAACGTCGAACTCAAGTTCGTCGACTCGATGCGACGGCAGTTCGAGTTTTCAGTCGACTCTTTCCAGATCGTGCTAGATTCGTTGCTGCTCTTTTACGAGTGCAGCGAGCTGCCCATCGGCGAGAACTTCTACCCCACCGTCGTGGGAGAGTCTGTGTACGGCGACTTCCAGGAAGCTCTTTACCACTTGCACAAGAAGCTGATCGCCACCCGCCATCCCGAGGAAATCCGCGGTGGCGGCCTCCTCAAGTATTGCTACCTGTTGGTGAAAAACTACAGGGCTGCCCGCCCCGACTACATAAAGACCTTGGAGAGATACATGTGCTCTCGCTTCTTCATAGATTTCAGCGACATTCAACAACAACGCGGCAAACTGGAGAACTACCTTTGGAATCACTTTGTAGACCCAGAAGAAGAGGCGCTTAAGTACCAGTACCTGATGCTGCTGCACAGCGTGGTTGAGGAATCGACAGTGTGCTTGATGGGCCACGAACGCAGACAGACATTGGACCTGATCAAGGAGCTGGCGTACACCGTACTGTACCAGGAACAGCAGCGGTTACTCACCCAACCCGCAGCCCTGTTGTACGCGAACGGCTATTACTATGCGCCGGTGATCCCATATCCTTGCACGTGCGCCGCCTGGATGGCGTGCTCATCGTGATGGCGCGGCCCTGCTCGGCGTGGTGTGTGCGGTGGGTCGGCCAGCCGCAGCTCTCGGCCCCCCTCAGTCGCCACACGTCTGGACTCTGACAGCGCCCGCGACACCTGCTTCAGCTGTTGCACGGGCCGCGACGTTTTCCTGTGTGAAGAGTAAAAGTTGAGTTTACATTCTCTTGGAAATAAAAACAAGCATTACTGTTTGGAGGAATCTAATCCTCACCTGACGTTAAGAAGTGATGACAGTGAGTTCCGTCGAGTAAGGCTGATCTAAAAAGAATGTACTAAGATATGTTTCGGTGATTGAAAGCAAAGTGTATTAAGTTACTTTGGAAGTATCTCAACGCCTTTTTGTACCTGTGAAAGTTCTCAAAACAAGAGGAACTGACTGTTGTGGTAGTTCGGGTGGCCGCTTGGCAAAAGTGACGGTGGTGCATAAGTGCAAAAGTGTCAAAACTTGTGCTGAAAATGAGAAGAAACAATGTGAGGTTACCCTGTCCGCGCCGCCGTTTGAGAAACCGAACATAAAAATTTTAAAAATATTAAAAAAATGTACTCCCATTTGTACTGGAATCCTTCTGTGATGAGCGGACACTGGATATAAATATGAATTAACGAAAACTTTTTGCGTAATCCTAGTGACCAAACCATTCCATAAAATTTAACTCTTTAAAAAAGATTGATTTGGTGTGTGGCTGTGAATGTTTTTTCATTTCACACTTAGTGGTTGTGTAACTTAAGTCTTTAGAGCAATGTCTCAATGCATGTGTGCCGGGACCGGGCGTCGTGAGTGGCGGCCGCGAGCATATGGGCGTCTGTCTGTCTTTAGTGCTGGGGTGGGGAAGAGAAGGGCAGAAGTGAATGAGCTAAGGGTGGGGAAGTAGGGGTTGTCGAGGCGTGTGAATTCGGATGTCTGGAGAGCTGAACAGCTGGAAGCGCGAGGGATATGTTGGTTTCTTGACCCAACGAACGTACGCGTGTAGTGAAGAGTTGCGCAAGACTCGAGTAGCAGGCAAACCGTCAGCAGATGAATGACTAATGACGCAACTCTCCGGTGCAGCGAAAGCATTCGCCGACCACCCCTGCTTCCTCGGAAGCGTACAAGGGAAAAAGCATTGATAATTTTAGATGTCTTTCACTTAGTAGAGTAGTGTGACAGATTGTATTTGTTTCCCCATACATTATGAGTAAATGTATAAAGTGTAGGTAGTGTATACCAGGAGTTTTGTTTTGGTTTCATGTCGAGAGGTGTTTAAGAGATTGTTAGCTACGACAGGGTTTTTGTTTTTGCTGTATAAGTAAATCGAGGTAATGAAGACTATTCCAAAAAAATAGATCTCAATGTAGTAAGAAAATTTGAAAACTTGATTCTCGCGGCCAGTGCTTACTAGCCCCCGCCCGGTTTCCCGGCCAGTTATTAATGTGAAAGAGAAAGTTTTTAATTAGTTATAATTCTAACAAAATATGTATCACCTTTTTTGTTTACAGATGGCAGAGATGTTCTTGCTAAATGCTTAACATATTAGTCCTGGAAATGAGAATACGCTGTAGTATTTTTGCTTCAAGGTTTATGTCTACACAATATTGTGCTGTATTTATGTTCACCTCCAGAGCCCAAGTCGGGGCGGGCGGTATCGCTCGCTCCGCGCTTGGCTCGTTGCGACGGACGGATCGCCTCCGGCTGTGCAGCGCGGCGGCGCCGTCCTCCTGTCCCGTCCCACACCCCGTCCCTGCAGAGAGGAATTTAGAGCGTTTTTTACTTATTTTGTGTTCATTTACCTAGGTAGAACATGAACCGTGTGGGGAAACTGAATTGAAAACGTTGATTAAAAGGAAAATTTGAAACGCCCAAAACTTGTTTTTATTTCTTGGACAACCCACCTTCCCTTCCCATAAAACCTCCAGTCCCGATTCCTGGAATCCGATGCTCGAATCATATGAATCGGTGTGAGTGCGAATGTGCTGCTGATGTGCAGTAGCTATCGAGTGGGAAAGCGGAGGGGAGAAATGTGTGCTACGGGTAGTGAAAGTGGAACCAGCAAGAATGCCGTTGCCCTGTTTGGGACAGTTTGTGATCGTGTGCTCTGAATTCTTTAGCTTTTTTTCTCTACTGATCTTGACAGAGTAGGTCAAAATTGTGTCGAAGTTAATTACCCAAAATTTCATTGGTAGAAAAGTGTCATTTGTTTCAATTGACCAAGTGTGATTGAGCTGGGGTTGTGTCGATGCCTTTTCTCTGGTCTCTGGAAGTTTCGAAGTCATTGAAGATTGCTTGAAGGGTCCAGTTGGTGGCAGAAGATAAGGTAAATTCTCAGTGTTGTGCGCCCTCGAGGGACGGCGCGCGGCCGCAGCAGCTGTTTCTTCTGGAAGCACAGCTGCCTTGTGCTTCTTCCCTTTCTCAATGTGTGCGCAACGCTTATAGCGTGCGAGGACTAGTTTCGCGCGTTCTTTGGGAGGCTGGTTAGGACCAGTGCAGTTCAATACTTCGATGCATTCTTATATTGCGAGGAAATTAAATGTAGACTGATAACTGACTCATTAATTACTGCAACTGCACTGAAATTATTTTCTTTAGATCTGAAATCCAAATACTTTCATCAGTTTTTTTCTTGCAATTTTATGGCTAGTTTTTTCTTGAACGAATGTCGCTGAGAAGTATTTTGCTGGGTGATACACATGAAGGAAATGGACACCCGTGCTCCTTAAAATTAATTTTACTATTTTTATTTTGTTGCAGATTAATATTAAATGCCAGTGAATGTTTGCTATTGTAATGGTTTAGAAATAGGGTTCTGAGATTTCTGACGAGTTTACATCTCAAACGTTGATGGGAACAATTTTATATTTGAATCTATATCCTTCAGATGTGAAGCAAGATGTCCTCGTAGAGCGAAATGACGTGGGAATTTTGGAATGCATCCATGGACTACATTTCTGCACTAGCTTTCACACTTCAAGAAATTGCAAAAATGTAATGGTTGGTGTTTCAAATCGGGTCGAGGTTAAGGAACACTAGGACATGATGATTGCAAGAGATTTTGGCAGAGATTCTAATGTTACGCGTAGCCGGCGCATGATTTATCAAGTTGCATTGTGCAAACAAGGTATCAAACTAATTCTAATCATACTTCTATGATATTTCAGGCAACTATTAATTCGTTGATATCGCTCTATTTACGGAGTATCCAAGTGTGAAAGTGAGCGTATATCGTTTTTAAAATGTAACTTTCATTCAGTGATTCGTAATCTGCCCATCGTGAATGTCACCTTCAATGTCTTACAAAAAAGTCGACTGAACTGGAGCAAATTTCAATTTTCTTATTTCTTGTACAATGAACTACCCTTCTAATATAAGTTTTTGAATGTTCAAATTGACTAATGATTTACATTACTTAGTACTGTATTTTACAAGTAATTTTATATGCTTAGTTAATTGGAAAGTTATGCAACTATTTGAAACGTGAGTGTTTCTAAATTGTTTTAATATGACGTGTTGACATTCATTGTTTGATATTTTGTAAATGAAGGAATCCTTTAACAATTTTGCTCGAGTTACTTTTGAAACTAAATAATTGTATTATTGAGAGATTGAGTACCTTGTGAAAGCTATCTGATATGACAATTCCTGAACGTATTGAAGCATATGAAATATTAGAGGCGTAATTCAAATAGAATGTTCAGGTGTTAATTCATAGAACATAATGAACTTCATTGTAAACAACTTTCAATAAGAGACATGTAATTTTGATGTACAGTATTTTTATGTAAAGTTTTTCATTCTTGCTAATGACAATGTTCGAGTGAAAATAGCTGTAGCTATAACGTATCTGCCACTTTTATTTTTGTTTGATTCCTCTTATTAGGGACCTGTTATGAGTTGTTAGTACGTACAATTATCAAAGCAGCATATCTATTCAGGTATTTACTACAGTAACTTGAGGTTAAAAGCTGTGAGGGAGGACAATGCAAATTTTTTTAAGAATATAAACCGAATAGCTTAATAAGAAATTAAATTTATGAGGTTTCATGTTAGAACGAGTTTTATTACTTGAGAACGTCCGTGTAAAACGTTGGGAAAAAAACCCACTGTGAACTGACGTAAGTCGGGCATCTTATGAAACAGCAGGAATAACTGGGGTGAAATTGGGGATTTGAATAGGACCCTTTTTACTGATACTCTGTCGATGATAGACCGTTCGGTAATTGTCTTTTCAAACAAGTTAACTTGAGATTACCTTAAGGTGTTGTTGATTTGAATCTTTGAAGGTTGCCGATCCATCAAAATGTTTTTCTGCTGAGCACTGGAATGCTTAGTTCTACCGCTGACAGCGCCAAAGCGCTTCGCCGGAAGCCGCCTGGCGCGATAGCGTGACTTACCGGAAATGACGTAAAGATTCGGCGACGTCCGCGATGCGTGCGACAATCGTGCAGAACATTGACATGAGTTGATCACACGGGCAGTAGCGTGCTTTTTCAACATTTCTATCAATCAACTAATGTATTATTTTTCAGAATCAAATCTATCAACCAACTAATGTATTACTAATCTAATTTTGTGTATAAATAGTAATGAATTTTGAATTTTTTAAATATTAGGTAATTGTACCTACATGTTAAATAACTTTTTTGTAATTTATTAAATATATAACTGTTGGTAATTATTGATTTTATAACATTTAGCTTTGGGGGGGGGCGGGGGTTGCAGAAATGATAAATCCACCTCTACCTTACGACACTTTAAAGCAATTGATGGAATGGTCCTCTGCTTTCTTACGAAGTGTAAATAAATTAGATGTACGCTACGTGATCATACGCTGTGTAACTGCTATTTTGACAAATTTTACTTACAAATTATTATTATTTGTATTTCACAGAACAATTTAAGTGATTTTAGTTGGGAACTTCAATATGAAACCATCCGGAGAGTACATTATTTCATAGAAGCCATTTTGGTTAAAATTCGTTATCAAGAGGATATTATGCTTTTTCTTTTATAAAATTTATCATCCTTAACCGACTTGGAACTTGAGAGGAATGTTTCTATCTTATCTTGGAGCATCGTATCTTATTTGTCTCTGACCTTATATAAGATCCTGCTTTTGTTTAAAGAAAGAAATGCTATAATTCGTACTCGAGAGTATTTCTGACTGAAAGGGAATATCAAATTACGAAGAGAATATATGCCATGAATTGAAGGATTGTATTTATAATTTTCGTCTCTCTTAAGTTTTAAAAACTATTTCGGTTGCTTTGCGGAGACGAGTATTCCACACAAGATATGCTTTCAAACCAGGGTGGCTTGAATACATTCGGCTAACCTATTACAACGTCCTTATCCCCAACTGAAACAAAAATATCTGAGCACAACTGGACGACTTTCATATGTTGATCACGGGTATAACAAGGGAGATAAATGAAAAGCACGGGGATCTTCAAAGTTACGAGTGATCCTAAGTACGACTCAATTTTCGATCTAAATGTCGCATGTTGTGATTATATCGTATGAAGTGAACAATTATTATGCTTGAAGTGACATCGGATCAAAATGAATGAAAACTTCTTCGAGATATTTTACTTTGTTCCCTAAAATAGAATATTTTTAAAATATTAATCCCTTGTATACAACGAAATTTGAAACAATCATTGCCTTCTGTGGTAAAGTACAGCAATTCGAAATTAGTTGTACTCTCAAATTTGATCATTATTTCATGGCGTATTTTATGAATTGAGACAGCCTTTACTTTAATTGCAGTTTATTTAGTGTTTTGTTATTCTTCAAATTAACAGAAATGATGGTCGTATTTTTACGAGCATCTCCAGTGATTTCCCTGCGGATAGATGGGACAAGTATTAATCAATTTCAGCCCATAAATAATGACCTTTGATACCGTCTAAGTCACCAGAAGACTTAGTCAATTTAATTCACCGTCAGAAACAATCTTAAAACACATTTTGAATTCGGTCTGGAGAAGTAAACTTGTATTTTGATTTTTATTAATCTCACATACATAGTATACTGCCCGATCTACTTACAATAAACTTTATCTGCTTTGTCATATCAATTTGCAGTCTAATATTTTCCAGTTAAATGCGATTATGTTTGAAATACACCTTTACAGTTTACTTGTCTCTTCCATAGAGTCTGCATGGTTTCGATTAGGAAATTAAATTAGTGTGATGTACTGACCTCCCATCTCACTATTAACGAAAATCAAAATCGGTAAACGCAGTTATGCCCCACGTGTTTACAACTTTGATGCGTCTTTTCGACAATTGCATCATCCTAAGCGTTTTGACCGCCCTGCGGAACATCTGTCACCGTTCTCTCTGCTATAACTCGTCTCTTTGACCATGCCGCCTCCTGTCAGCGTACACTTCCTGAACACCACGCTTCCGAGTCAAAATAATCCCTGAATTAAATATAAATGTAAGTATTGAACGCTCTTCTCGTAAATTGACAAATGAAAAATATTTCAATAGATTATTAATTACTCGAGATTAAACGAGGTGCTAGGGTGTGATTAAGAATTTGTATCTCCTATTGAAGTGTTTCGTTCACCGTGACCATGGGTAAGAGGGGTACGTTTCAAGTCCGGTTTCCACGCCTGCTAGACTTGTGAGAAAGCGTGTGTTAGGGTTGGTCCGCTTTCTTACTCCTCCGTTAGGGACAGCTACTATTGTGCAAGTTGCACGTGCACGCTGGCGCAGCTGGTTTCATCGGGAGCGCACCTTGCAACTGGTGCGCATTGTGACGCGTTCAAGTTCGGATTTGGAAGTGCACTCTTCGCTCCCAGGGTTACAATGGTTTAAAAATAATGGAGGCTGAGGACTCGTTAATACATATGAATGCAGGTAATTTCTAGCTGCTATTATAGAGGAAATTTATGTAGTATTTCTTGATGTTACTTTGGTATCACATTCATTTCCAACTGGATTCGATTCATCTGAATGATAATGTTTAACCGTGATAGCGTTTGAGCATTTAGTTAACAAATACTATCTCACATTACTAACAAATAAATTGTGCAAAAAGACTGGAAGTGTTATTGGACCGTTATTGTTTTCTTACAAAGTACTCGCAGCCCGCATTTTAAGAACAAATTTAAGTGTTTATTTTAGCAGTTGTTTATAAATTTTTGCCAATTCATTGCCACATATTTGAATACTTTCTGTTGTATGTCATTTCATCTTGAGAAAATCTAAAAATCTCAGTTGACTTATCTCTTTATTTTTCTCTGACTCACGTACATCATTAGAATATTAATACAGGAAGCATAGGAATATTATCGTGATTTTCTCGAAATTTGCACACTTTTTTAAATTTTCTTGTCTTGTTTGTAAAATGACCAACCATTGTTTGTTTTTTCAAACTAACCATTGTTAAAATATTGGGTTAGTATTGGCAACCGAAAAAGACTTTGCAAATAATAGTTTTTATATTTGACCTCAGGAGTTTACCAGTTNCAATCTCTCTTCTTTTTTTCTATTTTTCTTTTTTTTTTTTTTTTTTTGCAAAATGAGTAATTTATTTTATAATGTTAATTTACATTTAATTAACGAACAACATTTACATAATTGAACAAATTTATAGTGTATTAAGGAAAGTAACATCCATACATTATTGGTGATAATTATACATCCCCAAAATAAATTTCTGGTTACGGGTCTAGTGTGGACGTAATTTTATTAATTCGTAATATTTAATTGAAAATTAAGAACTTGTGGAGATATTCACCGGTTATGCATTTTGTCAAGTTACCACATGCAGTCCAAGACGTTTCAAAAATATCTGACTAGCTCTAGAAATTTTGATCGGGGTTTTGGTAAATATGACATGATAAATACACTTCGTCTCCTAATGCGGAAAGACCTTGTCCCTCAACTCGAAAGCCAATCTACGTCTTTGAATAGAAATAAAAATTACGTTGGATTAGGAAATTAGGTAAAAATTAGGGGGAAAACATTAGATTGAATTTAGTCACGTCCGTAAGATCTCAATTGAATGTAGTAGTAGTAGTTGGATGTAGTAGAATGAAGTAGTTGTTGGATAATAACATGAGTTGTTGGAAACCAACTATGTTGGAAACAGGCTATTGAAGTGATGACAAAACGAAAAAAAGATAAGTTGTATGTTTGTGAATAAGTAAATCACTTGGAAATACAATTCAAAAGCAGTCAATTTTAATGTTGACATATTTAATCGTGTAACTATTGGATTTGTTTCTGTGCGTTTGCTAGTATGTTGTACTGAAGGTTTTGAACTGACCAAGGTCGTGGAATAAGGAATATTTTAACCAAGGATAGAAAGTAATTTTTTTTCCAAAATTGGAGACATTTTTAGCAATACCTGTTACGTTATGCATCTGAGGCCTTTGTTATAATGCTTCTTGCTTTCCAGTCAGAAAGTATTCCAAGAACGTTTCCTGTTTAAACATCCCTCTTGTGAAACTGGTACCTTTTTTTATTATTGATTTTGGTTTACTCCTTTGACTTTTACAATAACTACTAGTCTTTAAAAATTAACTGAAAAATCAAAAAGGAAATCTTATATTTGTTATAGAAAGTATTGTGGATTATCTTTATGCTATAGAAAATTGTTTTGACATATTTCTCTCCGGCTTAACAAAACATATTTGTATGATATGAAAAATGAAAATGGACGCATTTAAATGATAAACGATATGAGTGATTTTCCATATCTGATACTAGAATTGTAACTCGAGGAAGAAATCTGGACAAAAGTATTTTTAAGCTTCATTAGTGAAAAGGGATCGAATAAAAATCTGTAGTCATCAGACATGTAACCTGAAATTTATTGATGTTTACTTACATCCTCGAAATATTTTAAATTTTTTCAGTTGTTTAGTTCATGATATAAATTAGTTAATGAAAATTAACAATATTGTCTACAGATATTATTTCATTAGAATTTATGAAAAATTTCGTGAAGGTCCCGATCTCCCCCTTGTGGTTATCTGATAAATGAATTTCATAGGCCTTTCAAATGCAGATGGTGTGGATGATTCTCGTTGAATAAAACGAAGATGAGGTGAAGAGGATATAAAATTCCTTCGGGGCCTCCGCGTATTCCATTTGTCCCAATTCTTCGCTCCTAAGAATGAAGTGTTTACGCTTACTGTCGATTACAGAGGAAACTATAGAAGTACCAACTGTTCATTTAATTGCGGACCTTCGTCAAAACGGTACGTCATTTTATTCGTACTATCGTTCCGAGTACAAAGGTGTTCACTTCTCAATTATATTAATGCTTATGAAAAGAAAAACTAGTGGTGCAAAACTATTGCACATACTTTCTCAAATACGTTTCTCAGTCTGGACTAGAGACCGGCATTAAAGCATTCTGTTAAGAGAGGGATGATTTTTACGTGTTACTCTATATTTTGATCGTCTTCATTTTATTCAATTTAAAAAGTTAATTAAAGAAATATTTTACTTGCATTTATATAAAAGAATCTCTAATATACAAATTCTGTTTTTTTTTTTCGTTTTTTGGGGAGATAAGATCAGCAAGATTTATATTCTATTTCAAAAGATATATTTATTAATAAATATAAAGATAAATAGGATATTATTAACGCGAGAACAAAGCCAACATACCATAAATATTCCTATATAATTTAATTAGGAACGAAAGAGTTTTTTTTCTAATTTCAAAATTATATTAATAAACACTAATCGTATCTATTAATTATTTCGGTTAAATAGGTTATACTGTTTGTTTTATTTACTTCCTGTTATTTCGTAACGCTCATTATCTATCTCGTCAAAGAATTAAAATATATTTTTAACAATAATACTATTTTTAACGATTGAAACTGCTATAAATCATTGAATTAAAAAAATCGTGAAAAATTAACAAAAAGATTTATCAAACATTAACTTCAAAACAAAAACATGTAGCAAAGTTAATTCTTAAAACGATAAGAAATAATATGTAATAACATCCTCACGCATCAAGTAATATACACAAACATTAAATATGACACACAGCATGCACAATTAACAAGAAAATCTGGCAAAAGGCGACAGTGGACACATCTGACATAAGCTTACGCAGCAAATTGATGCAGCGTCACCAGTGCTGCACAGAGACGGATGTCCAGCCAAAATCCACTTTTTCAGAATCAAGGGTCTCCAAAACGGATATTTCCGCAAAAATCACGTTTTCGATTTTTTCACGATTACAATACTTTCTATATACTACGTATATGAGAAAGTAAAAGGGTAAAAGTCTATTTTATATCCTTGAAGAAACTTCTAATGAAAAATTATTTTACCGGATTGTGTTTCAAATCATTAACTAAATTATTAATTTATTTATATTGATTGCTTTTCTTGTGATGCAACTATTTATATTGATGGACAGAAATATGTATACATGATAATTTACTGATCCAATCACTATTATTATAAAGTAAGAAATTTACATTTTTCGTTTTCTCATGGACGTTATAATAGCGTAATTGTTTTCGGGAAAAGTTTTTTTTTCTCTGCAAATTTATTTAATAGAATGTGACCTAGATAAAGGAGTTATAAATCATTCATGTTCCTATGCTTGTTCATTAGTGTTATCCAGTGATAAAATTATCGCAGCGAAAAGCTCACGCCCAACAGGAAGTCTTACTGCGATATACAGTGTGTAAAATTATGCCAACGGAACAAACGTTACGTCTTCGTAGATGGAAGATATAATAAATTCATGACAGAGGAGTATGTTAATTTTTTTATGTGTTTGCACTCTTTTAATTTTAGAGAACGTGACATTCATGAATTATCGCTTTGTTTTATATCTTCCTTGTTTGTGCATCGGAAACCACAAAACAGGATTTTATTTTCCGTCCGATGGGGAAAAGGGAATAACCCACAATTTCTCAGAAAATACAAACGTCTTATAATACAAAAATATGTTCAGTAATAAATTTAAATTTTTGTTCCTAAATATGAATTTACATAGATACGTTTCTCAATGTACAACCACTAAATTTTTTCTGATTTTTCTTTCGTATTATACGTGACGGTTAAAAAATGGGATGGTATTCTAACATGCGTGAGTTTTTTATGTATGGTTTGAAATTTTGTGCCTTTTTTTTGTTGCTTTTCCTCATTTTGACAAATATGATTCAAACTGAAATTGTATCTTTGATTAAAAAGAAAAACGCCTTAAAATGTGCAGTTTTTTACGAAATAAGATAATTTTCATTAAACTTTTTGTCAATACAAATGCGTTTTGAAAGTGAGAATTAAGTTGTTCCATATGTGGCACAATATTTTAGTCAAAATCTGACTCATATATTAATACGTTATAATCGATGATATTGCATCTGTGGCTTCTGGTAATAACCAGGTAAGTGTACTTTTTGCTTTTTCGAGTTACAACCGTTTAAAGTTTCCAAAACGTTTCTCTGTTATAGCTTTGGCATTTCACATCGATATAATGTGCTATTATAATACTTCGCAGCGAAGATGAAAAACTATGTTTATACATAATTGAGAACATGATTTTTTACCATGAAAAAGAAGAAAAAATATCGTTGATCACATTTTTTAACCGCCATATTAAATAAAAAGGATATCTTGCGTTTAGGTCCAAATAATTATTTTAATAATATTTTTAATAATAAGTATTTGGGCCTTAACGTAAGATATTCTTATTTATGAAGAAAAAATAGTTACAATAAGTTAATAGAAATTTGAGTTTACCCTAGTTACCTAAATTTTTAAGTTTGTACTTTTTACATGTACATGTAACTTGCTTTTTTAAGGAAATTTGTACGGGAGTTCCTAGTTTATTAATAGTAAACTTAACTATTTATTACTGCTTTTATAGAGTTTGCTCGTAAATTTTCTCCTCTCAATTTGAGAAGATAGTACGTGTTTCAATCACTTAGACTAATAAAAATGAAATTTAGCGAAAAAACAAATATTTTGACAGATTATGTTTTCTTTTTCTTCTAAAATTGCAATTACCTGGTTGTTACTGGAGGCCGCAGACGAGGAAAATAAAAATCATGTAAAATATTGGAAATTTGCTTCACTCTAAACGCTGACCACGGTTAACAATTTTAGAAATTGGAAGGCTTTTGTGCTAGAGAAAGATCGTTAAATATTTTGAATTATTTTTCCCAGTGTTCCTATGCCAGCTTTAACAAATTAATATACACTCCGCAAAATGTGAATCAAATTAAAACTACTTTCATGCAAATCTGTGACTTCCACTAGGTAATTGCACTTTTTGAAAATAAGAAACGAGATAATCTGTCATATGCATGACGAAGTTTCAATCTTATTAGCCTAAACTATACAAAAATGTGTGTACAAACTTTAGAATTTAAGTGAATAGGGTAAATAATGAATGCTAGAACGTAAGGTAAGAAGGTAAATATTTTTCATGGTAAAAAACATCAATAGTTTTCAGTTTATTATGTCAAAACATAGTAATCTTAGCTATGAAGTATATATCACATTAAATTAACCTTTAAACGGCCTTTAAGCAAACTTTAAACGGCAGTAACTCGAAAGAAAAAAATACAACTACATAGTTGTTACCGGTAGTCATGATCCATGTATCGCTACAACTTCCATGTATCAACTGTTTCATTTCCAGTTATCATCGTAATGATGTGAGAGTTGGAGAGGTAATCCGGTACCGTAAACTGAGTCGTAATAAAAATGAATTACAGGTGAGTATTTGAATTGATGCCTGCAATGATTAATCCGAGAGAGAAAGACTTTCGTGCGCACTCGGACAACAGGAGCCGCTTCCTCCATGCTCACGGAGCATTGCGCTCCCCTCCTCCGGGAGCTGGCCCCGTTCCTCACGCGTGCTTAGAATCGCCTTGTTTTCACTCGCTCCACGCCGCTTCCGATGGGGAAGTGAAGCCGCGTGCGTGGACACGAGGAAATTGAGAGCAGCACCAAGCGGTGGTGGTAATGAATCTCTATACGCCAAACTTTCTTTTTTTTGGGGGAGAACATTATCGATGTATTTCTTTCGGAATTGATATTTTGAGTTCTTTCGAGCAATGTAAAAAAAAAACGGTTGGGGCTTGGTTTTTTAAAGATATTTATTGTAGCAGTTACCTGGCCAGAAGAAAACTGAATATCTACGAACCATTTCAGATTTTAATTTATCAACTGAAACATTACATGAGGGATTAAGTACCCTGTTGTGGATATCTACTTAAAATACATTTACTGACTTGGTGTTGTTCACCCGCCGACCGAGGCTACATTCATATTGTCTACTGAGTTCACTATGAAAGCAGATAACAATAATCAATTTAAGATGCGACGTAAGTTAACTTTACGTTATATCATTGTAACTTTAAATTCTTTTAAAGTTTTACATTAAATCATTTTTTGCTTTAGAAAGCAAAAAGTGTATTTGATATTACCATGATCATGTTCATAAAATAATTTTTAACGTACAAAATAGAGTTGAAATATGATACTATTTTTTGCAGGATTTAATTATTTTTACAAGTTCGCCGTAACTGGTCCAGGTGGAATTCGTCGCTATGAACAAAGCGAGTCTGAGGCTGGTTTTCTCGAGAGCATTCCCGTTTCTCCTATTCATCCCTTCATTCGCCCCTGTGCACTCGCTTTGGTTTCTAGAAACCCTAAGAAGTAAGCGTGTGATAGGGAGCACGGCCATTGTGCAGTATCCCTACACTTAAAGGCGTTCAAGAAATATAAATAATTACGTAACAAATCATTCTTATTACTCACAGAATGTGTGTCTGGGTAATTTAATTGCATGGCTATAGTTTACAATCATTAAATCAAAGGAAAATCTATTCTGGACGCTTTGACTGCGAATGGAGCAAATGTTTTGATTGTAGCCATCGCGCAAGAAAATCTTTCAAGTTATTTGCATTATAAATATGTTGTCTTTGAAAGAGAAAATTTGTGTATTGGGTGTTATATTCTCTCACGTTCGAAGTATACGAAATACCGAAATCTTTTTTACAGAACTCCATTCGTTGACATGCACACAAATTCTTGAAGTTTCGCAACTTCCCAATTTTTTAATTACAAGCTGCATTGCTTAGATGATTAATGTAGTTTTTGTGAAGAGATCTCTAGATACTTCTTTATGAAATACAATGCGCAATGACATAGCCACGATTTTGTGAAGGGGTCTTACGTGTAAATGAAGTTCTCTTACGAAGGTTCGTATTTTATTTTTACTAAAATGTTTATATTATTATAAACTCAGTGTCAACTCAATCATTGAAAAACGCATTAGATCAGCGGTCCTTTATATAACTTCCTTCACAGCATTGCTTTATTTTTGAGATTAATGTTTTTAAGGGATAATGGGGGGTGGGTCATGACCCCCTGGACCCTTCTCCTTTTTCTCCGTGCAATGCGTGAGACCCGATGAAAGCCTTGCCAAAAATTCATTGCATATCAAGAATAGATATTTTATGTTCTCTTAGAAGCGGAGTAAATTACAAGTCAGGATTCGAACACTGAATATCTGCAATATTGATATCAGGGGTAGTCTGCTTCTCTGAAGGAAATAGCTTCGACTTGTGACCCGCCAATATTTATCAGGGTCTTCAGTTTGCTGTTCTAGTAGGAATCAATGAAGTACGATTTGTCATACAAATAGTGTTTTGTGTTTCGTAATGTTGACTGAGACCAAATCTTTTACAAATAAAGGGAACTTCTTAATCATCAGTAAACTAAAAAAAAATAATTTTTTGGGAGATGGGAAGAGCAAGGTACTTCCGACGGATGCTAAACTTGGATTTACCAGAATTGGCTTTTAAAATTATAACTACTGAGAAGATAACTACTGTGTGTATGTAAATATATTTAGTTATTTACATTTCTTTTGGTCTTGATCATCAGATCACCTTGTCTGCAAGGTTACATTACGAGACCCTTTGCACTACATAAATATAATAAAAATACTTATTACGATGAAACACCTGGAGTAAGGAGAGGAAAATGTATAACCAATTAGAACAATATGTGTAGGAAGTCGGCAGCATAAGAGACGGGACGAAATGACGCGCCTGCCACCTCGAGGCAGGGACAGGTAACTTCAAAAGTACGGTAAAGAGGGACAACGAAAGACGGGCGAATACTCAAATACAAGAGGAACAGGCATCTGGGTGAACCATGTATTCACACTGTAATGGACAAGATTGCCATGATGTAGACAAATATAAATGTAAAAGACAAATATACTTATCTCAAGTAAGCGTAGTATAGGAGATAGTATACGTGTTACCGGCGAAGTGGGAATACAGGCATTGTGAACAATTTCTAACCAATACGAATAATTAAGCCATTAGGCAAAGTAGGATATTCATTGCATTCAAAATATTCATTGCATTATCCACCATGCCAAGGTATTTTTTATTCTTGGGACTTTAGGGCTCGTAAGGTCATTAGAGTCAAGGTATTGACGTAACCTAGGTTATGTTGTTCAAAATATTCGAGAAGTTTGAAACATCACGAAAATGATTATTTTTTTGATTTCTCTATATTTTCACTATTAAATTTGACTTCCAAATGTCACTTATGTGAAAATAGAATATCACAAAATATGAACGATAATATTTTGGAAATTTTCTAATGTTGATTAATGCTCTGCTCTTTGGATGAATATGGCACATTTTTTTTATCATGAAGAAAATGTGGTTTTCTATTTTACCACTATTTATCTTCAATGGACCTGCTTTAATTTTCAAGTACTGCTAGAAAAGGCAAAATTCACACATTGACGCTAATTATTGAGTGGCTAAACTGTAAAATACCTGTTTCTTTACACAAACATTATACTTTTATATATGTACTAGCATATGCATTTAACATAGTTGCTCGCAGAGTTGTCTTCATAGAGATAAAAAATAGCAAATTTTAATATAATATTTCAACCCGTTTGGAATTTGTAGTAATGCAAATTTTGAACATAACACCCCTAAAAGTTTCTAAAAAATGTTTTAGTATTGCTTTGGAAGCTCTCTTCATTGAGATAGGGAGCTGGAAGAGGTATCATTTTACAGCTTGCTTCAGAATATTTACCGTAATGCACTACCTACATGGCATAGATCAAGAAGGAAGAAATATATGAAAAGTAAAAGTTTTGATATTTAAGCTCTCAATAACACGTTTTAAATTTTTAAAAATTTATGAGAATAGTTGGTTCACTCATTTATTATTTAATTTCATGTCTTATGGTGAGGTTAAGGCCATGCGTTCTGCTTTCCCACCTATTTATTATTTTGGTGACAGAATTGGGAAGGAGAGACGTTGACGTGTTAACGAGATCTTGATACTTATAAACTTTTAATGTAACATAATAATTTGTTAAAAGAAAAGAAGGTAGGTTTTTCACTATGTTGTGTGAGTGGAACTTTGACATTTCGCTAAATTTTTGCCAAAAACTCCATTCTCATAATTATCTTTTTATTCTCCATTCGTAGTACAAGAAATTCGTCACTATCAAAGAAAAATTGTAAAATTTCACTTCATAAACACAAATAATGTAAGGATTTATAATAGTTACAGCTTCATGTTGTGAGTAACGCTTCAGTAATTGAAGTCCAGAATAAGGGGCGATGAATTCCCGAAAAGGTGTTATACTTACTTTGCCTGCTAAATGTTAGGCCTTGTTAACAATGCCTAGGCTATGTTGGAAATAAAATTTATGTCCTACTTCGCCTGATTGTGTCGGGCAGTGTACACTGCCTTATTTCCAACTTTGCCGTTATCTGATGCACCACCAAGCAGTCATTCATTTCTTATGAATAAGATGCTGCGTTATAAGGATAGTCATTATCGAAGGTCCGGGAGCCACTAATTGCGGTACGTTTTCCCGCTGCGCTTAAGCTAAATGAGAAAACATGTGCCTTTAAATTTTAAAGGAATGCGCTCTTGGTCTTGTGATCTTTCTTAGCATTTTTTAATTTTTCCTACCATAAAATTGATCTCTTATAATAATATTTAAGGTATTGTATTTAAATGTGTGACTTTTTTTTCTGGAATAAAAATTACTATTAACAGAACCTTTTTTCAGAAATTTGATGACTTCGATTTGTTACTATAGTCAAGGGCCGGTCATTGATAATTTTTCCAGCAGTAATCTAAATGAAATAATTCAAGGTTTTATCGGATTGTCTCATAGTATTTATAGGGCATTTTCAACGGTCTTGTATACGAATCAATGCCTTCCGTATGGGGTTTGAGGAACTAAACGATGTGAGGGGAAATTTAGCGGGAACCGACTGGATAAGACTTTATGACCGGATGTAATTAGTCCAATTGAGTAGGTCTTGGTTTCAAGTTTGTCATTGACAGTAAACGGAAGATACGAAATATTTCAATTTTTTTCAGGAGGCCTTGACTTTTTCAGTCACGTATTGTAAACAATAAAGTCATTTTTTCTTTGGAATACGTATTCTCGAATACACAAAAGAAAGAAAAAACTATCATACGTGACGATTAGGCGATGACAGATCGCTTTTTCACCCCCAAATACCTATTTCTTTATGAATTTCATCAATCGTTCTCCAAAAATAATTCGAAGTTTTATCAATATTGCTGGTTTGATAGTAGGGGATATTAAACATCGGAATTGTTGGAGTGGTGATGTGGAAAGACCTAAATTAGGTCGGAAAATTACTGGATCCTTGTTTTGTTTTTTAATTTAAGTCGACAAATTATAGTTTTGGCGTCAAAACAAGATCAGAAGATGATCACATTAGGTTGTTTTCCCCCAGCAACAATGTTCACTTTCAGAAATAAGACATTAGAGTCACATGTTATTCGCTTTTCGTAATTTCCAGCAAGATTTTCCAACATTTTCTAGTTAGGTGGTACATTTTGTCCGGTAAAATAATATTTAGTGATGAAGTAGAATAAACCTTTTTAATATGATTTTAATATGTCTTTTGACGTATGAAAAATATAAAATATTTTTCGCGTTTCATCTGAAATTTTCCTTGTTTGAACCTAGCACTCTGCCTTTTATGGTCAATGGATATCGCCTACAGTATTTTTATATCATTACCATTCTCGTCGGGAAAAAAATGTGACTAATTAAATTACAAACCATTCTGAATTAATTTTAGGTAGTTATAGAGAAAAGGAGGCATGAAAATATTTAACAACTATTCCCTTTGGTCATTAAGGTGACTACATTTTCAACAGACCTCATTTTCGTGATTGGAAATTATCTGTATTTATTTCCGACATGTCCCGAAGCAACTAAATATGGATCTGCTTGAAATATTAGGTCTGATACAATGGAACATTAAAATAGTTATGTTGTTTTTCGATGTTTAGTTTATCATTGTTTCTGTATTCTTACCTGCCTCCGGGGAAGTCGCAGTGAATTGTTTTAATTTGTGTCCGTGGACAATAAATTAACACCAAAGGATAAGATGACTTACCACGTATGTTTTATGAACTTCACATTTGATACTAATAATACACGCAAGGGTTTATTACTGTACGTGCTGTGTGCAGGTTATAAGAAATAAATAAAACGTCGATATCGTTGGAACCGACGTTAACCTCATGTGCAGCGGGAAAATATTTCCAGTCACAATTCGTCCACGTGCCTCGCCACTTCTTTATTACTCTAATTATCGTGAACAAATATAGTGGACCAGTGTTTCGCGAAAGTCCCGCTTATTCGACTACTCTTCTTCGTCATCTGACATATCACTAGCGTCAAGTCTCTTCAATCTCCTAGCAATTGAGTAATTTTCAAGTTAGGAAGATCCTGGCTCCGATATGAAAGCTCTAGGAAGATGTTTGAATCCGACCTATGATCATCCGTAGTTTCTCAAAATTATTTGTTCAAGATTACTTCTTTAGATTAAATTTTGAAAAATCGATCGGTCACACTTCTTTTTAAGTGTACCCACTTTTGCCGTCGTAGTGAAAGCTTCTACCCCAAATAATTTGAATATCTTAATTATTTTGAATTGATTATTAATTTTTTTCCCTAGATTTTAGCTGTAGTTGTAATATATTTGTTGATGATCATATATTTTAACTTTTTTAGTTTCAATGTTTTATTATTTGAGATGTACAATTTCAGTAAATATATTTTTAATTTGGTATTCTTTTTCATTTATTTATGATAAGAATATCTTCTTGAGCTTCAATACATGTTATAANAAAAAAAAAAAAAAAACAACGACAACAGAAAACTTGTATTCTTACAACTGATGTCATCCATCTTTAACATCTCAGCAAAAATTGACCAAATGACGAACACTTTGCTCTATTAAGGAACTGCATTTTAACGAAGTCATAAGAGTGCGTTTAATCAGGTATGATGTATAATATCTACTAAATTTAAAAATTCTCGAACTTTCGATAGAGGAGTTAGATACCTGATAATATCTTCTAAAAGACAAGATTCATTTCGACGCAATAAAAATATATTCATTTTAAAGATACTGTTTATCAATTAATTGAATATTCAAACACGAAAAGTATCTTAAAAGAAACCAATTATCTGATAAAACTTTGAACATGCATATTATCTGCGATTTTAACAATGCCAAGTGAAGATTTCATTAAGAGCTTTCTTATATTCATTATCACACAATACTTCACAATCGGAATATTATAATATCTGTTATTCTCAACGCAATGTTATCAGTAATGTATACAAAAATTATCTATGATTTTCCATTGACCAGTCGCCGTTAAACAATTTAGAAAATGGTCTGGCATTTTAAAGATAGAAACATCAATTATGTGTCGTCTATGAAGAAATTTGATAATGAACTATAAGAATAAAAATGTTGCTTACAATTTTTTGGAAATACTTTCATATGAACGAATGAAGATGTTTTTGTATCAGCTTTTCAGTTGCAAATGAATCATATTCAATAACAGATTTATCTTTCAATTTCCAATGTCACATACTAATGGGAGAATATATTTCTTCCAAAAAATTAAACAGAACGATTTTCATTCACAAAGGGTTTTCGTATTCCATTAACTGGGTAACCGTGGTCATGACAAATTTGAACAGCCTTTTAAACTCACTTATCCAAATACTACTAATATATAAATGCGAAATGCCAAAGTGTGTCTGTCTGTTTGCTACCTGATCACGACAGCATTATGTAATAAGGTTAACCTAAATTATCGAAAAATTAGAATTGTTACTGAAAATAGAAGCGTTAAAATACGCCTTAAGAAGGAAAAAATTAATCATCAATCTTAATAGGTTCTTTGTTTTGTGTATTTAAAAAAGATAAAAAGTCTTTAAATCGTAAACTTTGGACGAATATTTTACAAGCGTTTTAATGAAATGGTGCAGCCGCACTGTCACTGTTGTGTCTTGCCTCGGGAACGAAAATCCGACCGCGGCGCGGTTCCCGTCGAGGGGGTTCGTTCTACTTAATACGCTGAAATAAATAGACACTTCCAATGTTATGTCAGAATTGGGCCACCATTCGGGTTAGGCGGTGGAACAGGCACAGGTGCAGGGAGGGTCACGTAAATATATTACATACAAACGCGGTAAATATATTAATCCATAGATTTTGGGGCCTTTCAGATAAACAGTGACATGATGCCGTATACGTACAAGTTCAGTAAATGTGAGGGTTAAACAACCCTAAGGGTGAAAAGGTGAACTAGATTAATTAGTTACGTTTCACTTCTTTGTTTCTTCCTCGTACAACTTAACGTTGCTAGCTTCCAAGGGTATATTTAGTCTTGCTGCTGGGGGTGAAACTCAAAATGGTCTACTCAAAATTTGCATCATCATGAATTTGTAAAATTAGGATTCTGTGTATATGATTTTAAAAATTAGTAAGAAAAAGTATTTTGATCCTACAATAGAGATATATCATATTTATTCCTGAGTAAAAGAACATTGGTCTAAAAATCCGGGCAACGAAGGGTAATCGGCTAGCTTATAATATAAAAGATTTCGCGAACTCGAATATTTGTAAATAAGCAGAAATACGGCTTATATCAATAAAATCGATATCTATACTCTCTTAAAGTAAATCAATGATGCAAAAAGAGAATAATACTGAAAGAAAATAGCCTAGCGGAAAAAGGAGTCATTGATCCATCAGATATTTTAAGACAGTTGTAGTTACATATTAGGGAAGGGTATCGGTTCGGGTCAGGTAGTTCCCAACCGAACCTAAAATGCACCGAATCGACCTATTCGAATCGCTTTCCGGTCGGTTCGGGTCAATCGGTTGGTTGGTCCGGTTGGAGAACCGACCCGAATTTGCTCGAATGAAGATCGAACAAAATTTTATCTTAATGTTTCCGAATCAGAACAGAACATTATTTTACTTGGAAGTTGTGGGGTGTTGGCAACATTATCAAAGAATAATAATTTAAATGTCTGAGCAAATAAATCTGTGAGCAACAAACCAAGAACATTATTTTATAGAAATCAGCAAAGAAGTAATTGTAAGTTTTATAACCACAATTCAATCGAAATTGATTTAAATAGTTGTTTAATTTATTGTTTGTGTAAAATATGAATAAATTTGAAATTATAATGAAACATTTTTTCACACAAAAAAGGTCCAACTTGCAAATACTATTTTTTTAAACACACTTAATTTGCACGGTTTTAATGCCAAATCTTCTCCAAATTCTGCTATTAGTTTCATTCGAATCGATGTCTGTTAATCCAAAAGATGATGTCAAACAAATCTGCGATGCATATAGTGCTCGTCCGCTTAATGCAGACTCAGAAGGAATAGTTGATACTGGAATAGCTAATTTATCTCTAGCAACCAATGATAAAACTGTATATTGCATACTATTGTCCTTCAACCATATGATCACGTGAAAAGATCTCAAAATTATGATCACGAGCAATACACGTGACTTCTTGGTAAAGATCAATGCGAGGCACTGACGAATCATTCTCCTCATTCGAAAGGTCAACCACATGACTATAAAATTAATTATCAATACCTTAAAACGGATTATTTGTTTAAATTATGTAAATATGACTAATAGTTGGAATGAAAATTAATTATAGTACCAGGATCTGTAGCTACACCACAATATTACTGCTCGCTCCTGTGATCATATCAGGTGATGTAGTAATACCATAAATGAGTTATACATGCAAAACGCTTTATTGAATATCTAATTATAACTGTGAGAATTTAGAGTATTCTATCAATAAACACAGGGAACCTTCTTCCCTTTTTTTTTGTTGTAAAATTTTCAATAATTTTCTTCCGCAAATTAACAATTTAAAGGACTTTTTTTAGTTTTCTTAAGGGGAACTAGTGGGATTTTTGTATGAGATACAGAAATATTATGTTTTATTTACGCAGCCTACCTTATCCAAACTATTTATACTACAAATAATAGTCTACCTATATTATAGTAAAGTATAGAGTATTTGAGTGAAAATAGAATCTCGACAATCTGGCTAAATAATGTAACTTTCTATTATTTTTAAAAAAATTCTATAGTGTAAAACATTTTCTATAGTTAACGGTTAACAATAACTTGCGATTGCAACAATTTTTGTATTTTGTCATGTATATGATATTTTTGAGTATTTATCTGCGGTATTTTCAGTTTTAATTATTATTTTACAATACGAAGAACGGGAAGATGAGGATGACATCTGTTTTGGACTACAGAATACGACATCGTTTGTTAACGCCTAAAATGACATAGATTTCATTCTGGTTAGATTTTTACCGACTTCACAACCCAAAACCGACCCGACCCGACGAAAACAGAAAATATTTTTTGGTCGGGTAGGTTTATTTAACCACCCATATTACATATTGTTGACTAACCTTGATTTCAACTTGGTTGAAACTCTTAATTTGTTTCAGGTATAATCAGATAGTAAGACATTAAAATGTTGTGTATAACCAAATGACATTTGAGTTTGTTTTATTTCATTTAATTTTTATTTTTCGACATCAATACTAGTCGAAGCTGAACAATCATAAAAAAATTATCTCTCTATATAAGCATTGTGTCATGACTGACTCACTGACTGACTCACTGACTGACTCTCATCAATGCAGAACCTAAGCTACTGAAGCTGGAAGCATGGAATTTGGATAAGGGGTGCCTTTTCTAATTTAACTACCTCATTAGAAATAATTTTTCGGAATTCTAATTTTAAAAGGGTGAAATAAGGTAAAATGTGAACTTTTTAATTTTTGTTATTTTCACTATATATCACGTACTAATGTAAAATTTAATATATAGAAACGGGGCTTTGGGTTATCTGATATTTTATTTCTTAATAGGGGAGAAGGGGAAGAAAAGATTTTATGTTTATGTCTTTCGCGTTAACAGCACATTTTCGCTGTATTTCAGGAACTAATACATTTATCAACTTAATTGTTGTTTATAAATGTTGCCAAAAATGAACATCAAAACCAATTTATGGATTTGTAGAAATTTTACTTTTTAAATGGGTTAAAGCTGTGGAACTTTTAATGCTTAGATCTGAATGACTGATACATTCATTATTTTCTATCTGCGTTGATTCAAAAAGTGAGTTTAAAATTAGGTAAACTTGAAATTTTGACAGAATGTTGCATTTGTATTGCAAAGCTTACAAAAAACGATTTTTCAAAACTCAGATTTTAGCGTGAAATGTAATTTTTTTAAAGTTTTGTTTAAAAAATTACATTTCTGATTTAAAAAATGTTTTTTGTTAAGGGCTCTAATGACCTTTCTGTTGACAAGCCCTGAAACCCCACAAAAAGTTTTGTTACTTCTACTGGATTTCTTGAGCTCTCTCGATTTTTGTATGTAAATATTGGCAATTCTTGTACCTCGAAACGGGTGTTTGGATTTTTCGATATTTAATTTTTAACGGATGAGAAGGGACAGAAATTATTTCATGGTTTCATCGTTTGCGCTATAGGCATGGTGTCTTATTTTCGCTATATCCTATGAAGTAATAGATTTATTGATATTAGATTTTTGTTTATAAATGTCAAAATAAAAAATTAATGCAAAAAGTGCTTCACGAGAAAGTAAAAATTAAACGGTACATACTATAGCAATTGTAGAATCCCATTTGAAATCAGAACATTTGGGAGTCATTTTCGATGCGGAATGTTCACTTCTTTTCATTTTCGACTAGTATCCACGAGGACACGAGGGAAGAAGAAAAAAAGGATTTACCGAAAACAATCGTTCCTGTATAGAAAGAAGCGCTATGCAATTAGTGGTTGCGTGGCATCCGTGACGGCGGACAGTGGCGCCTAGCCATGCATGCATGCGAGATGTCTGATATAATTAGTAGAGAAGCTCTCGCGGCCCCAACTTCTACGAGGTTCCAGAGCAATACTGAATGCCCTCTTCCTTTGTACCAACGACCTTTTGGAGCGAGTCAAATAAGGCTTATTCAATTAATTTAGTTATCTATCTTTGATCGCATTGTTCGTACGTCAGGATGGATTCCAGAGAAATAGCGGAGGGTATTATGACTCCTTCCAACTATTTCTCAAAGCTTAGTTGTTTAATGAACGATTTTAACACCATTAGTTTTCCCTTTAGTAGTGCAACAAAAATGGAAACTATTCATTTGGTACATTATTCAAAATATTTCGAGTACCGTCTAAAATATTTTTCAAGTTTGAATTTTTTTCCCTCTAGAGAAAACTTATTGGAAAATCTACAAAAGTAAATCTTACATAATTTTATTTGTTTTTGATAACGAAAACTATCCTGTTAGTATTTTATTATGTTATAATTTGGAAATGGTGGTGTATTCCATTTTAACAAAAAATAGAAAGATATTGCCTACCGAAAAATTATTGGTTTTGCCAAAAAATGGGAAAACTGATAAATCTATTGCTACAAAATGTGCAATAACGGTTTTAGTGCGTTTAATAGGATTTTGGAACTATCAACTCATATTTAAGAGCATTTTTGTGATGTTTTAGTGCTTATCGATCCGAGCCCTGTTGATTTTCCATGGTATAGACGGTATTGACAATACAAATGGTGTATTGATGGAAGGCTAACGTCATTCTCATCCGAATTCATATCGTTATTGAGATACATGTTCCCAGATTCAGAAGTCTCTGAAAAATTTCAGAATTTTACTTAAGAAGGAACTGAGTAAAAAGTGTAGAAATAATGAAAAACGGAACCAACCCCTTATAATTAGGGCTGTGGAGATGCGGCGTGGTCCCTCTTCGCAGTGACAGCGTATTGTTATAAGAGGCAATGGAACTATATTGTAAATCAATGAGGCCACTACCGAACAAATTTTTTTTCTCGTTGATTTATGAAAACTCTATCAACTGTCACCATCACCCAGTGCGATATTATAAAGGTTAGTCTACCCATAAACCTTCCAGCGTTACTGCACAGAAACAAATCGAGAATTTTGTCTAGAGATCATAGAGAATAAATAGACAAGCGTGGAAGTAGTCTATTAATGATAATGCGTTCACACCTACGTTGGCACTCCTACGATAACTGACGGTGTGGAATGTCGCATCACTTGTGTGGTGAATACGTTAAATTAATGCAACTTAAATCTAAAACGTTGGTGGACGAGCACAATATTTTAACCGATAATTTGATGTATATTTGAAGCATATAATCTGGACGGTAAATTGGGTTTTCACATGTCCAATAACTTTGATTCATTTCTATTCTGATTCAAAAGTTAATCACTGAGATAAACTATAGCAAATAACTGTTTAATTTATCGTTAGTTACGATAATGCACAAAACACTACGAGAAAGCGAGTTAAAGAAAGACGTGTGTGAACACATACTTCGGTATGTTCACTTTGCAAAATATTGCGCAACTTGTCTCAAGTTTTCCATCCGAGATACGTTATCATATGCCCGTGATTTTGGCAAACGAAACAGTCTCGGATCATCCCATTAAGTTTGTAGATAATTGTAGAACATACTGTGGACACCAGTTGCAGGGTTACCGAATACGATAAATCGTGACGGAAAGAAAGTTCTCATTCATGACGAAGAATCATGAATAGAAATGATAATGTTAATAATGATGATAATAATCCATACTAATATATAAATGCGTAATGCGTCTGTCTGTTTGTTTTTTAATCACGACTAAACATCAGAACAGTCGAGATGAAATTTAGCAAGGAGATAGTAAAGATGTCCAGGATAAACATAGGCTAACTTTTATTTTTTCAATGTATGAAAAGAACGATAAAAAATAAAGTTGAAGATAAATGTCGATGAAATCGGGGGAAAATATCGGCCTTATTCACTTATACTGAATACGCGGTTCGAGATAGATGATAACTTTGAATAGCAATATTGTTCGCCTCGAAGAGTTCTACAAAAAAGTCCGCGACAACTTTTGTCTATCTACTAAGGTTAATTTAAATTATCGAAAAAATGTTATAAAAATAGAAGTGTTGAAATACTTTAATTTAAGTGAGGAATGTAAGAAGATAAAAACAGTCTTCATCAAATTTAATGGGTTCTCTGTTTTGTGCATTTAACAAAGATAAAAAACATCTATAAATCGTAAAGTTTGGACGA
Organism: Laupala kohalensis; assembly: GCA_002313205.1. Classification (NCBI taxonomy): domain Eukaryota; kingdom Metazoa; phylum Arthropoda; class Insecta; order Orthoptera; family Trigonidiidae; genus Laupala; species Laupala kohalensis. The sequence goes on along the minus strand of NNCF01127070.1, from coordinate 166,019 downwards.
ATGGTTTAGATTTTATAAGCGTTTTAATGAAATGGTGCCGCTTGCCGCTCTGCCGCTGTTGTATCTCGCATCGGAAACAAACATTCGACCTGCGAGGCTTCCGGTGAGTGGGTTCGTTGGTCTAACGAGTAAAAACAATTCCGTACAGCGCCGGGCAATCGGCTAGTAATAATAATAATAATCTACAGGAGTTGCTAGTCTCCTACCAGACGCCTTCCTAGGTGGTAGATGATGGAACGCTCGCTAGAAATAGAGAGTACCAGGGAAATAAAATACCAGGGGCGAACCAAAACTAGCACCTGCACCTGGAGTTTGCTCCCCCTTGTGCAGAGACATCGGCATCTAAAACTAGAAGTCATGCCTCGGACCCACCAGCCATTGAGGTTGCAGTTGGTGTGAGCAGGGGACAGCCACTTTTGGGGCCAGGATCAGGTGTTGATCCCTCATCGTATGAACCATCAGAAACTCAGCGAAATGAGACACAGAACGGCCACAATACATCCCAAAGGGCTGTCACTGCTGAACGTACTTCCCAGGACAATAATCCTGGGCCCACCTCAGCACGTCGGAGAATCAAATGGAGCAACGAATTGAATGAATTCATTGTCAGAAATTATTTCCGGGTTATGAAAGAAATTCATAACAGAAGTGGCTACGCCGAAGCACTTAAAACTTGTTTCATCCATTACTACCCTAACCTTACCCACATCACAACTCAAAACATCGTAGATAGGAAAAACTACATTATCAATGAAAGAAGACAGTGAAGACTCGTCCCTATAATAGATCTGGTCAAACGCGAAGTTGACCTACAATTTGCAGAAACCACATCTAAAACAATCCAAGAAGAAAGAACTCAGATGAGTTCAATAAATGAATCAGAAGGAATACCAATAACACATCAAATTAGCAGAGAAGAACTGTTAGAAGTCAGTGCTAACAAAGATATCATTGCAATCAGAGAAAGGTTAGAAGAACATCTCATAGAATACAACCACACTTAAAATGACACACTACCTGCAATCTCGAAGCTGTTCAGAACCAAAAAGCTCATCAAAATAACATTAAGGAATGAAAATGTCCTACCAGACTATACTAACCAAATAGAAGAACTCAAAGACTTGCAAATTGTGACATATATTGCAGCATTAACAACCAACGAGATGTGTAAAGGAAAATCCATAGTAAACATCAATCGGGAAAACATCAAAATCCCAAAAACACGCAAGAATTGATAAGACTTGAAATTAAAATAGAAACCATTAGGCAAGATCTAGGTAGGATGAATAAATACTTAATAGGTAACACGGTAAAAAGATTAATGTAAACCATACAGAAATGCAAAATTAGGTATAAACATCACACTAATTATGATTCACTAAATCGAACAATGGAAGAGCATATGGACACCGCTAAACAAAGATTGAATGTATATACAAAAAGGATAAAGGATGAAGTCGTAATGAACCTTGTAATCCAGAAACAACTAAATAAAGCTACAGGATACATAGACTACAGAAAGGCATACGATATGCTACCTCACAGTTGGCTCCTTTACACATTACACCTATACAAAATCCACCCAGTGGTAACAAAGCTTTTCGAAAACACTATGAGAAAATGGAGCACTAGACTCATCCTTTCCAACAACAAAAGTAGAAGCGGAGAAAGCAACCAAACCATCAGCAAGACCTCTAATACAACTAAAAAAATACGCATCAACAGAGGAAAATTTCAAGGGGATTCAATCAGTGGATTACTGTTTTGCTTAGCTTTAAACTCTTTATCAACTATCCTCAGAGTTTAGGATTCAATATCAAGAAAAGAAATGTCGAATACAGTCTCACACATTTAATGTACATGGACGACATCAAAATTTACGCAATAAATGCAGAAAATCTGAAAAAGATCTTGAAAACTATAGAACAATTTAGTAATGACATCAGAATGAAATTTGTTATAGATAAATGTAAATTACAAAATCTTGTTCGTGGAGAAGTTAAAGAGACAATACCATACACTACAGTAAAAGATCAAGGTATAGAATAACTAGAACCTAATGAACTGTACAAATACTTGGGTGCTATGCAAACACAAAAAGAACAGAACACACAATATTCAAAGAACACATCACTAAAGAATTCATGAGAAGGATGGAAATAACATAAGCTCATTTAAATTCACATAACCTGACGAAAGCAATAAACTCATTAGTCATCCCCATACTATCCTACTCATTTGGGGTAGTGAAATGATCAACTACAGATCTGGAAAATCAGAACCACGATGACAAGCAACAACAAACACCATCCTAAATCAGCATTAGAACGAATGTTCATTCCACGTATCCAGGGCGGAAGACGCATCATACCAATCAAAGACCTCCATGAAAGGTAAGAGTACTTCCACAATAAGTTTTTCCGAAACAAAGCGTATACCTCATCACTACACAAAGCCATTACAACCAGAGATAAAAATTATACATCCTGTCACCTGAATGAGCCTCTACCCCAACCAATACAAGAAAATAGAATGACAACCTGGCAAGATAAACCAATACATGGGAACTACCCCAACCAACTGACCGACAGTAAAATAAATAATTAAGTGAACGGAAAATTATTCCCAGAAACAGAAGGTTTGATAGTATCAATGCAACGCGGAGTCACACTAACCAAAAACTACAGGAAAATAATCCTGAAAGAAATCAGAATCACAGATTCATGTCGCCGATGTAACCAAACCAAAGAAACTCTCGAGCATATCATTGTTGGTTGCACACAGTTGGCCCAAAATGGTAACAAATACATGGGGAAAAATTTCATATGGAAATTGCAAAATCACTGAACTGCATTAAGAATCCCATACCACCAGACTACCAGTATAAACCTCAACCAGTCCTGCAAGATGATTTGAAGTCAAATATTTTGTACTGAGACAGAAGTATTCTCAGTGACTGAACAATTCACAACGGATCTGATGTCATCCTTTTGAAAAGAAAAGAATCAAAAGTGTATCTAATCGATTTTGCTGTCGTAAATTACAACAATCTAGAAAAAACAAAGAACGACAAAATATCAAAATACCAACAACTAACCTTTGAAGTAAAATATCTCTGGTATGTTCAAGAAGTGATCATAGTGCCTATCATTTTATCTACCATAGGACTAGTATCTATCCCTGGTCGACTCCATCAAGAAACTCAAAATCAACACCAATATAATAAGTAGATTGCAACACAGCTTCCTTCCATCCTCAGCCCACATTACCTGATAGTTTTTGAACCTGAAATAAATTCTTCCTCCCAGCAGAAATTGATTTAATAATCCACTGCTGAGAGAAAAACCAACACAAGTTGAGAGAACTACATAGTAATACTGATGATGATGATAATAATAATAATAATATTAACAACGCTTGGTTGAGGCATGGCGAGCTCTTCCCAGATACAGGACTTCATGTTAGCAATTTAAGATCAAGTGATAAAAACAAAGAACTACCTGAAATATATCATTAGGGACCCGAAGGCAGGGGACGATAAATATAGAAAATGCAAGAAGAAGCCTGAAACTATCCAACATGTTATGTCTGCATGCAGTGCTCTCAGACAGACTACTTACGTCGTCACAACCTAGTGGTTGCTATTATTCACCAGAGCTTAGGCATTAAGTTCGAACTGTTAAAAGAGAATTGTCCATAAGAATATTTATATACTGATGCAAAAAGCTCTCATTCTCAATGCTACCAACATTGTAAGAAAGTTCTTGAGTGATATGTAAACGGTTGTGCTTGGCTCTGTTGCCCGTACTTTGTCTTATACCAGCAGCAATGCTCAGGGAACAAACATAATAATAATAATAATAATACCTTTCTATATGAGGTTCTAAGAATAACTATCCTGAGCTCTTGCAATTCGGAAAGTTTGCACTTGTAAATTTCTCAAGGAGACGCAGTCTAAGGGAAGTGGAACTTCCTTGGACGTATACTTAAATATCTACCAGCTATGCCGAGAAGTCCAAATAATAATGATAATAAAATGGGTAATTTTTTTCTTTTATTTCTCCAACCGTTTGGTTCTTTGCAGATATCCAACGTGAAATACTTTGAATATCTCCTATAAATTAAGAGCGAGATTTTTCGTATTACAGCTGACACAGCTATTGTGCCAAATAGTGTGACCAGAATGCTATAAAAGAACATGGGAAAGCATATAAAAGGTATAAGGGTTTCTCATACTATGAATGCCTGAGAGACGAATTAAATATAGTTTCTTTTCGACTTTCTTAGAACGTGGCGGAAATATGGACACGCCCCTCCACGCCATACCAAGTCATGACGTCCAAATGGAATGATGCAGATAAAGTTGACACACACACACACTGTCAAGCCATGCAATTTAACGCAACGCCTCTGTCACACTATAACATTATCTTACCAGTCTTTTTTGTACTGGTCAGTGTGATGAGTTCGATTAATGAAGAAGAGCTAATGGCATACCAATCACATATTAATAATGAGTGAAAAAATGTGGAATATACCTTTGTAATAGCAAATCAGGGGGTACAAAGATACTCGTATCGTATTAATCGGTTGCAATATTGAAAGAAATGCAATAAAATAAACATAGGCACACATGCAACACATTTTTTCCCAAGAAAATAAAGAACTATATTATTGTAAAGAACATGGTTAGGCAGTCTCTTAACCAAAATATATTAAATACTGTAATTAAGTACCTAAGTAAATAAGACGTACTCAATGTAATTCGTAATTTGTAGATAATTACTAAATTCTGTAATTTGTATTTGGATATAGTTAATTATTATTTCTTGTAATATTATATGCAATAGGTTACGATAAATGAAAACGTGAATAATTTTTAATTTATAATTACAATGTCATCCAAACAGAATTGACTACAAATTACTTTTTAAAATTTAGTTTGAAATCATTTTTCGTAATATTAATATATAAATATTGGACGATAATTTGAGGAGACCTCCTTCACTGTTCGGAGTACAGTGGCAAAATGAAATATACCGCAACAATATTCAAACTCTTTCGGTTCGGATTCCGCGAGTAAAACCACCGACAACATAGGCCATAGGTACAAAAAGGAGCGTCGGATGGCGTAGACGCAATGGGTTTTGGATTGTTTCAACCCGTCACGCCACTACATCAATTTCGTTTTACCCCGATTGCAATTTTGGTGTGGCATCCGTCCATTTCTGTGCCCGCCTTAAAAGAAGCGTGTTTGTGAATATTACAGAAAAGCAAGTCAACTTTAAAGTCTTTATATTGGTTAATTATCAGCATAAAATCCGATACTATTAAGCGAGCAATAATTGTATATATGTACCTATACACCTATGTATTTGTCAAAAATTTTCTCGAGAACGGTTCTAACGATTTTAATGAAATTCACAGATTAGATGTACTTTGGGTGATGAAATGTGATATAACATGGTCTTTATTCTTTGTGGAACAATTTTAACACGTGTAAAACTAGCGTCATCAGTAAACCAAATATTTCCTCCCTCATAGCCAATGTTCGATGGTCCAGGGGTTAACATACGAGCTTCATGCACACAAGGCCCGGAGTTCGTATCCCCGGGAGAGGGAATGCGAATTTGACACGACTAACGAACGATGTAATGTAGTAACAACACCTCGCATTGAATGAAAGTTAGCTCTACTAACAAAATACGAACCAGTGAATTCGTGTAAAGTAATAATTGGCAAAGAAATAAGAGGATTGTAAGTTTCTTCAAAGTTAAAATGTGTTCCTAGATCTGTTCAATTCAAAAAGAAAGCTCAGTAAAGAATTTAAAAACAAAATTCTACTACTACCTTTTTGAAGACAAAAAAGTAAACATCCAAAGAATATGGCTGCAGTCCAACCTTCCCCTTCAATTCTCAATGGAAAATGGATGTAGAGTATTTTATTTCAACATTGACTCCAGTTCACCTTCTTTTTCCGGTTGTGCGCGGCAGCGTGCGAAAGTATCATTCTGCTGACACAAGTAAACACCCACGCGTCTACAGCGACAAAAAGAGTGTGCAAAGAGTCTGCAGAAATGGGTCCCTATTCCAAATGTACTGAAACCAAATTCAAGTTTGGTTCGGATACGTTGATTATTTTGTGTGTTATAGAATAAACAAAAATCTATCACATACACACCATTATCGTGAACGGCTGAAGAGATCTCGATTTATTTTTCGGACGTTCATTATACTTTCCTTATACCTATGAATAATTAGAAAGTAAAGACCTGAAGAATAAGTGATTACCAATCAGAGGTAAAATACATTCTTTTAACTGAAGAATGTTCGCCACTGATCGGTGTCGTAGGACGGCGAATACTTTCTCACGGTAGTCACCATGTTGTCAACACTTATCTCATAAATAAATGTGTATGTCTAATATTATAAATAGAGTATATTGTGGGTTACGATGAATAGATAATTTTCATTTGTTTACGAATGTGTGAATAAAAGAGGAAAGCACAATTAAGGACAAATGGTTATTATTTTCTATTTACTCTCAGTGTGTGTTCTACCGCGTAAATACGGAGTGTCAATTATATAATATTTCAGAACCCGGACACACACCAAAATCATATGGGCAACGTAAACTCCGCAGAAACCAAATTAACAAAATAGTTACGTATGGAATTATCATTCGTAATATTCGTGGTTACGCAGCAGTGTAACTGAGTAAGTAAACCATGGCTTAAAGCCCCTTGCGAAAAATATTTTGTCATATTTTGTGAGCTATTCGAGCGAACCTCGGTCACCCAGATATTAAGTATTAATTAAAAAAGTTGAAGATATTTTCTTCGAAATTTCCGTGTACTTCGACCCGCAATATCGATAAAGATTTTTAAAACGTCTTTGAATGTGAAATATCTGACACATTATCATTTGCCAAATTAGTAAATATATGTTCGAGAATTTATCAATATCATCAATTCTTATCAGCTCTCATGAATGCATAATGAGATCGATAAGATTATCGATCGCATATTGATACCCTTAAGGATCTGAATATGGTTTTCAAGGTCGTATTCTTGGAAACTTCTCAATTGAATTTCTTATACGATATTTGTTGAAATGTTATCGGTATTGAAATACGATTTTTTCCCAGTACTTCCAGGAAACATAGATACATTTTATTTTTGAATTTGTAAAATATTTGTATATGTGATGCACATAATGGGTCGGCAATCATCACACTTACGGACCACATAGTCGAACCATCAAGTACTTATAAACCGCGCAAATCATCAATATGAAATTTTTATGTTCAGATGAGAGTAAAGTAACTTTCAATAATTTTATTAGTGTCATAAGTATTGATGAGAAAGTCTTGTTAAGTCCAGCTAATATTTTTTCCACATTTTCAAAATAATGAATATGGAGAAAGTTTCTGAGAATTTATATCGAATGTTTTGATAAAATCGGAATTATATTCAAAAAATTAATTTAAAAAATATTTAGATTTATTTATTGGTAAAGAAATTTTATTGCTCAAACTTACGTCAAAATATTCCTTTAAAAACATTCGAAAGTAAATGCCGAAGTAAATTATTCTATAACGGAACGATATATAATATATACTGGTCAAGATCAACATTATAAATTGTTCTAATTATTGCAAGGGGCTAACGTTCTGATATGGATATATAAATATAGAATAGGTTTTAAAAATATTTTTTTTAAATATTTTTTTAAATCACAGTTATTAAAATTTACGAGAAATATCCTGAAGTTTAGAAAAAAATCAGTTTAATAACATGACCAGAATCGTAGTACCGCACATACTCTCATTGTAGTACCTCTTACGGCTGCTGATACTGCTAGTTTTCTGTACGGCAGAAAAAGAACAGAGTAAAAATTAGCGAATAAGTAGAAAATAAATACACCCAGACCTGCAGGAAAAATACGCGAGGCAGGACACACACTTAAGAATTTCCTGTTCGTGTATCTTGTGTTTTGAAATGAAAAAGTTGTACGCAGGTTGTAGACAGAAATTTATTTCGGAGAGGGTTCAGACGTCATAAAAAAATTATTGATGTTAACTTGTAAGTTATTTGCCCGTAAAAATTAAAAAAAATTCACTTGTTTAATTCATGTTATTTCGGGTGGGATCCAGTCCCCCCCCCCCTACACACACACACACACACACACATACACACACCTAGCTACGTTCCTCATTGCCTCTAAGAAAATCCATGCTTTATCACGACCTCAAGTTTGTTCCTTTATGGACCGGTTTCGCGGTCCTCAGGAGAAGAGCGTCCGACATTTATGAATGATATTTAACTACTCATGTTCTTGCCAATTGCGCTTCTGAAAGATTCTAATTAGATTATCGCAAGTGTAGCAAGTTTTGTAGTTATTTGAAAGATAATATTTTCGTGAACACAATTTGTTTTGTATTGTATCATCAAGAAAAAAATTTAAAGATCATTTTTACTGTACGGTTTTCTGTACGTACGTTCGTACGTAAGAGACAAGACTGTTAAATATAAATGGCAACACAATAACAGATTGATTGAAGTCAGTCCCAAATTCTTTGTAAGCTATAGCTACGGTTTATATTATTTATCACCTTCATAAAAAACCCTTCCTTTTAATTGCTATAAAGTGTCGCGTGAAAAAGTGCATGAAGTGATCGAATACAATTTGATTATAAAATAAACCCCTTTAGTGCCGTCTACAATTTCTGAAATAATTATTTGCTCCATTTCTGAAATATGTTGGGATATAAAGTCCCTTGTGATATCACTTCTTACTTGAGAAAATTTCTGTACAAGTTTCTTGAATGCGGTTTTATTCAAGATTCAGTACATTCAGAATAAAGTTCCGTCAACGTCTCGTCAGAAAATGCTATTATTAGAGACATTATCACAACGGAAGGTGCAAGTCGGTCACAGGAAACAGAAATCTACTCCATCACTTAATTGGTTTCCTTAGGGGTGAGTCCACGGATAGAGGTGGAAATCACGTTTTCGGAATGGAAATCGATTTTCGTCGCGCAACGAACGCCATTAAGATTTTTATAAAACGAATTACTCAAAACAATAAGATGAACATGAGTAATTGATTTTTATTTCATTACTTTCGATGCACCCAACGTAAAGAACCTTTTGGCAGCGAACGTAAGGCAAAAATTCCTTTAAAAAATTAACTTTTTAAATCTCTCTTGATGTCGGTGACAAAATAACAAAAGGTAACGGAAATTATATGATATGTAATATTTACTGATCACAGAACAAGATTGCACGATGCAAAATGGCACGACTCCGTTGAAAGAGGTACATAGAGACCCCTCATTTCATGGTTCATCTAATTTAATCTTAAGTAGGTGAATAAAGAGTACTNTATATATATAATCTGTTTCAATTCTAATAGTGTTGCAATTTTTTTCAACAGTCTCCTTTCAGAAATTCGTTCTGACTTGAAAATAGTACTCGGGTTATTCCATGTCTAATCACTTACTTACTTTGAACTTTCCATAATTATATCAAAATGAGACGCGTATCTGACAATATATACATTGCATTATCATGCTGGATCAATATTTAACATAATAGTGTGTAGAAAGAATTAAGAGAAAAATTCTAGTTCTGCGCGCGGTACGGGGTAAGAGATCATCTTTTATTGTTTTAACACCGAACCCATTTTCATCCCACATTCATATTTTCCCTGAATTAAAAATCAAAAGTTTGATTTTGAATCTATGTTATGGCTACCACCTTACACAAATTTTAGCGAAATAATGATCATGTAAACCATCTATTACCATTACCTGACATGGAATGGCCAACTTCCTTAATCTCAGCTTTGCTGGGCTAGATTCCTGCTAGATAATCTCAAGATATGACACGTTCAAGAAGAGACGAGATTTCAAATATATATGTTTTAAATCTGTGAACACATCACTGTCTTTAGGTATCTCGAGATTGGTTTCCCAAGCTTCAAATATTCAGAATCACTTTAAATATTATTTATTTGTGATGATTGTTGATACGTCAAGAAATTACATAAATTAGTATGATCTACTGAAGCATATCTACTATCTAAAAGAACATTAAAACATCATAAAAATCACTTAACAGATGAAACAGTGAGCAAAAATTGAACGAAAATGTAAATTCTTATTATTGTTCATATTAATTGTGTGGTAAGTTCGCGTTCCCTTATCTCCTTCTCTCTTGACCCCCTCAAATACTGCCTATCTGTACAAATAACATAGATTTAATAATCAAAATGTGACGTGATATATTTTTATGAACTATGAACTTTCAGGCTCAGATGAATCAATAGGAACTTCTTCGTGCGTCACGCATTTGATGCATGCCCTTCGGTTATCAACACTTAATTACTACTTCAGAAGGTTCGATGGGCTGATCCCCCACGAGAGATAATATTTGGCACTGTCATCCTTTGTTTGAAGTACCTTTTCAATTCGACGAGTTCCCAAATATACCACTTTCCCCTTACGCAAGTTTCTCATTGATGATGTAGAGGAAAACAGTATCATCAACCTTGACATTAGAGCTTATATAATGTCTGTTATCAGGCTGGTTCTACTTGAAGCAATTGCATTGTAGAAGAAGATCGAGGGTTCAGTGGAAGAACAATCTGAACACTTCGAAAGATTTTTAAGTATCTTATTCGTCCCACTTCGTAGACTGATCCCATTTTACTATTTTTAAATCTTGTTGTAGAGCCGTGTCTTGAAATAATTAAATTAAGAGCTAATACAAAATATTTTTTTAAGCGTACCACAAATTAGTAAAAAACCATTGAGACATGGTAGGTGTAGTTATTACGGTTACATCACTTCCTAAGGCTAATGGCCATTATAGTAAGGAAAACCTGCAAATTGTTGAAACCATTTAACTGTAATACTGATATCTGCAAAATATTTAAGTTTGGAAATGCATGAATTACAACAATTTCCTGTATTTAAGTGTAATTACGATTTACTTTTATTTTAGTGTTACCGTGATCCTCATGACCAAACTTTCCTGAATTCATGTGGGTTTTAAGCCACGAGAGTGCAACTGCAGAGTACAAAGCGACTTAGATCTGTACGACTCGGACATTGCCCTGAAGAAGGCCACAGCATAATGGCCGAAACGTTGGTAGTTTTGTCTACTAAGACGCGGTTTGTCCCGGACAAACAAGTTCATGATCATATTGTGTTGGCATGTTCCATACTGGCAGAGAATGAATGCCTTAAACGTCATAACCTCTGCACCCATTGGCAGATATTTAAAGCTATGAAAACCCCTATCGTAAGCAATAAATAGTATTATCACAAACCGGTTCCTGCCACGACTGCACAATACTTTATGACCAACAAATCCATACTGACCGTGAAGTCAAGATATTGTCATAACCTGATATTGTCAATAGAGGTTTAAGTATTAAATGTGTTTAAATTGTGTTTAAGTTTTAAAATGTTTAAGTGTAAAAATATCTTGAAAGTGTTAAAATTGAAATACTGGAATCTCTCCATTGAAATGAGTGGAATATGGGGTTTAAAAACAGGAGGTTTTCCTATTATCATTAGGACTTTGAGAATTTTACGAGCGAGCTTCGTAAGGAACGTTTTGCGAGTGCAGAGGCGGCCAGCAAACTGATAAAGAAAAAGGTTGGTCGACCGAAGAAGTCAAAGAATACATCACATCCAAAGAATAAACCGCGCACGCCACGGAGTAGTGAGCGAACCAAGACGCATCAGAGTACAACCCAATGAGGAGTGATTGCCTCAAGGCTTACAAATCACTATATAAACTCTGACCCTCCATTGCTCTTCGCCACAACTACTCATCAGGGGATCACAACGAAGACTAGTGTCGGACCGACCAACGACATTGTCAACTAACGAAAAAGTAATCTGCCTGCATCTTGGGATTCTTCCCTTGGACATAAGAAATTGGAACAACTTCTACAATTTCATCATTTATTGAGAAGAAGGTCCCTCAACGTTCCTAATTTTTCGACAGAGTATAACTTGAAATTCTCCTCTATTTGAGGCATGTCAAAACTTCATTGAGACAAGGTGTTGAAAGAACACCAAAATCTGCACAAGAACTTTTTCTATGGCAGCAACCATCAAAAGTTTGGTTAACTATATTTGGAAATTAGTAATTCTGAGCTTGTGGTTCTTAAGTTGTCAATTTAATTATATTGGTTCTTTCTGTTTAGTACTTCCATGATGTAAAAATAGCATGCTCATTAGAGATACATCAACTTCGTACCTTTCAACAGGTAATTCTGCGTATATACATGTAAGGCCCTGATAAATGTGGCCAAGAAGATATCTTTTTTGTTAATAAATTATTGTTTTGTAAAATGAACATGTGTGTTGTGTACCTCCCTTATTTGTTGTATCTTACGAATTGGTCTTAACTCATAACAGGAATAGTCACAAAAATTTTCAATAAAAATCAAGTAAAGATCCCAGGTAGTACGAGAAACATTGAAGTGAAAGAAATTGCATTGCATGGAATAGCGCAAGGTACTTTAAATGTACGAATGTGAAAAACTTGATCCTGAGGAAACTTGTTGCAACCTGGAGTGTCTAACAAATGAAACCACTAACATCGACAGTTGTGAAGAAATTAAATAATAATAATAATAAAGAAGGAAACCTATTTGGTGAAACAGGATTTATGATGATTATCCAAGGATAGGGTAATATCAACAAAAAATTATACAAAATTCATCCAAAAGGAATTGATGAGAATAGAAAGTTCCCACTGAGTAGTGCTGGGAGCTTATAAAGACTTGCGAGCACCGGTGGAGAAGAAACTTCCCCATCCTTATCCTAGCAAAATTATCTACTAGTTCTAAAAACATTAGCTACCTAGAGTGTTTCAGAGAAGACGAGGCTAAACCATTTTCGTTGAAATGTGATTGTTATGCTAAGGTGGTACAGGAAGTGCCGAGGGCAAGACCCCTCAGTACCACGGGCCATGTCCGCACCCGACCGTGATGACAGCTTCCGATGGTGAAGGCGAATTTCAAATAATGGTCAACTCTCCCCTGGTTTGCTCTTGCATAGACGTGTTGATAGAGGGGAATCGTCTGTACTACTTGCCACTATCTGTACTATTTACCACAATGACTCATATATATCGCGTATCCCTCCTCAGATAGACCCTGAGGATGGAAACTGCGATGCTCACTTTATTGGCTATAATGGGAGGAATTTTGGATCCACCTCAAAGCACACCTCCATCCACTAAAGTATATGACCCACAAATCTCACTACTACACACCTGTTAGATTCAAATCACTCATTGAACCCGGACTCACACATACTAGAAATAGAAAATAAATATTACAACAGAATTCTACTTGAGTCATTCCATATTCAGAAATTAACACGCACACGTTTTAAATGAACCAACTTCTCTCTCTCCCCACAATAGCAACCATCCTCCTGGTATCCATTTAGCATTCATTTTCCGGCAGAAATCCTCCAGCCCACTTACACTGATAGTATTTAGAATATTCAGAAATACTGAAATTTTGCTACCTTTAAGAGATCTCAGTCATGTTTCTATTAAATTTAGCTTTAACCGTATTTTAATAAATCTACCGTCCCTAAAATAAATCTTCAATTGAGATTTAAAAACCTGAACTGATGAAAAATATGTCTCAGATTTGAACTTCGTCCTATCTTTGTCCTAATATTGCGAAGATGTCCAAATTTTCCTTCGATGTACCTGTTTTAGTAGAACATAAGGTATAAGGCTACCGTAGTCAATAATATCCTACTCAATAAAAGTGACAATAGGGATGTTCAGTACTTCATTTGTGTGGTGAAGAATGTTATCATTATTGCAGGTATAATTTATGAGAAATACCTGTTTCAACGAAAATCCATCCATAAATGAATAAATAAACATAGTTAGTTTCAAAAAGTCTTGATATTTCGTTTTTTTTAACTTATTCGTAAATTTAACCTCAAATACTTACATTATTATTTGTAGAAGTGGCATGTAAAAACATGATGAGGAGGCATTAATAAATAATTTCATTTACATCACATTTAAAGCCCGTATTGTTTTAGTTTGCTGTTATCCCCGGAAGCATAGCTCCGACATATTTACATTCGAGTACTCGAGTTTTATTGTAGAAGTAACTCGTATCCATAAGGATGCCAGAGTCGTGACTAATTAACAATATTTGTTAGCTGTCAAGCGGAATAGATAAAGGATATCATAAACAGAGCAAACGTTGTAAAAAGGTGGGTTGTTCCCGGGCAGTTCCTTGGCGATGCTTGTGTCGCTTTGCTCGGGGCGGATAATTCTTATCTTTCTGGAGCGAGTCCAGTGCCCACCCATTTTTGTCTTATCCAATTTAAGCGCTGGCAAGGTGGATGACGACGACGAGGAGTAGGAGGAGCAAGAAAGGAGATGAAAAGAGAAGTAGTGGGAGGATGAGGAGAGCGAGGGGAACACTAGACTGCGACGGACGTTCAGGGGCTTAGGCTTACTATCGGTGCGAGACAAGTCATCTTGAGTGATTCTATAGGAACCTTCCATTAATTACATAACGCAATATTTATTATTTTCTAAGATCTCGCCTCCCCTCCATAACGCACTAGTAACGACATTTCTTACCTCCCTGTCAATAATTACATGAAGGTAACCCTACCTCCCACCAACCATTAAGAGTAATGGCTCTCACTGAGGAGTAGAGTATATGGGTTACAGGAACTAAATTTAAGATTATGAAAGACCCTACAACGTATACTCTATAACATAACACGTGACACCAAAACTAACCTTCTCCCCCTTCCCCGTTGTAACGCAGTGTAACGATATCACAAACACCTCCTACTTCCCTCATACGGTGCGTGACTACCCCATAATATTGGCTCATGTAGAACCGCGGTTCATAGTAGTACTGTTGGCTCCATAGTAGTACCGCGGTCGAAGGCTGCCACGCAATTGATTGTAATATTGTATTCGTTCAGAGCAGCAAATTCAGTAAAACGTCCGGGCGGCTCTTGTTTTCAGGTTCATATTTTGGTTTATATCACTCACCAACTGGGTTTCTGTCTGATTCTGGTGAGGATGGGACAGAGCGAAGCTGAAATAAGATTGGACGTTACTTTAGCAGTCCATATACCGTGAAACTTCCATTAGCGAACATTTCTCTATAGAGGAAAATTCTCCTGCGCAGACATTTTTTATTTCTGCCATTTTATTATACGTTGATCTTTCCTTCCCTAAAGCGGACACTGCTCTATAGTGGACAACTTTTAAGGTTCCATGAGTGTCATACACAAAGGCGTTTCACCGCATTATCCTCCTCTTCCGAAACAATATGTGCAGAGCAGATTCTTGTAAATATTTATTAGTGACACTAATTAATGTCAGATTTCACGTAGTTGATTATTAAATGGATGTGATTGTTCGTTTTTTTGTGATTTCCAGTCCGTCTCCTATACCAAAAATAGTTATTTCTGCGGTTTTACACAATTTTATTCTACGTCTGTGTTTTGTCTATGCGTTACCCATATTAAATCGTCAGCATTACTTATTCACTCTCCTCATGGTGGAGGACTCTTGTGGTATTAATTTTGTCTAATCACTCCTCTAATGAACATTATTTGCTTACAATAGTCTACAAAATAAGACATATCGTCCTTGTCTCCATCAATTATTCAAATTTTTGTGTCAATCATACGTCATATTCCTCCAAAAATTCTCATCTGTCTAATATTAGGGCTGTCCAATGGTACATGCACCATTTCTTATTCTTCTGTATATAACCTACCTTCTCGACTTTTCTTTATCTTTGTTTCGCAATTTCGCACCGCTGTGCTACTACTGATATTATTTTCCTCTAGTAATATTCCTCTCAACTTGAATTAGCGGTCTTCCATTTATGCTTCCGAATCAACATATTAACCCTCTTAAACGCATATTTTCTATTAACTGCTCATGGCATTTCTCCTATGATAACCTCCAAACTGAACGTTTGACGTAGCAATTATAGCGACAACTATTAATTTAATCCAAAAGGTACATTCTTTGTCCGTTCTAATATTCTATTAATATTCAATATGGCCTCAAATTAGCCATGATGGTTGCCTCGCCCTACGATATATTTACTTTTGTCCGCAGTCTCACGTTATATTATTGGATTCATCATCATGTGATAATACAATTTTTCTCATTTTATGTCATTTCTCTGTGTTCTATGAATAGAAGCATACCATCTATTATTACCTTGAAGTATTTCATATTCCTTACTACCTGTGTGCCATATTTTTCCAATCTTGTTTCTCTTACGAAATAACATTCCCATCAGAAATAAATAACTAAAACATATGCACTCGTAAGATTAGAAGAATACGGTGTACCTGTGCGCTGTTATTGATGCCAAAAGTACGGGCACTTATGTAAATCTCGTGCAGACATAAGAATTATGTAGACACTACTTCAGGGACTTAAGATTCGCATAGACTCAGTATCGATCCTTCCCAACTCTCTTACCGATACATTTATTTTGAAATTGGTACCTAACACATAAATAGGAGTCGAAAAGTAATATGGAAGGAAAGGAAAAAGATTTGTTTGAAATGAAGGGGGATAATTTTCAAGATTAAAAATAGATCACAAGGAAGATATGACATATCAGGTGACTTAGAAGATATATATGTATATATAATATATAGCTAGGAATAATGTAATATATAGTTGGCAGTATATTGATTGGTATGATCAATAAATTGAAAATATTGTTGTATAGTATCACCATTTATTATTATACATTAAAGCGATAGCTTTTTCGTTGACGTAGTCAGCATCTTCAGGCTTTTTATTCAGCAAAATATTTTGGCAAATGCAAATGTAATTTAATTTATAATAATTATAAAGAATGGAGATAGTATAACAACATTTTCAATTTGTAGTTATGAATGTTAAAAAGATCATGATGCGAGGAAAATGACGTACGGATATGGAATAGATCAAGTATGATGGAGCCAATACTTAACCAAATCAGAAGAAAAGAAAAATTGAGCTAGATTAAAGTCTCTGAGAAGAAGAATGGAGCAAGAGCAATTGCACGGCATGCATCACGACAACGTAAACGAATTTAAAAGAACATCTGGAACAGAGATAACTTTGGGTGAAATATTTAGAAACACAAATACTTCCAAAACTTCAAATATATTCCAATCAAATATGCTTCCAAAGCTTCCAAAAGATATTTGGATCGCAGGAATTATAGAGAAATTTACAGAGAAAAATTTCGTACCGAGGAAGCAAATGATGAAGTAAAGCAGGAAACAATCACACATGATGACAGCGAAGAATTTGCCAAAGAAGTGAAGGAAACAATACAAGGTCAAACAAAAAGGGAGTTAACATTTTAACATATTGTCACGTAAAAGACAAAATTATTTCTTAAAAATGTTATGGTGGCAAAAACTTATTTCTTAATTATTTTAGGATATATGTCAAGTGTATGAACAAATTTAATAAAACTATTTTTGAAAGATTTTAAGAAATATAAGTGATACCGCGCAAATATTACTCCAAGCATATGGAAGAGGGTGGATGAGTGATGGATACTATTACTTAATAATAGGAACGAGGAGAATAGTTCCGTATAGGAAAAAGTACATCACACCCCTCGAAATAAATATGTACAGACAAAAAAGGCAGAGAAATTGGGAAAACTAACAAGGTATATCGAAAATAATGATAAGAAATATATAAAATACACTGTACCGGATTGACAAAGATGGAGGGCGAAATGATTCATCCAATCTATGAGACGTTCATGAGTAATTTGTTTGGTACGCCGTATTCTTCTAATTTTATGAAATCTTCCTCAACCTTCTTTTCTTATAGGTCCTCATACTTATCTTTCTTATCTCGTACTTCTTCATCCATTTGTACTATTTCTCTTAACTTTTCGTATTCCGTTTCATTTTTAATTACTTCTTCTAAACCTCTTATCGAGTGCCTCGTGGTACGTAGATGTTGTTACCTTGTCCTTGTCTTGTGAATTCTTCAGTTTTCGACGCTTGTGAATTCTTCTGCTTTTCCAAACTCTTCTTCATCTTTTTTAGTATTTTCCTGCGCTCATTTCTTCCCTCTTTTCCCTCTCAAAAATTATGTCACTTCTTAAAGACTATTAGTTTGAATCTCCTAGTTTGCTCTATTAACACACACTTCTTGTTCTCCATTCCTACTCCCGGACACCATTCTTATAATTCTGACACCTGTTATATAGAGTGATTCAGAATTCCTATTACACAATTATAGGGGTTGTAGAGGGGACTCAGAACAGCAATATTTGATAATAAACTCATGTCCGGAAATGTGCCGTTTAGAAGATAAACTACTTTGAACGATGGAAGGCAATACACATTGATTGAATCGCCCTGTATATTCGGTTAGTAAATTATCTTCGTTCTACCATTTTGATGATTCTTTCCTCAAATTCGTTTAGTACTTTTATCTTCAATTCTACGCCTTCAACTATTCTTTTCTTTATTTTGACGAACTCGTCATGCATAGTTCTTGCATTGTCATATCCTTTTCCTTCCATTAGTTTTCACATTTCTTCCCTAGAGTTAATATTCCCTTTTTAATTCTCTCCTGCAAAAAAATAACAAAGTACTTAAACTAATCGTGTACATTTATTACCACTCCCCATAAGCTTAAATCGTTTCTGATATTACTTAAATCGTTTACTCATTATAAGACTTTCTTACTCGCTTATAAGTATCCCTTCTTTTTTTTCTTTTTTTTGTGAATTCTCGCTCATTGCTCTGACATTATTGTCTCTTCCTTTAGTTTTCATCCCACCTAAAACCTTCGCTTTTGATACAACTTTTTTGATCTTTGTTTTTGTAATTCCTATTTCTTCAGTTACGTTAAATTTTTCTACGTCAACATATTTATTCTTCAAAATATTTTTTTTTACCCTCCCATGATTTTTATTTAACCTAATATGAAATACTTTCATGTCTCGTTTCATATTGGATCATAACTAGCATCTTTTCGCTATCTAGATGTTACATGTGGCCCTCATGACGACATCCAAGGCCGCATATCATAATCAGCGGTAATTGTAGAAAATGAATTTACTGGTGATTTTTGGAGTATATTATTCTGGTTTCTAATTAATTCACACAGGTAACACAAAGTTATTATGTAACCCTTTCGTCATTTGTTTGAAATATAAAATTTCGAAATTCTTGAGAAATTTTTTTCTGTTTAAACAACATCTGTGGTTGTAACGTTAGCCTTCGTTCAACGACGAGAATATTTTCAATTTGAACTATTGATGGAAACGAGTAGTTATTTGCCATTCAGTTTGAGATATAGCGGTGTTATATGTCAGTCACATGCGATTTTCAAATTGTTCGATTACATTCATGAATCTGATTCGTAACAATATTTTTATAGTGTATTTATTGATACATAATTCTTGTAGTAATGGAGATTGCCTGCATTGCTGTTGCATTCACGGAGGTCATATAGGTGGAAGTAAACAATTTTGCCCGTCGACTTTTACAAAATCTATTTAAACTCGCATCACGCATAAACTACTGAATGAATTAAAAGAAAAGTTTCAAGGTTTATTCCTTGGGGTTGGGAATATAATTTTAATTTTATATTATAGGATGTAAGTTAAATGTTATTGTATAGAGAATACGTAGTAATACTGTCCAGTTTTTGATTGTATAATGTCTTTACAAAAATTTGACGAAAAATTATATAATATATCGAAACATTAATTGTCACAAAATATAAAATAAGAAAGAAATACTGATGATACAATAATTTGCAACCAGAAAAATCAATGTAACAAAATAAACAAATACGTATAAAAAGCAATATTGTAAATGTAATGACTTATTGAAACATTAATTCCTAGTTGTTACAAAAATTGTTTATTTTTGTAACATCACTGATGATGACCGCCACGCGACCGAAGTGTCTTATGATTTAATGAATCAAAAACTGGATAGTATGACTTCATATTCTTTATAATATGATGTGTATACTATTAACACCGAACCTCGATGTACAATTATTGTGATTTATCAGCGATTTGTTTTTACACTTACATGCTTAATACAAATTAATGAAAGGGATCAACAGTTTTTTGGAACAACAAACAACAATTTATTACAAAAACACAAATACCATATTGGCAACACAACCCTTACATTGACCAATGAATGCAAATTTGCACTTTGCAAATTTGATAGCTTATTCATTACAAACATCCTCTACTCTAGTTACAGTATCTTCTTGTATTATAATCCTTCATAATAATACGTCTTGATGTTGAAGCGTTGACCTCGTACCAGGATGTTCGAATTTCTTCGGAAACCGTTCATACTAGTGACGCCTCGATTCAACTGATCCTCAGTAATTATGAAGAATGATGAAATAAAGTTTTCTTCATATCATATTACTCGAAAGCATATGACTTTCTAACAAATTTGTCTCTACTCGAAAAAAAGTTCAATATTCAAGTTGTTCTCGCAACTACTTTCCCAATAGAATCACATACTATCGTATTGAGAAGTTAATATCTCGCGTTCTCGTAACAGACAGAACAATAACTTATCAACCCGCGTTCTTCTAGAAAAGTTCACTTGTTTCTCTCGTGAGGTAAGCTTTTTGAAGAGAGGGGGGTAGGGTTCACTTTACGTAGCCATACGCTCTGACCGCCAGGGCGGAATAAATTTCCATTGGCTGGCGACGTCACTCGCGCGTATTAGAAGCCAAATATGAGATGTCTCAATTTACTCATTGTCAGAAAAAATTTATTCATCGGAGAACCCGTAAATCATTATAGGAATATTTACCTATTCCATGATAGAAAATGAAGTGTCACAAGTAATCAAGTTGATCATTATTTATTTCCAGAGATGAAAAAGGTTATGAGAAAAATTTCAGACACATTTAAGTTTCGTTATAAATAAACATAGCACACCTCGATACATTTCTGGAGATGGAGGGAGAGTTGAAATTAACAGCTTAGGAAATTACGCATTTATTGCTCTCTTTAGAGTTGCTTTCATTAGAGTAAAAGTTCAACTCACAGTCTGCTTTTGGATCACTACTCTTAATGTCTACCTTTATTATTTAGTACCATCAAGAATGAATTATTGGAAGTGATAGAGAGAGCTGCTTTAGTGATAACTTTTGAGTTGATTTCGATAGAAGTTTCGTACTCTGCTGTACTGAGAAGCAGGTTGTCTCATGGACATAAAGTACTCTGATGGAAAAAGAGAGACCGCGCTCATAAAGTTAACAAAAACTTTCACATATCTTTCTATGAAATTACATTAAACACACACACATATAATGTGTGTGTGTTTAATGTAATTTCATAGAAAGATATGAAACTTGAATAGTAGAACACGATATTATTCTTAAAAAGTCGTCGTTGTTTAATACATTTTCTTTCGAACTAAAATCTGAAATGAATACTCGTCCCCAACTCAGTTTCATAAGTATCAGAAGTTAATGATACATGTATTAAGAAATTACCAAATTGATAACTGTCATTACAAAGAAAATGTATACGATGAGCAGGGAATTCAAAAGACGCTTGCTTTATTTGATTGTCAATAATAATTATAAAAACTAAGCATTAATTTCAACAAATGTACCAACAATGTTTCATAGAATATATGTATTATAAGAAAGTACTCTAGGAATCGTTATTGCAAGAAAAATGAATGAGACTGGTTTATAATCAGTCAATGTATAGTATATCATAATTTAATACAAAATTACAAAAACAATGAGCTCCTTTTAAATATCTTCCTCTGCGATTTCTTGTATTCGAACGCTGCAAATAGGACAGTATATATCGGAAGGAACTTTCAGGATAGTTGGATGTTATTATAATTACAATGAAATATATTCGTCAGGAAAGTTTGTAAAATTGTAGAACTAGATCTACCCATTTTTTCTCAAAACATCTATTTCAAATCAATACCCACATATTTTACGAAAAACAGCCCAACAATTATAATTCGCGTTTAGAAACCGAACTATTGAATCACTTTACCTAAAACTCAAGAATTTAAAGAAAAGTCTACGAAATGGCAAACGACTTTTATCTACATTCCTTCGTTATGTGTTCTCATTTTTAGTTACCGAGTCCTTTGAACAATTAATAAAGATATTGCAATTGTAATATTTGGAACATCGTTCTTTTTTTCTCAGAGAAGTAGTAGGATGATTGTTGTTTTCTTGAAATTTCAGTTGCACTTGGATAAGGTTTAGTTGTCATTATTCTGAAAAATTCTCTCTGTTAAGATGTTATAACGAATTTGGCATCGTATTACGATTCATAGGAATTAAAAGGCTTTTATGAAAGTTCAAATTGACAAGCTGGAATTTCGAAAAGAGTTATATAGTAAATGAAGAAAAGTAGCTTCCGGAGATATAAGGGGTAGAGGATAAATCACATTAAAGACATTTCCGAGCCTCTTCTTTACTAGAAAATAAGATAAAGCATTATTGACTTTAAAAGATAGAAGAAATAGCCGACTATTATTATTATTATTATTATTATTATTATTATCATCATATGGAAAATGTTAGTCTCTCGTTTTATTTTATTAATCTCAAGTAAACAGAGCTGGAAGGGAAAATTATATTTCTATTTTTATGCAACATTAAAAAAACAGGGGGACCCACTTAAGAAAAATTGATTTTGAAAATGGTTCCCAGATTTCAAAATAAAACAATCATTTTGTTATTGAAAATAAAGGAACCACATTTCCGAGCGGCGAATACTCGCTCTTTTTTCGACAATCCTTATTCAGTCGAATATATTCTGTCAACTTCGGCATACGCCTCATAATTTATGTATAAAAATTCAACATTTATTTTCATATATGTGACGTTCTGATGAATAAGTTAGTTTGTTGTTGCGAGAGTAATGTAGGTATTTATAAACATGAACAAATACCACTGTTTGCGAACCGTTGTTTTAAAAACATTTTTCCTTGTTATCACTTCTGTTGTACTGTGGGCTTTAAATTATCTTTACGAGATGTAGGAGTGGGGTGATGAAAATTATATAACAATCAAAATGTATGGCAACAAAATACACGAAAACAAACGTGTATTGTGAAGTATAACATATCGTTGAGGTTCGTAATTAATTGTTTACCCTACGGTGGGTGCCTCAGGGATCACGATTATTTCCGTGGAGGAGCAGAGCTTCGTTCCAAGTCACGATTGAACGTGCGATCGCGCTGCTGTGACCTTCGGGTGCCGTCGCCCGATTTCAAATTTTTGCCGCAGCATATCAGCGGCGGCGGCAGAGGGTCCCGCTTGCGTTGCCGAACTGAAATGTTTGCCATGGGTCGCCTGCCGCCCGCCGCCAATCCACTGCCTTCACGTGACGTCGCAGCGTCACCGCAGATAGGAGAAAAAAGGCAGGGGGAGTGGAACTCGGCATTCGGTATCACACGAAGACATTCATCCACCCAGTGTTCGTATTAAAGAAAATCTAGAGAGGGGAAAACTTTTGAAGATTCTCTTTTCCTATTCCAATACAGTCATTTCGTAAAATTGTCAAGAAAATATCATTATATTCAGGTGAGGGAAGGGGGCCACTTAAAAGGACTTCATAGTTTTTTGTAATGATATGCTTAATTCTGAAACACCATACATACTAATTGACATAGTATAAACTCGTCTAATTTATTTTTCTTGTAATAAAGATTACCAGAGTTCCTTATAATCTTATACGTATATTCCATGAAATAGTGGTGGCACATTCCCTGCCTCAAGAATTAATTAATTACTTGGCACGTTAGTGAAGAAATATTTAATTTTGACAATTATTGACAATCGCAAGGGGAGAATTATTTTTCCCTGATTGAGAATGAACTTAAGATGTAGAAGTTGTGAAAAAATGTCAGAAATTCCTTGGTTCCCCGCCATTAATTCGAACCCTGTGTACAGCAGCAGAAGAAGCAGGAAGGTGAGATGACAGAGCGTATTTTGAAGAAATTTCACTGGGGCACAGACGAATCTGGGATACTCCTTAGTCTGGGTATCCTCCCCCAAAATATGCTTGGAATCACCATGGTTTTAATACAGTGTCCTTTACCCCTCAAATACCAAAATAATGAAATACAATGGTGTCATTCTTCTTAGCCTGTAAAATATTTTGGAATCTTTATGGGTAGACGATTAACATGGAAATATAATATAAACCATCGAATCTCACTGGCAACAAACAGATCTCACCAACTTAACCCTCCCTTAAAACGTGGTTCTTCCCTACAGCCCCGTCCAGCAATTCAAATTTATAAAACAATGATCAGACCAAATTTATCGTACGCAAAAAAATTGGGATTTTGCAGCAAAATCACACATTAGGAAAATGCAAACCATTTAAAACAACCATTCATTTTAATGAACATAACCATGGCACCTTGGTACATTCCAAACACACTAATTCACACAGAACTAGGTATTCCTCCAAAACACATACATTTTCTGCCAATGGCATCACGCTTTTTACAGCTAAATAGGAAAAATATTCCTTGCTCAACACTTCAAACTTAGCAAACAAGAACTTCACATAAGCAGAATAAAACGAAATCTTTGTATGCAATTCTTTGATCCCCCATAACCATGCTGGTGGTCGCAGGCGCACCAGTATTAGCATTGTTGGAATCATACAACAGTAATTGTAATAACAATCATTTGTAATATTGTACACCGAATCTCATGTGTAAAAGTCTTCCACGACAACCAAAGGCTATTACGGCCAGTGTTGGAAAAAATGAAAAAAAAAGTATATTGTCGAGTTTATTTCTTGTTTCTACTCTTTAACTAGGAGATAGGTACATAGTACACAAAATGTTTTGAGAATGCAGGGATCAAACCCTTTTTAGCCTTCTCGTTAGTCTCGTACAGGTACATTATACAAACTTTGTGAATATGGATTAGAAAATTAAGTAAGAATACGATTTTGTCTTCAAATAATTTGAAGACATGTCTAATATTACCCAAGCGGAATGATGACTTTTCTTTTCAGTAAACTTCACTTAATATCATAATTCTTCATAGAAAGCAGGTTGTTAAAAGAAAATTGCATATTATTTTTCTTGTTAATTTTTCATTGATCTTGTATTGAAGGTTGTTAGTTCTGTTGCCACTTCAGACGTGATAATATGAGCATAAATTCCACTCCGCCATCCTCATGAGAAATCGTCATTCTGGTGTTGATTATGTTGTGTTCAGGAAGGACACGGGAACGTGTAGCAAACAGAATATCGTCAATTCAATGATCGAATGCGAAAACATCAAAGAAGTCTATACAAGAAGAGCTAAATGGAACATTATCATTTGATATAAGAAACTTTAAGGATTTAATGTTTATTTCGTATTTGCTTAAATCGAATAATCGGTCTCTGTATTTCTTATCGTCTTGGAACAACGGAAAATGTTTTACTCAGAAAGGAACGTGACCGAACATTTGTCAATTCCGTATAATTTCGGAAAATTTATATTTTTATATTTAGCTTGTCTAGCCTAGAAAAGAGAATTAAAATAATAATAAATAATAATAATAAATTTATTGTCAAAAAACAGTACAAACTGCGTATGACCACGTGGAGGACAATAAACTAATTTACTCTCCGGAAGCAAGGAAGGGACCATCCCATCAATTCCGATCAAGGGCCCTAAGGCAGAGGCGGATTCAAAAATATTCAGCATAGGTTCCTAGATAAGATAAAAAGTTAGCTACGAGATATAATACTTATAGAATGTCCATGTTTGTAATTTAAACGAAAAAAATATTTTACACGTACAAATTATTATCGAACTATAGATTACAATGAGTATAGAGTTTAATAACCATAAGAATTGAAATAACATAAATTCACAATGTATTGTTACAATAAACACGTCCCTAGACAAAGCCTAGTCAACCTGTATAAGAAATCCGCCTCTACCCGAAGGAAAACCGGAGAAAAACCCGGGCCAGGATGGGGCTACAGAATTTATGTACACAAACGTGCCAATGTTGAGTACACATAAAACTAAATTAATATGAGCAATAAGACAACACAATCATGCAAGAAAATAGTTTTTTTTAAAATTGTTATATGTTATTTAAAAAGTACTACAGCAATGGCGTGATAAATTACAAGACGAATTTAACTTTTATTAAAATCAATAAATTCTTTTACAGTGTAGAAGCACTGGTGCAGGAGGTAGTTTTTAACCGCCGATTTGAAGATATTCAATTTCAAAATGTCTTTTATATTCTTGGGTAGGGAATTATATAGAACGATTCCGGAATGATACGGTCCTTTTTGGCAAAGAGTTGTTGACACGCGAGGGCGATGAATATTATTCCTATTGCGAATGTTGTGTTCGTGAACGAGACTGTTTCGTATNNNNGTATAGTGTTCGTGAACGAGACTGTTTCGTATAAAGAAAGGGTGGCACTTCAGTAATTCGGTCTTAACAAACACGACCGTTTCATAAATATAAATGCAGGGAAGTGTTAAGATTTTAATTCCTTGAATAAAGGTTTACAAGAGTTTCGGGGGTGAGATTTACAAATTATCTGAACTATCCTCATCTGAATTCTGAAAGTTTGAATGCTCTGACTGGAATTACCCCAGAAGGTAATGCCGTAACGTAAATGGGAGTAAACGTTTGCAAAATATACGCAACGGGAAATACGTGGACTAACTGCGTTAACTAAGATTCGGAATGCGTAACACAATTTGCTTAATTGGGAATTAAGATTGTCAATGTGACAATTCCATTTGAGGTTGTCTTGAATATGGAGACCTAAGAATTTTGTATTTGTAACAGTTTTTAATTGTGTTCCGTTTAAAGAAAGAGAAACCTGGGGTAAAGATTTTGTGATACTATTGTGAAATGACATAGACACTGTTT
The DNA here is from genome assembly GCA_002313205.1 of Laupala kohalensis. Lineage (NCBI taxonomy): Eukaryota > Metazoa > Arthropoda > Insecta > Orthoptera > Trigonidiidae > Laupala > Laupala kohalensis. Next base: position 139,047 of record NNCF01127070.1, on the reverse strand, counting down.
TGTCAGTGTTTACAATGAGACGATTTGCATGGAACCAAGTCGAAAGGTTAGACAAAACTTTTTGAGCATTGGCGTGCTTACACAGTAAATTAGTGTTATCAGCAAAAAGAACCATTTTGCAATCTGATGTGGATAATGACACGTCGTTCATATACAATAAAAAGAGTATAGGGCCGAGAATTGATCCTTGGGGTACTCCGCAAGTAAGTGGCTTTGTTTCTGAAAGACAACGCTCAAGTATTTTATTTTTAGTATAGGATATTTCTACTTGTTGATATCTATCTTTTAAATAAGAAGTTAGCCATTGATGTGGAAGTCCACGAATGCCTAAAGAATGCAATTTGGTAAGGAGAATTCCGTGATCGATGACATCGAATGCTTTGGATAAGTCAAGAAAAACACCCTGAGGATTTTCTCCACTGTCTAGAGATGTGGTAACATCGTTTAAGAAGGAAAATATGGCGCTTGTAGTGGAAAAGGATTTCCTAAAACCGTGTTGATCGTCAGAGAGAATGTTATATTTTGATAAAAAATCTAGAAGACGCCTATAGAATAATTTTTCTAAGATTTTTGAGAAAGTGGATAGTAGAGATATTGGTCGGTAATTTCCAATATTAAATTTGTTTCCTTTCTTGTTTAAAGGTTTCACTTTAGCTCTCTTAAATATCTTGGGAAAATACCCCTTCCGATGAAGAACTATTAAAAATATTTATGAGTGGATTTAATATAGGTGGGATATATTTTATATATTTCTTTATATTTATATAAATATTTTTAATATATTTCTTTTTCCTAAGTTTGACAGAAGGCATGTAAATAGTTATTTAATCGAGTATATATTAACTTTTAAGAGAGCTAACTGTGGTTATTTGAGCTTAAAAAACACGATGAGGTGACAGTGGTACACCTTGATCTCAATTCTGTGTTTGCACTTTTTCTGGGATGTATATATTCTAATTCCTAACGCCTAAGCGCTGTGCTCACAACATAACTTAAAAGGGAAACGCGGTGAATGAAATTCAGTTCTGAATTTTTTTTCCTTCAAATATTTACTCTGATATTTCCTGTGAAAATTGATATGGAAGAAGCTGTATACCATCTTATCATTAGATATACACTGATCGGGATGGTTAGTATATAACCTCAGTAGATAACCTCGATTCAAAAGAAGTCAATATAAAAGCAAGGATTTATATTTCGATGCGACAAGGCAAAACAAACCCGTACATTGTTATCAATTACACCAAAACGTGCAGGTTGTTTAATTTCTGTAATTATTCTTAGTAAAAAAAAGTTGAACAATCAATCTATTAAAACAAGTGCCCATGTTGTCTATTATAGCGTAAAAATACACTTATATTCTAGGAGAACTAAGGATGAAAAATATTAAATAATCATGCCAATATGTCTCGTAGATTACTAAATTATTTCTGTGTCAACAAATGTCTTTAAAACTGGAATTGCGAATTCATTGTTTTAGTGTCATGCATGATGAGAATATTTTCTTTCTCAATGAACTGGTTCCACTTCTTGAAGGTTATTCCAGATGTTTGTTTGTTAATGATGAAAAATGTATACAAAGATTAACATCCGGTGCGTTGCTTATGTCTTCCGAAAGGCTGTTGACCCAACTGCTTCATTGACTCCGCTCATGAAACATTTGCTTCCAAGATTTTCGTGTTTCATACGTAGTAAATGGTCAAAATTATTTTGCCTTTGCAGTATTGTAAATTAATTTTTTTTAAATATGTTTTTGTTTTCCTCTTAGTTTTGAAAAATTACTTCGGCGCATGAATTGTACCTCATTGTTCTGGATTATTCCGTTTACTTTTATACAAAATAAAACTTGCCCGGAGAAGAATTGTAATCCTGACACGGATTTGACCCTTATTAATGAACAGGAGAAGTGCCCATCACAAAAATGGCTGGAAATGGCCGCCGTTGAAGTTGATGTAGCGCTGTGCTCGATTTATCAAACTGTGAGATAGAGGTGGGTGTCTAACCTATCCGAAAACACACCGAACCAACCTATTCGAATCGTTTTCAGGTCGGATCGGATCGGTTGGGTTAAGTCCGTTTAGGTCAAATTGAAAAACTGACCCGACCCGAATTTGTCCGAATTAAAACCGAGTCGAATTTTAACCGAATAGAATTTAACCCAATGTAATTTCATACAAATCAGCATAGAATTAATTTGATTTCTAGAAAATAAGTAATTGTAAGTTTTATTATCACAATTAAATTGAAATGCAGTTTTTAACAAAAAATTAAATTACTTTGTTCGACTTTGAATAATGTTTTCATAAGTTTTATGAAATACAAATAAACATTACATGAAAAGGAATAGTGTATGTATGTGACTTAGAAGGTACTGTTGATATTAGAATATCTAACATATATCTAGCAACCATAGATAAAACTGTAAATTGCGTGTTTCGAACAATCGAAAAAATGAAGATGTCATTTTTGTGTGTGTTTGTCTTCTTGACAGCATGTGTTTCTTGGTATTCACATTAATTCTGAGATCGTTTTTAGAACAGTATTCATACCTGGATTGTGTATGTAATCGTGTCAGAATTGCTTCTGGGGTAGAGGAATTCTAACAGCATTGTTGCTTCGGGGACACCGCGTTGAGGCTCCTCTATGCCCTGGTCGTCGTACACGACCACCATGTTGAAAACGCTTTTAGACGTCCTCCTAAATGACTGGGATGACAAGAATGACTAGCGAATGGGGTGAAATGGTGTTGAGCGAATGTTGTGGTGGAATGAATAGAAGGGGAAACGAAAGTACCCCGAGAAAATCTGTCACGAACCCGCTTCATCCATCACCGCGAATTCTACATGGATCAGACAGGGTTTGACCTAGTGTCACAGGAGTGTGAAGACAAGTACGCTAGGTACTACTCCACGGGAAGCCATATACTTGGATTTATAAGTTGGATACAACGATGATTCTGCGGCTTTCATAGGTCTTTCCTCAGGACATTGAGTGAACCTGTGAACATGAAAAATCCTGCAACCTACATATGCTGGGACTGAACCTGCAGTCTCCCATCTTTTCCTTTTCTTTCAACCAAAGTCTCCTCGTCTCCGTAGCATGTGCAATACGAGGTTCTCTGTTAATTTATCTTTATTTCTTCTTATCATTGCACACCTTTGCCACTGGATTGTATTGGGCCTCCCCGCATCGACGAGGCGTGCGCTCATGTACTAACTCTACAATCCTTCTCTTCCGTCTCTTGTTGTTCTTTTCAACTTTCATGTGGTGTTTGCCTATTGCGGCAATATTTGTCGTACCCCTCCTAATTTATTGACATATTCTTCAAACAATTCATATTTCTTCTGTCTTTTTTAATTCTGTGTAATCTCGTAAATTCAACAAACTTACCTCCCTGAATTTGTTGATGTATGTCCCCCGTTAATAGCTATATATTGGACAGTACCATAGTATGTGTTCTGGTGGTTCCTCATTGTTTCCACATTGACATTGCCCACCCTCTATTTTTGCAATTTTCTTAAATACACTCCGAAATGTCCATGATATGTCATAAACTCAGTGTTCTCGTTGGTTGGAACCATTTTCTCGCCTTCCTCACAACTGCCACCTGCTTTATGTATGAATATGTCAATCGTCCTTTGTCCGATGCTGCCAATCGAATCTGCCAGCTTATCATCAGTTCCATTGTAATTTTCTCTCCTGATCCTTTATCTTCTTTTCCAGTCTTCAGTCTGGAACTGTACTATGGAAGAAGAGTACGTGAGACAAGAAAAGTGACAACTTGAAAATCAAAACGTCGCTAGTAGCCAGTGGTTTTCTAGTGATTGGCAAACAGCTTTATAAATCATGACAAACTACTGAAATGTAGTCAATGAACTTTATCTCTCAATAGAATACCGAGTAATATAATTGATCCTTACACAACTCAACCCATAAAAACGTTGACGAGTACTGTTTCACCCTCTTTTCTGCTCAACTACTGCTGGTGGTGGGTTATATGGCTCAGCTACAGTTGGTGGTGGTCGTAGGGCTGAGTCAATGTAAGTCTTGTCTCGTCATGTAACTGTCCTGTTTGTATGTTGTGTCTTCATTCTATCTACGTGATCTTCTTCAGGAGGTGATTCCACAATTTTGAAATCATCATTTCGGCATGGGTATCCAAATTTATGTAATTCTGTTTTTTTTCGTGGTATTTTCAAACTTGTGTTATTATTCATCTCATGAGGGATATTCTCAATTGTATTGTAATATTATTTATCTACTCTGAAGAAAGATATGAGATTATGACACTTTGCGAAACACTTTTTAAATTCAATATTGAAAACATAATTTTGGTGGTTATTGGAAGTTATATCTAAATCTGCATATGTAATCTTAAGTCTATTCTACATGAGAACAGTATACTCTACTTTGTTAATTAACTATGTTTTTGATGATTCTCTTTTATTGCCCTAACGTCATCTTCCCAGCAGAGTAGGAATACTTTTGCTTTGGGCTCATAGTCTTTATGAGCACCCAAGTTTTGGGATTCTGTAATTAGTGTTTATTACAAGTCATCTACGGTTGCATGCTATTGTCCTTCAACCACTGGAAGACCAAAGCCCGTGGATCATCAACCACATCAGAATGAAATTATCAATACCTTAAAACGAAATAAATGTTAATTCATGTAAATGTGACTAATCGGCAAAATAAAATGAAGAGGAAAATGAATAAATCTGTTTTGATCTACAGAGTACGACATTGTCTCAATTAACATAAGAAAAGATGATGAGATGATGTGAACCGGTCGGGTTTCGGGTTAGATTTTAACTGACTTCACAACCAAGAACAGACCCACCCCCAGAAAATTTTTCGGTCGGTTTCGGTCGGGTGGATTTATTTGAGTACATCTACTTGAGACACGCGTTCATCTATGCTCGAGGGAAGAAGGGTCTTTGAGGAGAGGACCGTCAACAGAGGCAGTGAAATCTCTCCACCACCTCGATCACCTGTTCTCTCCCCATGATTTTTACCTGTGGAGCGAATTGAATGGTCAGGTGTACTAAAATCATTGTCTTACACACGATGATAAAGGGCTGCCCTCAGGGCAGTCATACGGGGCCTGCATTTTGGAATACAGTAATAAACACCTTAATAGAAAAAATGGAAAATGAAGGAATTGAACTGATTGTTTAAGAAACGATACAGCGATTATAAGAGAAGGGAACAGCAGGAGAGAACTTGAACAGGAAAGCAGAAGAATATTATCAAAATTTGACACGGAGGCCCAAAAATTACATCTTACAATTTCACAAATTGAGACAGATCGAATTATTTTTGGACTGAGTAATAAAGGCAAAAGTAGACGAGACCCTATAATACGATTCCCGACTTGGGGAGTGAAATAAAAGATAACATTAAATATCTCGATGTGGTTCTAGATGAAAAACTAACATTTGTAAAACACGTGGATAACATGGGAAATAAATTGAAAAGAATAATATATGACTTACTGCGAGTGGGGATAAATCGTTATAACATAGGAACAACTTAATTAAAATCTATAACGGGGTATTGTTACCGCAAATACTATATTGCAGTAGTGCGATATTACTATATTGCGGTATGCGAAATCGAAATTAGTTCATATGTTACGACGACTAACAAGTTACCAAAGACAATGCATAATATACTGTGGAGCTTATACAAGTGCCTCCTCAAAACCTATGCAGGTAAGCCTAGGAATACCACCCATAGACATAGAATTAGATAAACATTATTTGAGATACAAGCCAAGGACACTGGTAGTAGTACAAATTGGCGAGGAAAAGATAACAAAAAATGCAAGTGAATGGAGAAGAAAAATAACACGGGTTCTAATGGTAGGTTAATAAATCCGCTGGGACAAAGCGAAAGAAGGCAGGTTAACATATAAATGCATACCAAATGTGAGATTTGCATATAAAAAAATGGTTCATACCTACACCACAAATAATGATAATCATAACTGGACGTGGGGATAATAAATCATATTGGCAAAGAATGCAGTTATCGCATGCGGAGCAGAGATGAAAAATGTAAACCACATTATCCATACATGTAACTTACTTGGACAAGAACGTGCAATATTGTTAGGTAACATAAAGTGAATGGGAATATTTAGTGACGGAAACTGGGAAGATTATATAGCAACAGAAGAACTGTATAAAATCTTCGAAAGATATGTCACAGACAAATTGATTGTGCGCAAAGGAATAAGTTAGTAAATATATAGTAGACAGTTCCCCACCTCCCCGCGGTTAGGAACGGGAAAAACACCTTTTTGTTCGGCGACGGTAATAAGAAACAAAGATGATAAACGGGAAAGAAAGATAGATAAGTAACCCAGGTATTGGCATAACAGACGAGAAACTGGGATTTGGAAAATTAAAAACTGGAAGATATACAGTAGAGCATTGAAAACCCTTTTGTTGCTATCCCTCAAGCACACTTGCTATGCGTAGTCTCACTGTTTGATAAATCGAGCACATCCTGCAACGAAATCAACGGGGGCCATTTCCAGTATTTTCTGTGATGCATTTTCTGTTATGTTCTCCTGTTCATAAACAAGGGTCAGTACGGTGTGAGGATTACAATCATTTTCCGGACCAGTTTTATTTTGCCCACTCTGTATATAATGAAGACTTCAAAATATTAATGTAGCATGTCTTCGACTATGATTCGCTCCTCATGGATCTCAAGCATAGTATGGATTTGACTGCCCACTCGGTTGAACAGGGTGAGATTTTCAGCTGAGGTTTTTCCTCAACTTCTGATATATGATGGTATTTCTCTACTTTCAGGCAAACTTCTTCTAGTATATAGTTCTATATACTCTTACTTCCCTTTTCGCTAACATCATGTACTCTAACTATCATGAATACACTTGAGAAACATTGCCACATCCAAAATAAAACTTCAAATAAATGCAATTCTTAATTTTGAATATTAACAGTTCCCGTTAAGTGTCACCCTTCTCACGATTTCTTGTACCATATGATTCCATAATGGATAGTTGGCCGCATATTGATTGGTATATGATCAATTGAAAATGTTGTGGTATAGTATCACCAATCTTCATTATTATTAATAGAGGTTGTTGGTACTATACCAATATGATTCGATAATTAAGTCGATCATCCTTTTCATCTCATAGGGACATATTGGACAACCGATAATATCTATAACGCAGACAGAAATTTTCGGTATGTTTATCGATCTATTTACATATCCAATATGCTATGATCCATATGGTTGAACGTAACGCTGTAAATTATTTTGTCTGTCTGTTTGATGAGTTTAATGACTCATATTCCGTTCGCACTCGTAAATTTCTCATCTTCATTCTTCATGTTTATACGTTTCGTCGTTCCCGTCGATGTTGTTGCTGACTTGCTATTAAGGTTGAGCAGTAGTACGGTTTGACAAGTGATACGATGTGTTAATAATCCCAAGAACTTATTTACGGATATAGTGTCGTATACATTATTTGAAAAAAAGAAGCCAATATGGCAGTCTCTTCTATATGTAACAAATGCTTCAAAACATACGAACAAATGGCTATATTACGAACTATGCTACTACATACAAATAAAATAGATAATGAATCAAGGAAGTTACTGCTGTAGTTTGAGAAAGAAATCACAGCAAATTATAGTCTGTGAAACGGCGAAATTAAGTACCCTGGCTATTTTCAACAAACTTTCATGTTTCTTGGTTACATTTCTGTTAGAGTTTTGTTGAGAAGAGGTAAATTTGAAAAATTGCTGCATTAAAAGTATTTTTTTCAATAAATATTCTTTAACATGTAATTATTATTTATATTACATATTTTTAAATATCAATATTATATTACATATTATATTAAATATTTTTATATTATATATTATATTACATATTTTTAAGGAACAAATATCGATATCGACTTGAGACATCAATTATTATTTGTATTTATAGATTCTGTATAAATGTCGATATTTTTACCGAGATTTCAAATCAAACATTAAAACAAAAATAAAATTGTCTACCCGCGAGAATAAATTATACGTCAAAGTTATGGAAGTCAATAATATCAACTTCAATAACATTGAATGAATAGGTATGCGTATTTTTGACGCACATATGTGGAGTATATAGAAAATAATTCAAGTCAAAATATTTGGTTTTGCTTTGATGTGGTAATTTCAGTAATTGACACTACATTTCTTTCTTTACATTTTGTAAGAGTCGTTACCCTTGTTTTGTTATGCGAAATTTTAATTTACGTTAATAATGTTTTATTTTTTGTGGAATTATACAGAAAAATTTATGTTTACAATAATTTTCCCAGTTTGATAGATAATTTCGATTTGATAATTATAGACGGAGATAATGAAGAGATAATTGGTGTGCCCTTCAAAAACGTTTATGCGGTAATTGTATTATAATTAATGAACTAGTATTTTGTTCTATTGATTGATTTTGTCATCGTTGTGTCAGATAACTACTTCCGGTGTTTTGCTTCAATCTGTAGTATTGATTCAGGTCATACCGAGCTAATCGCAAAGTAAGATCGGATCTGCTTAGGTCTAGTCAATATTTGAGTCAGGAAATGACGAGAATAAACTTAGAAAAAGTTTCCATCAAACGTGAAAACATTTTAGAAACAAATAGACATTTTTTATTTTAATCGCAATTCGTGAAGTAAATATAGATTACTCCTATGTCTGTGTTGAATTTGTTAGACCAACTCGTTTATCTGTGTAACCGATTCTATTGGTCAATATCCGTTCATAACAGATCTCGTTCAGTTAACTCGCTCTCTCCAGCTGTCAGCTGGTCGGTGAGTCTACATAGTCTACGGCGACCTCCTATCTCATGATACGCGATAACAGCCGTTCCACCGTGTGGTTAACGCTCATCCGCCAACTAGCTTGTCTTCGTCTTGGAGGCATGTCCATTCTGTTTCTTCCACTTCCCTGGCATCTAATAAAATTTTTAAAATTATTTTTGCATTTCGTACTGGGTTTTTCGTGTTTCTATTTTATTATATTATCGTGAGTCATCATAGTGATGACATTTACTCTAAAAGTAGTAAAAATGACTCCACAGGAAATATATCTAAATATTCACACGAGAACTTCATAATCAAATAGCAGTGAAAAATTCGAGAATGGGAAAATGAATTAAGAATTTGTTAATTACTTTCAGAGGTATTTTCGAAAAAGCTGTTACCTACTTTAATCTCCTCGAGCATTTGCGTTCTCCAACATAGAGTTGGCAAGTCATTATTCAGAAGAGAGCTAAACATGACCGGGGACTATGGAATAGATTTCATAGTTTTTATAATTCCATTCTTTTCTACTCATGAACGTGTAAATCAAAAAACAACGGAAATATAATTTGTATTTCATTTTTTAAAATACAATTGTTCGTAAATAACATGGTTGGGACACAATATACACAATTTACATTATCTATTCAATATTTCTGAAACCTGCCCTCTTTCGATGAACTTGAAACGTTGTAGATACAGAGCTCGCTCTGGAGCGAAGTAACGCAGCGCGACAACAGTTAGACGGTCGGCAACAGCTTGAGAAACCCGCGCACAACTGAGGTGAAGCGAATAGACACGCCCGGAAATTACTAGATCGGGATTCTGCCATCCCAAGACGTTGAGTTCCCGGGAGTTCAGACGTGTCTGAGAAAGGTACGGAGCTGATTATGTGGTGGAAAGAGAAGTTCTATGGAAGATTCATCTTCAATGTCAATGTGAGTATGAAGGGATTTTTCCTTATGACACATCTTAAGGAGTGTTTGCACATTATCAACATATTTCTTTAGTGTTACTTAGAAACGTATCTTCAATTCTCCGGAACCGGACGCGGTCCGGATAATCAAATTCACGGATAATTGGATTTCTTCCATTAAAATGTTATTTTTAAGGTAAAACGACCAAGACATATATTGTTGAGGAAGATACAAAACAAACTTACAACTCAGTTAAAAAAGCAATTTAATGATATAATGTCTATAGTGGTTATTTTTAGCTCAGTACAGTTAAAAACTATTATATTTTAGTGTAAATACAATTTCTTTCTCCCATCGATCTGCATAATTGGCGATCCGGATAATTGTAGTTCGGATAATTGGAGTTTGTTGTACTAGATTTTCAGATTATTGCAAGTTCCGTCAAATTGATGTGATGAATACACTATTACGCTATGTTAATTCATACGGTGGTCGAGAGAATAACAACATCCCTAGATCTTGTGTTTCTTTTTATTTTATTTTATGATTTGTACATCATTAACTGTGCATTAGGAAATGGTTTTTCGACTATCATTAAAAGTATCAATAACATGTGACGAGTCAATGTCATTGAATTTTTTTTCTGCTTAATATGTAGTCCGTACTGGAAACAAATATCGGCGACCTAGTATTGGATCATTCCAGCTTATTAACGATTTTTTGTAATTTTTTTGTTTGGAAAAATTTTCTATCAATTGGTAAATATTATAAATATAAATATTTCTGAATATTAAGAAAAACTTTCAATACATTTGACATTAATGTGAGTTTAAGTCGAAATAAAACTTTTGGAAACAAAACAGGTAATCTACATCAAAATGTGTTAATTTGTAATTAGAAAATATACGTGACATGATATTTATAGAGATTCGTAGCAGTAAAATAACTTCCGTGACCACGGTCAAATGAAGCGAATGGTTTCTGATCCTTTGACGGGATAAAATTTCCATGTCATTAACATTTTTGGATTATTTTGAATTGGCCACCAGCAAAAACAATTACTAAGGATAACGGAGGATTATGGACACTCATCGAAGGTTCTCAATTGGTGCTACGTATTTTTGAAAATTTCTGAAAGAAGTTATAAACTGCCATAAAAATAATTTAATATTATAAACATTGTTTATTATAAAAATATTATAAAAAATGTTTTAATATTATAAATATTTAGGTTTCACGTAACATGTGAACGAATACTTTTGTTGCTGAACGTAGCTGAGTTATCATTACCTTGAATCATCGCTCACATAACTTGTGCTGAGTGTTCTATTGAATGCAAGGTTTGCAGGAGTGAGGAGTGCGCTAGGGTATTAAGTAGCTTGACAGCAATGAGCAGCCAGAGACAATCCGTTTGATAAAGCTGGCATTTCGTATGCTCATGGCGTGTTCACTCCGTTAATCTGGGCTGTCGCCTCGTCCTTCTTCGTAATGTCGCTTCTTCTAGTCTCTCTTCCACTCTTATTAGGCGTCATCCGGAGAAGAAGAACAAGGAAATAACTATTGGGAGAATTACTCAAAAATATATTAGAAACCCAAAAGGTCCAAGTCGTTTATCATGTGCGTTTACGCCTCTTGGAACACTGTGTTGTCGTGAAGCTTTATCTCGTTTAACAGCGTGGTTTTCTCCTCATCCTGCTTCTTGTCAAATAATAGTCAAATGACGACTATATATTTATAATATAAGTAAGAAATAAACTTTTAACTTCAAATTCTACAGTATGATCGAAGAAAATAAATATCATAATATCCATTAGTAAGTCCTACAGAGGAAATCTAACGAATAGTGAAAACAAAACTGAAATACAACAAGTATTATACATTTGATTATAATAAATATGTATAAGAAGTGTGTCACTAATTTTAATTTTCCACTAAATGACGTAGACCGATAATTTAGTTCATGGACGAATGACTTTCATTTCTTGATTCCGAAGAACTCTCCTGTTCCGTATGCAAATACGTTAAACAACTTCGAATAAGGAAAAACGTCGCCCTTGAATCATGAAGAAATTGGATGCGAATGAGGATAAAAGCTGAACTGTTCTTCACTTCAACCACGGATGAAAAATTGATTATAGTGTAGTTTCGGCTGGTAGGCAGTCGAATTGGTGATTGCAACTGATTAATGAAAGTAATGTGTAGTGTTAGGAATGATACCGCCCTCTTGACCCATGGAGATCTTGTACGTGACTCTTAATAGACTTGAGCGATAACTAGGAATTTTTTAGATTGAATTATGTTAGACCAAAAAGATTTTATGTTTAGTTGCTACTATTTTTTCAAAAACTAATTGTTAGTTTTTTCATTAAATTTTTTTAACATTATAATTTTTCAAGTAAATATGATGGAGTTGAAATTTCTCATCTATATTAATTAAGAATTATTTTTTAATTTGAACTACTAAGTAATAGGAATGGTTTTTGACTAAAACTATCTCATCCAGTTTTAATGCAAAATTTTTGTACTTTGCACTACATTAAATTTTTGGAACACTTACTATGAGAGAAATTCAAGTTCAAAGGGGCTTTATTTTAACAAAAAATATACAATATATATGGCGGGGATTAGGGTCCGTGCGCCTTACAGAGGTTCTAAAATGTACCGTGAGCTGTGCATACTATATCCTAGTATTCACTCTCAACGAACTGAAACAGTAACTAAAAATTAAAATATTTCGAATATTTGGTAGGTAAATGAAATCAGTACTGGAAAAAGAAAATAAGTGTTAATAAGTTATATTACGAAATTTTTTTAACTGTCATGGCTATTTTTTAATATTAATTTTAATTTTTAATATCAGCTATTGTTATATGTATACTTAAATGACTGTTTCGTTCATTGAGCACCGTTGGGAACCACGGATAACCAACGGTTAGGGCAAGCGCGCTTAGCATAAAAAGAAGAATCTGGTTGGTAACTGGAAACCTGTAACAGAACAAAAAAATTCGGCGGCAGAATCAAATAAATTCATAGAAAGAATACATACTTATCTGCAGGGCAAATAACGTATGCATACATACGAACATCTTGTTTACATATCTATCTATATACACGTACATGTACATGGACCCATATCCGCACATGTACTCATTTTTAAATCAATGAAAACAGACTAAAATAGAATACTAATATTACTACTATCACTTATAATAATAATATTAATAACAATAATAATTTAAATTGTGTTCATTCTGGTCAATCTCCTTCATCAGTTCCGCCTCCCACTTTTTTTAACCTTACTCTCAGAAACGTGCCAAGGAGTAAAGTAACGGAGATTCTATTATCTCGCATTATTTCAAAAGCTAGAGTGCAATTTCTTGGCTTACGATGAAATTAGAGGTATAAAGTACGAGTAGTAAAGGTGCAATAACATAACATTAAAAATGGACGACTCAATTTTTAATCGAAAACAGCGGCTATGCATTATTAAACTTTACAGCTATTTTTTAACCAATATTCCTAGTTGATGAATTTAGTTGAACCAAATTTAAGCTGACCGACTGATTTAGAGTAAAAAAATATTTTACTATGTTCAGCAAAAAACTAAAAGATTTAGTTGTTAATTTTTGTAACTAATTTAACCTGAATTTTTAGCACATAATTTTTATCCAATATTGGTCACTTATTTGCTTTCACTCCCAATTTGACCTATTGATCTCCCTTCCCCGTACGAAATACGAACATACTAAGAATCTTTTTAAGACGTTCCATAAGGCTTTCAATATGCTTAATCTGTTTTTATTCTGTCACTCTTTATTATAGTTATGTGGCGATCAAACAGTCATCTCTTGTCCACTGCGGAATGAATATTGGTTCTATTGGCTAATAGAAGGTTGCCTTGCGCTGTTAAGGCCACTGACGGCGCCGTCAATGGTGACGATAGACACGAGGAGGTTACGAATTTCTGGTTCGCATATAGTGTGATCAGCTTAGGCAGATCCTTAGGCCTAGAGAGCAGTGACCCCGGGTCCCAGTTGAGAGGGGCCCGAAATTTATACGCTAACTTTTCCAATATGTAAGGAACAAATCAACTTTTGAAACTATTTAACAAATGTTAAAACGAAATTTGAGGTATATTTCGTAAAATTTTTAGAATGAGATTTAAAAACACATCAAAATATTTTTTGTGAGAAGTAAAATTTAGCCAGGAGGACATAAGTTTTTGAATACCAATGCGCCAGTCACAAACGTAAAAAAAAAGAAATGTTTTACATCCTATACATTTCAAGCTACGAAGTATGATAATAACTATGGCTTTTTGTAATTTGTAATTCAACCATTTTTATTTTATGATTTCAGATCCAAAAGTATTTGAAACATTTTTAGGGTTGTGCGACCGTGTCTCTAAGTCATCGTTGTCATAATCTTTTATTGGAGGGAATGTTTCCCTGAATTTATCTGCCTGGATGCTCGTAACGGATTTCTTCGCTTCTCGTATTTATCCTTTTATGTCTTAAAAGAATTGAAAAGGAGAACCATTTTGTAAAGCGGTTCGGAGAAGATTGACATATTTTTGCAATAGAATAATGGAAAATGAAAGAATAATTTTAGGGGGTTTGTCAAATCAAAGGTGTTTTATGACTTCAATGTTTATCTTAACTGTTTATGATTTTTATACGTATTACATCACAACAGTTTAACAAACTGTACGTAGATGTAGGAGTACTGTGTTTATTCGATGACACGACTGTATTTGCGAGGATGTTTGCTGTTTATGCAAAAGGATGAAGTCGAAACTTTCCTGCTTTGTCTAAATGCATTGTCATTCCTCATAATTACAGTCAAGTCAAACGATTTATCTCATTCGCTTGGTGAAATTTGAGTTTGTTTTCCTCAATATGATTTCTTTAAGTAGCTGGAACTCTTGAGTTTCATTACTACTGTCCTATTTAAAACGCTGTGCTTCTTAGAAGCTGACTGAAAAAAAGCATTCATATTTCAAATTAGTTGGTAGGAAGTTTTAAATAAAATTTCATTTTCTTTTATATATGTATGGCATCTTATGAAATAATGTAATATTCCTCTTCTAACATAGTCATCTTCTAAGTTTTAATTTCATGACGTTCATCATTCTGAGCTGTAGATCAAAAATGGAACAAATTTAACCAGGTTCCCATTAAACGAATGAACATAATAAGCTGCAACCCATTTTGTGCGATGATATGGCATATATCTTGAGGGTGATAAAATGTTTTATTTAAATACTTTTGTGATGAAATAACGATGCAAACGTTTTGCAAACTCTGTTTATTTTTATGAAATATTTTCTTAAAATATTATTGGCAGTACCAAACATGCTTCTATGCTAGGCTTTTCTAATATTATGGCGGTATACGCACGAGAAATATATTATGTTCGAGTCTCAGCATCAATTTTTAAAAAGAACAACTTTTAGTTCGTATAACTTATTGGGTAGACAAACATTTCGCGACTAAAATAGCATAAAACAAATTGCACCAAGCTTTCAAGAAAGCTTACAAAACGACGTCGTGAAACTATTCGTCGGATTTAAATAAATAATTAAAAATTACGACCTTTTATGGACGAATAATATTTACATTTTCTGTGAAGAGCACACTACGTTTCGACTTGGATTAAAACCGTCCTCAGGTGATCCAAGTAATAACAAATTACAACAATAAACATAACAACAGGACAAATATTTATGTTTATATCATGTTCTGTTGTTTTGTTAAATGTCATAATTTGTTATTACTTAGATCACCTGACGACTACTTAAATCCAAGTCGAAAGTGAGCTCTTCACAGAAAATTGTAAATATTATTCGTCCATAAAAGGTGGTAATTATTAATTATTTATTTAATTATTATAAGTCCAAATTATATAATGGACGTTAATAGTAGAAGTATTCGTTTGGGAGTTGTGAATGAAATAAGGAGAAGGAAGTTAAGATGAAAAGGAGCCTGCGGAGCTGCGTCGGGAATGCAGCCGCGACCGACACACCGTCGCCCGAGGACTGTCGCCACTGAAGAAGAGAAACGCCACCACCACTACGCGACTGCAGAGACGTATCTGCACAAATAGCGACCATATATTGCACTGCACAGACTTAATACTAGAACGGAAACAAAGTAATGATATTTTTGCAAATTCTTACTAATATGTATTAAAAAAATAGATCTTAGTTGTATGTTTGTTATTTATGACCTTGAAAACTAAAAGGGATGTAGTTATGTGTAGCAGAACCATTCGACGTAAAACAAAGTTTTGGTATATTGATAGATATTTTCACAAACTTTTTTATCGGATATCAAAGAAAACAACCGTGGCGCGAACTTAGGTACTAAAGTCGCTATGTCTCGGTGAGAGCGGTCTCTCAAACCTGTAGATTGTGTTAAAATGTCTAGAAGATATTCAAAGCTAATTTTAATATTAAATCTTCTCTCGCTATTAGAAATTCACACATTTTTCGTGAAAGCTCTATGCTTTTACAACATGTAAGTGAAACAACGAAACATTCACATTCTAATGGCAAGAGATTTTGTTTTTGCAATGCAACAATAATTAGGCTCAATTTGTAAACAGATGTATTATTTATTAATTTAAACTCTTTTTATACATTTATATATTTATCTATATAGAATCAATCATCTTTAATGTATTGTCGTTCAAGACCCGGGTGAAGCCGAGAATATCATCTTGTATTTAACTAAATTCTTTACTTCATCGGGAGTCTAGTATTTGGAGAGTCTTAACTAAATCTGCTGTAAAACCTAATTGTTAGAACATTTACGAGAAATTAAATAATAAATTCTCAACATTTCATCGCCTCTTTGTTTTCTTATCTGACATAGTATCCCAACTTCAAGTCGTCATAGTATAGTTCCATCTAGTCATATAATCTGTGTTTTTAGAAACACCGAGGTCATCAGCAAATAATATCCTTGTATTGGTCTATTGTTCGTGTGTATTGTGGGAGAGTCTTGTTTGCTACACCCACTTTGGCGATTAGCTATCCATGAACAATGTGAAGACACGTTGGAGAAGTACATGTTCGTGCTATTCCCTATGATTTAGGGAGATAATGTTTGTGGTAATGTCTATCTTGATTGGAAAATATTGATTTTGTCCATGTTTCTATTTGATTGTAAACTATGTTGTTTCGCAGTATAAATTTCTACTAGTGGTCAGTGCTGGGAAACGGGCTAAAGCACATAGATGAAGAAAGCTTGTTTCCGAGAGTGGACTCCACCGTTTCCTAATGGCTATCTCAGAAGCATTGTGCGAATTGGGGTAACAAATGAATACAAACAAGAAATGAAATGCGTAAATATGTTAATAAGTCGTTTTGATATTATTTGGCGATATATATGTTTACTTCACATTATATTTTTTATATTCTTTATTTACAAAGTAATAAACATGTATGTGAAAAGTATTATTATTATTCGTGTTGCTTTAATGAGAACAATAATTCCTAATATCTAAATTAATTATGAAGAAAATATTACATCAATGGTTACACGTATTTAATACGACGTGTTTGATCAAAATGTTTTTTTTCCCTTCACATTTTATATTAATATTCCGATAAACATTTCATACAAATTACCTGAGAACATTAATACTTTTTATTCATTTTAAACTAATTCAAAAATTCTTCTTTTCTCTCGTGCCTGTTTGCATAAATCCTCAAGTATCAACTTCAATATCCCTCAGATTAGGGGAAATATATCGATTTCAGAACAAACGCGAGGAACCAAAGTGTGTGATCTTGTGAAGGCATATTAATGATAGCCATTAGAACGTGTAAATTGTCTGCTGATCCTCCGCGGGAGTTAAACCGCTGTCCATTGAACAGGAGCTCTGCCTCCCGATAGCCATCAGAAACGAATTGATATGCGCCGCTGCATAGTAGCCCTCGTTTGTTTTTATTAAATATTCGCGAACGAATCCTGCAATGGTTTGTCAAAAGTAATCAACGGCACGGCTTTATGAGCGAAAATCAATCTCAGTGATGAAGATGAATTAGCTGTAGACAGGGGAACGTTTTTGGAATCCGTCTCGTATGGAGATATGAATAATAATATATTAAAGGATAGTTCAAAAAAATAGTTTATATGTATTAGGTGTTAATTATAATTTTTTTTCTTAAATCCACATTGCTATCTACTTCAAATGTTGTTGATTACTGTTGTGTTTTGATAGTGTTGGTTGCTACCGTACATGATTCTATATTTAATTTTTCTTCAATATTTTAAAGTAAAATTTGTTATATTTATGACTACATTAATAAGAAACGACAATAAAATTAACATGAACATTTCACACGGTCTCATCGTGGTATGCCCCAATGCCTCTACGTAGGGTACGTTGTCGAAACAAGACAAGAATTTTGAGCTGGGTTCAGGAAAGTTTATCAGTGTATGGTATAGACGGAAATGGCAACACCAGTAACATCAAATTGCTGAGAGAGTAACGAACGTAGTGTTTTTATGGAAGCGATAGTCACCCACATATTTTACAATTTAAAAAATAAAGAAAAAGGGTTGCGTAAGAAAATTGTTAAACCGTTTAAATTCTTGAAAACAGGTAAATATAATTGAAGTAACCTGGGAAAAGAGAAACTTTATAGTAAATAAAGAACGTATGAATAGGGTATACAGAGAAGGTTACGATGTATAATATAGTATCTAGGTTGATTAAGAAGTTTTTCGTTGGTTGCAAAAGTTATTTCGGTGGTACAAAATGAAGTTGTAAGACATCTTGTAAAATTCGCCTCGAAATTTGAAATGAAGTTGTAAGACATCTTGTAAAATTCGCCTCGAAATTTACGGAAAATTCCTAGTCTAATATCAACTTTCTAGGTTATTTGGTTTTGTACGAAAATATATCCAAATTTTTAAAAATATTTGATTAGAAATTGGCCTCAATCCTATTTTGTTCGTTATACGAACAACTTGGCGCCGGATTCTCGCAAAATGGTAGACGGATGATAGTGGAATATTTCTTTCTTTCTTACATATTCAATGCAAAGTGAGTTAATCAGAGATTTAAGCCAGTTATCTTTTCGACTTCCGGAATTCATGTTTCCCTGATGCGAATTGGGACATTAAGTGAAATAACAATTAATGGGTCTTACCTTTATTATCTTTTATTTCATTTGTTGAAATATTTCCACTATTTTATTTATCGATATATTCAACTGGAAGACTGTTTGTTTCTATATTTCCACTATTTATTTCGTCTCTCTTTGTTATTACGAAAATCCTACAGCTTGGGATCTTTCTTGAAATAAATATTCCGATTTGCTATGAAGTGTTTTATTCCTTCAAATTTTAATTGATGCACTTACATATAATTTATTTTCTTGTATGTTACATGATGATCTATTACCTACACACAGGAACGGAAGGCACTGGTAAATTCGGACGGATGGAGATTTCCTGACATCTGAACGAAACGTTTGTATGACGTCATACAAACATAAAAATCGTGCTTCGGGAGACCCTGAAGGTGCAGTGCGCGTGCATCTGTACAGCAAAGAGGAACCTTGTTTGAGAACAGTGTTAAAGGGGAAGGTTTTCAAAATTGAAACACCAAACTATAAAAATCTCTGGTAGTGCAAACCTACAAAAATATTTTAAGGTAACAGTATTGTACACTGTGACGTCGATCAGAATTCAAAGACAACATTAAAATTTATTCTCTGCTAATTCACAAAATAGTTTATATTCGTACCAAAAAATGACGTCTAGTGAACTGCTATTATTCACCATAAAACAATTCTTTTTGTCAATGCCTTAAAAAAACAACTTTTCTTCGTAGTTAACCAAACAAAACAAAAGGTTTCCATTGACGAGAAGATGATGATTTCGAATTGTGATTTTGAAATTGTATCTCATCTTTATTTTTTTCATTTTACGCTTGGGGTTTCCTGGAAAATTTAAGAAACGAATAAAAAATTACAGTTGAATAAGAACATGTTATACTATATTTTATCAATCCAAATTAACGAGTAGTTTTTGTACAATGTCTTATTATTTCACTATTTAGGAAAGATATTGCGATTTTAGATAAAGAAACAAAAATGTAAAAAATACACATAAGAGATGTTTATATAAAATCAATCTCAAATTGTTTTAATATTCGAACAGGTACAGATAAATTATCAAATGTTAATGATTACCTATAGTAATGATTCGTTAATATAATTATTTACTTTTATCGTTATGTAACAATGTAATAACAAAGTTGTGAATGTCAATTGTGCCTGACGAAGACTAGAACGAGCGAAGTAGATGTGAAATAATGAGAAATTGTCTAAAAAATGTCGTTAAGTTGAATGAATGAAATACAATATTTGAAGTAAGTAATTAATTACATGTTAAATATTATAGTTGCAAAAATTAACAATCAATTTTCGCCCGAGCAAATTTTAATGTATTTTTTTAGTGACACTGGGGGTGAAACTGATCTGCAAACAGTCCCGATCGGGGGTCATCCCCGGAAAAATTAATTTTGGAATTATAGTGATTTCAACTCTATTCATTAAATACAAAAGAACTCAAATTTTCAAATTAGTCTTGAAAGCGAAATATATAACGGTTGTTTGAAATGTTCCTAACATGAAAACAATTTACTACTTTTTAAAATTATAAAATTTCGTCGAAACTGTTTGCCAACTACAACTAGCCTAGCAACAGCAATTTGGCGAATTCGTTAATTCCTGGACTTGTTAGTGCCCGCTCGTTTATAATTTAAAATATGATCTGATTTTCACGTATGTTATAGTACTCGAAATTGTGTTTGAGACCGTCCGCTGACCCTCCTTCGCACAGCAAGTAAGCAATCGGATGGAGGCGTTTCAACTCGCAACGTTGCGCCCCGCCTACTGAATATACTGCAAATTGAATCCTCTGCCATTTTCCTATTTCATCTCATCGTTCGACGGCGATAAACGCGAGTCAACAATAACAGGGACCAACCAAGGGTAGGGGGAAATTTACCTGCGTATAGTCAGCGGCACCAATTTCTAGGATCGAAATGAAAACTATACTATAATTATACAATAAATATTATACCATAATTTTGGCCTCCTCTGTGACATACCAAACAGATTCGTATAACATTTTTTTCTGTTTAATACATTCGAGTTTCAGATTTGAAATGTATGGAACCCGCATTACACTCCAATATTGAAATGTGTACAAAACACCTGAAAAAAGAAACTCATTTACGCCTAGAGTAAGTGAGCAACACATTAAAAAAATCACTATAATATTAAGTATAAATTTATTTAACTTTGTACCGAATTTTAATTTTATTACTAAACCTTAAGACCCTAGAACGAGTACTTGAAAAACAAGGTAATACGTAAACTATTGACTGGAAACACACATCATTTACTCTTAAACTATAAAATTCAACTCTTTCAAATTTCTGATATGACATAACGCTTGTCTTATCTAATTTTGTTCCATAATAAATTGAGAATTTTGGCTACATCATTAACGCAAAAACAAGCCCCTCCAATAAGCGTCACCCACACAGCGATACTCATTTTGGTGCTTTCCGTGTTTACCCAAAACGATAGGATAGTTTTCATTTTATCCCGATTGGGGGCTTCAAGATGAAGCAATCGTTGAATTATAGAGAGGAAAAATCACGTAATAGAACGGCAAGCCACCATTTATGACAGTGCTACCATTTAAGAGATTTTAATACTTTCAACCTATAACAAAATTATTCAGTCATGTGTCCTTAACTGTAATGTTTGCACACCCACAATAATATTTATGTCCGGTACTCTAAATCTCGTTAAAAAGGAAATAACTCCGCGTTTGTCCCATAAGAAAGCATCGCGAGTCATTTGATTTAAAAACAAAAACCAAAAACCAAAACATTAAAAAATATATCAGGTTAATATACTTTTATGTCCAAGTAACGTAAAATATTTTACTAAAAATATTATACTAAAATTTATATCAAATTCATTTATAATTGTTTTATTTTTGGGTACACGTTATTTGTTAGTACGTACTGATAAGGTATTGGGAGGCATGAATTTGTCTTCGCAAGGTGGATTTGAGGCGCCAGTTGCATTGTCCTTGCCGACAGCAGCCAGAAAAACAGCCAGAAAAAAACACTAGAATTAGATGAATGGAAGAATCAAATGTGAAAATATCTTGCTTCTATCACAGACGATGACAAGAATGAGAAAAGTCACTTTTCCCAAACTGAAACGCAAAGCACTAAACCACACAATTCTTAAAAACAACGAACTAAATCCTAGAGCAAGATGTTGAAACTAAAATGATTTATTATTGAAAAATTGTGTTCTCAGCAGTTTTACAATGTGTCTGGGAACATACGACAATATCGTCACCAGGAGAGGGAAAGAAGGGACCAACCGGAAGCATGGATAAGTGAAATATCCCGGGTTTCTCGCGTGTTTCATCATGAAATGAACTGGGACAATCTTCGAATCGTTAGCTACTCCTCTTGTGTTGACACATTTGATTTTTCAAACGTACGCACATGCGATATCACAGTTGCCCTGCTCATGCCGCATTTCCTTACCAACGCCTTGTTCGTGCGCTTAGTAGTGATTTTTTTCTTTCTCTTTTTAGAATTTTTAATTGTTTATGTTTAAGAGCGGTGAAACTTATCCTCCACTGACGATGCATTTATTCTCTTTCCGAGAGGGCGCACCGACCCGCGTGCCGGATGGTGGGTCCTAGCCTGACTGTAGCTCTTCCAATGTGTGAAGATTATTTGAGTACACCCGACCTTTTAATTTACCCGACGGATAAAAATCAGGCAATCGAGATGACTGAAGATTTTACTGCCTCTTCTGACTGTCCTCTCCTCACCGAACACCTCATGCACTCGTGACAAGGCTCTAAAGGAGGTGTGTTTTGTTTGCTCCGTCTTGCTGAAAATATCCACAGTCGACGTCACTAGTCATTTCCAGAATTTTATGTAAAGCGAAGTTCTCCTGTTCATTAACAAGGGTCAATTCCGTGTCTAGATTACAAGTTCTTTTCGTCCGTTCTTTATATAGAGATGTTAATGGAAAATAAGAACGCATAATAACCGAAATAATATGATCCGGTATTTCAAGATTTACAAAAACCGGGTTTAATCCCAGAACTGACAAGAACCCAGGAAAAAATAAGATCCTTCAGGGATTCGATTCAAATTTACATTTTTTGGAGGTGAAGTGTAAATTAAAATGCTTATGAAGATGTTTATATTTTGTCTTCTTCTGCAGTAAATATTAACTGTACCATATGAAACCAACTTTCGATATTTATGAGAAAATATGTTGATTCGTATATTTTTTAACTTCTTTTGTTTGACTGAGAGTCGATACTTAGACTGACCACAGGGTGGAATTGCGAGGGAGAAGGATGATTTAACAAAGGGGATATAGACGAAGTTATCCTAGTAAAGGTACCGATCTAGGAATCATTTTTAACCGTTCTGCGTCTTTATCGATGATGGCATCCTAGAATTGTTTTCTCATTTGGTGGGTATGATAAATTTTCTCGAAAATATATATGTTACTTATAGTTTACTTAAATACAAAAAACACCAATATATGAATCCAGTCTCTTCTAAGCAAGATGGACTACTGTTGACCTGACCACATTAGATGTGGTCTCTCGGCGAACAATTGAAACGACAATAGTTCTTTCTATGTCCTTTTATTCCCTGCACACAAAGAAAAGTAATGAAATGTAACCAGTGGAGCGAAAGCGCGGAGTTGTCATATGTTTGCTGCGGGGGGTGACCTAGCGTAGCTCCACCCATTGCAGCCTGCAAGCTGCAACACCCATAGACTGCAAAAACCCGTGGAAAAGCTAACTTATATATCGTGTGTCCTACAGACCAAAGGTACGATAAAGTCCGCTAACCGTCACAGCTGCTATATTGATTACTATCGGCTCAGCGATGGGTCTACTTCATTTATGGAAAGTATATTTATTAATATTTTGAACAAATAAAATAATTTCCGTGTAAGTAAATAACCAGTTGTAATTTTATAACTGGTTCAGTTTTAATCACTTTAATCGGACAACTGTTACAGAAGTTATACGATACATAACAAAATCGTGTAAATATATTATCATTTCTGACGTTGTAGAAAATGAGCGATACCTTTACTCCTTTCAACGAATGTTCTGAACCTTGGATTTTCAGAGATTTTAAAAAGGAAAATTGCACATGAAGTCTTAATTTATTTAAACCTTTAACGAGCCCTAAAGCCCCCCCCCCCCCAAAAAAAAAAAAAAATTTAAACCTGACTTGTAGAATGAATGGAAGAGCTACTGTTTGACCATGAAGATCTCTTCGTCTTCCTTGTTGATGTCTCTGTGACTCACTTTCCGGTGTTGTCAAAACAATGTGGAATGTCCCTGTTTTGTGGTTCTTAATGCGGTACAATAAAAAAAGGATAAATAAATTATTGAGAGGACGATAGTGGCTTATTTATGAGTTATTTTTACGTCAGAAAATATTGTGAATGTAATTAATAAAATAAAGGTTTTTAGTAGTGGTGAGTTCCATCCTATTTGCTCTTCGAGCTATCCAATTAATATTCCATTTAAACGAAGGAGAAAGTTAGATTTTAAATTGTATTGTCTTAGGCTCATTGAGAGAAGGCAAAAAAAGAACTCAAACAAGGTCGGAGTGTTGCATTTTAATGAATTCGTTTAATCATAAACTTTGAATCTTCCACCTTATTATACAATGGTTGATCATAGTTCAATAAGAACAATTATAGCGTCGAAGGGTAACGAAATTCTCTTTTACTCTAACGTTTTTGACATTGCAGTTTATTTAGTTTTATAGAATTTTCCTGTCATATAGAAAGCGAGAATATTTCTGATAAGGCTAAATTTGATTCATTTCTTCTAATCATCATAAACTTTGTAAAATAAGTAAAACCTTTCCAGAAAAAAGTATTTATATTTTTAGAGAAAATTAAATCACTACTCCCTTCTACGCCTCTAATACACTTCATGTCGACGAAGCATTTTATTTTGCCAAACCAAATCGCACAAGATACAGAAATCAAGATACAAAAATCATTCAAACTTGAAATAATATTAATAACTCTATGAAGTTGGAATAACCATTATAACATAACTCAATCAAACTAAGAACAATGTTTTAGTTCTAATTGATAACCCGAAAATAAAATTTACTAGTGACCCGTTTGGAAAAAGTAAATGTGGGTTTGTTTTCTGCAACAACCAACTGCAAGTCATTTGTTGGTAATATATTTCTTTAAATTAATTATTCCGCATATTACACCACAATGTATTCAAAGAAGAATTCTTTGAACGATACTTCATTTCTTCAACTTGAAATAAAAATATGTGTATTTTCACTCAACTACATGTTTCAGTATGTCATATATCTACTTTAACCTTGCGAAATCATTTTATTGGCGTTATATCGTCTTGATGCAAGTGCCTAATAACCCAGAGAATGTTAAGTATCTACAAATGGTTCAACTTTTCTCTATTTGGTTGATATTACTATTACTGAGTGAAGTATACCAAAACCATGAAAAGCAATAGCGTCATTTCGCAGTCAGAACAGCTACATCGAAAACACCTCCACTCACATCTTTATGCAGTCAACAACTCTCCAGGTGCGGAGTACTCCAGTAATTTGAAAACGAGCGCAGACACAAAAAGTAAACTGTTTGCCTCATAGCGATACTGAGATGGATCCAAAGACGAAATAAAAGAGAGGAAGCAGAGCGTGTCTGGTTTTGCTACGCTGCTGTTGAGGTTCAGCACAGAAGGTCACACGCCGCCCCGTTGCTACCTGCGCAAAAGACTGAAAGGCCATTCTTTTGAAGTGCGTAACTGGAAGGGACCACGACGCAAATGGTGCCATTCGGGTTTCCCGCTGAGGGAGCATTGAAAAACAACTCACTCCAAAGGTTTGAGGCGTAAGAGTAACATCAACTTCACTAAAACACTGCACCTTTTCTCTTTATAACGGGTTATTCTGGAATTATTATTCTTACCACAAAAGCATAAAAAAATCCACCTCAACAGAAGTAATTGTGTTTGAAACATTCGTCTCGTTTCAGAAGTGGCTGTGTGTGACCTTGTAACTGACAAGGGCGAATCTAGGTTTTTGAGCAAAAGGGATTCAAAGTATTTACGATATTTGCCTGCCATGGCTCTCCCCCCCCCACACACACACACACCATGCCCCGTAAATACCGCCATTGACCTAAGGCGTAACCGACAACAGTGTAGAACTATGCCAAATATGCGATGACCTGCCTGGCATCAGGAGTCACTAAATTCATAATTATATATCCCGTAAAACACTAAAAGATTTTTAAAAATATAGTAGATTTGTCAAATAACAGCCAATGGACAACCATTTTTTTAGTAGAAAGTGCTCGAAACTTCTGGAAGTGTTCAAGAGTGTTCCAAACTAAGTAGCTAATATGGGATACGTATTAATCTTATTCCAATCTTATGTTATACTTAGTGTTAGGTTAACTTTGTTGTTGAAAGGGTTGTTTCGAAAGTAGAGTTATGGAGTGCGTGTTGCGAATCTCAAAATGAACCGTTTTAATTGAAATAAGTAAATTTTTGAAGCTATAAGTAAACAAATATGGCGTGTGCCTCACTCCACTTTCCAATTACAATTCATAACAAAAAATCATGGCACTAAACACCCAAGATAATGCTAAAAAATTGCGAAAAAGGAAAAAAACACTTCAAAAGAGGAATAATAATACTTTGTAATTATTAAATAAGATGACATATTTCTTAGATCAATCGGTTGCAAAATATTTATCATCACAGTACACGGTAAACTCTTCAAAACATAACAAAGAACAAATTGCATGAATTATCTTCCACCTTGAACTCTTTGCAATAACCTTATTGGTAGATATAAAAAGACGCCTCCAACTCCTTTTTGCATAATAACTTTTTCGCAGTAACTCAAAATGGTGCGTTGTACAGGAATGCGGTTTAGCAATCTGTACGCAGAATCAAAACGCTTCCATGCATATTTTCAAAATTTTGAATATTAAGAAACGGGAAGTGGAGCGCGGGGTATGGAATGAAGTCTGAATGAGCTGTCCAGAAATGGGTTTCTATCCCCAACGCATTCTAAGTGAAATCTCAAGTTTGATTTCGATACAGCAATTTGATAGTGAGTTGTCGGGGGAACAAAATTCTTAACACACACATATTGAAAATCATCAACAAAATTTGAAAATAGGCTCCCTGGACCAATTCGCGAAGATCTCAAAACTTATTTTCGACCGGTTACAATTCTTTCCTTATACACTCTGTGTAACTGGAAAGTAAAAAGTGCTGATAGAGTCTTGAAAAATTACGGATTTGTTGAAGAACGTGATAAATTGTTTTCTATGAGTTGTGGTGGGAACAAGTGAGAAAAATAATGCGAGTTATTTTTTCTGAATAACTATAAGATAGAATATATTCCTCGTTTCAACTCAATCATCAAACAACGAAATATTCTGGAATATTCTCGAATAGTTTCATGTTTCCAGTACATTCCCAAATTTCTGGATTCAAATATTCAAAAAACGTGTTTGCTATTCTGGAAATTCTGGAGTTTTCCTGTCATGTGAAAGAACAATCTAGAAAATTCTTTGATTATTGAACTTTCCAGAAGTGTCTCGAATTTTGTTGAACCATCTACGAGACAGTCATGGACTTCTAGAAGACTCGATTTTTTTTCTCACTTAGTTCTGACTGCAACAAATTCGTTATAGCCACTCCATTTGCACAGGATATTATCTGGAACATTCTCGAATCATCTTCATGTTTCATGTTCCTTCCAACAGTTGCCTAATATTTCTAGAATATTCCAAAAAGTTTTGATTTTTGTGAAGTTCTCCTTTTACGAAAAAGAACATTACTGAATAATTCCACATTTATAGAACTTTCCTGAAGTGTGTCGAATTTTCTCGACGTCTACAAGGATTAAGTGGATTTCTATGACTTTTAACGTACTTGAAAAATACTCCAGAACCCGTATTCTTGTGAGCCCCAAAGTTTCTGGATGGGTCAACATATTCCTGTATTGTTCCAAAAATTTCTACGCGCTTAGAAATTTTCCTATATAAAATATTACGTTCGTCTTATTTTCCGACATATTTATAACTTTCCAAGAGTTCATCATTATTTTTGGTTTAAACTTATGAGAGCTTAATTATTTAATTTCGAAAACTTATTATGAAAAAGATTACATCTCATGAAAAATGTTGTTTTTATTTCGAATTTCCCTATTCTTGAAACAATCATTCCCAACACAAATAGATTTAACGTAACTTACGGTTCTTGATTAATACTTAACCCACTTCAGCAACTTATTCCAGAACATTCTTGACTGCTTCTAGTAATTTCAATTACGTCCCTAGAATTTTTCAAAAATGTTTTGACTTTCCCACATTTTTTCCCTATTGCATACCATTCCATGATGCGTTCCTTTTTACGTGGGTAGGCTGAAAAGTAATGCACACATGCTTGTAGAGCGCGAAAAAAAACAAATAGCAAGATCCGGCAAAAATTACATTAAAATACAATTCTTAAGTTTCAAAATCATATATTTATTTTTCCACATAGTCACTGTTAAGTCTAACACATTTCTCCCAACATGTAAATTTTATTTTCATACCGTCACTGAAACATCCGTCCGACTTTTCTCGAATCCAGAGTTTGACATCTGCCTTCACCTCATCGTCCGAAATGTAAAGATAACCCTTGAGGTCTCTCTTGAGTAGAGGGAAAAAATTAAAATTGCAAGGCGCAAGATCGGGGGAATAAGGAGGGTGTGGAATCGGTTCAAACTTCAGGTTTCGCAGAACCTCTCCAGTTGCGCGCGAGATGTGTGGACGAGCGTTGTTATGTTGCACGATTATTGGCGCCAGGTTGCCTCTAACACGACAAACTCGACGTCGCATGTATTTTAGAGTCTGTATGTACTGAGAAGAATTTACCGTATCCCCTCGTTCCAGAAAGTCTTGTCACATAACTGGGTGAGCATCCCAAAACACAGTCAAAATAATTTTTTTGTGGATGGTTGTGTTTTGAACTTTTTCGTCTCATGAGAAGACGGATTACGATATTCAGCGTTCTGTCTTTCCTCTCCTGGGTCGTAATGATGGACCCATGACTCGTCCATCGTCACAATACTCAAAACAAAGTTCTCTCCTTCGTCACCGTAGCGCTGCAGAAGTTGCTCCCAGCATTCCAATTGACGCTGCTTGTTCTCGTTTGTGATATGGTGTGGTAACCATCGTGCACAGAATTTACAGTATCTCAGTTGTGCAATAATGAAACTAACGTCATTTGGATATTCCAATGTGGTTTACGATACCCATTTGAGTGATTCGTCAGTCATTGTGAATCAAATCGTCGACGAATTTGCAATGATTATCGTCTAAGGCATTGGTTACACGTCCGCTGCGCGTTTCATCAACAATTATGGGTTTTTCCAGGATTGCAACTACGAAATTTTACTACCCATCGATTTACAGTAGACCTATCAACAACATCGTCACCATAGACAGCCTATAACGACGATGAATCTCAATGGAAGTCACTTTTTCAGCAGTTAAACATTCGATAACAGCACTCTTGACATAGCACTAGAACACATCTGCATACTTCCGCTTCTCGAAATTCAGAGGATGAACGCAACGACTTCAAACCTGCGTATGTGTATTGAGGGGGAATGTTACTTCCACATGCCACCTGGCGCGCTTTTCAAGGTCATTTCGTTCGCGCCCTACAAGCATGTGTGCATTAGTTTTCAGTCTATCCTCGTAAATAATTTTCGAATTAGAAGTATCTTGAAGACTTTTAAAATAATGGACTTTTGAAACAAATTGGTTGAGTTAGCAATCGTATCAAATAGTTCTTTTATTTATTACTATTTTATTTACAACCATTTTAGAAAATTTCTATAATAACAAGTTTTTTTAAAAAGTAGATACCCGATGAATGCCGCACGAATTTACTGAAACGTTCGGATTTTTTAAATCAAAAACTGATTTTGTCTCCTTTAAAAAGGCCGTTAATCTCTTCTTACGTCGGACGCTGATTTGCTTAATTTATTTAATGTAATTTTAATTTTTTTTTATTTCAGTGGATACATTGAGGAAAAAACAGACGTAATACCTATTGGTATATTCAATAATTATATTTTGAATTAGAAGGTACCTCCGTCAAGTCTTCAATATTTGAATTGAGCTCCAAAAGGAGCGAGAACTTCTTCAATGCGATGGTTGACACGGTCACTTTATCTAATTTCATATTATGTTTCGGCTGGCATTAGACATGAGGCATAAGACATGAACGTCTCATTTACTGACATAATCTAGAATATCATTACATTTCGAGACACTTTGAAAACTAGCAAGAAGTTGACACAATTTTTTAACACTTTCATTTCTATTTTCCTGCATTATCTGATAATGTGCCACGGCACGAATATTTCATTCTTAAAAAATATTTTCTAGAACTATCTCAAGGTCTCTCGCTGAGGTGTTTGAGTTTATTTTCAAAACTCTCCTTACCATTTTGTGTATTTCGTGAGTTAAAATGAAATGATTTTTCCCCCCAGAAATTTACAAAATATTCTCGAACTTTCCTTATATTCTTTGACCAACTCAAAACATTTCGGGTCATGTTTATGATTGTGGATATACTTCGAATCTAGAAATTAAAAAAAAAATCCGAATTTTATGAGATAGACACAGAAACTTCGAGACTCACAATATTGTTCGAGAAAATTCGAGACATTTCTCGAAAGTTCTATGAATATGGAACTAATCTCAAATGTTCTTGTACGTGATAGGAAAACCCCGACAAACAAAACATCTTTAGAAATATTCTAGAAATGTATGCAGTTTTCAAATTCATTAAAAGTATCATAGAAATCCAAGTCTCGTTTAAGGTTCTAGAAATTTATAAAAATTGGTTTAGATAATTTATTGAATTTATTTAATTGATGGTTCAAGAAAATTCTATTAATACACGAAAGTTATAAAATACGAAGAAATTTCTGGAACACTCCAGAAGTTTCGTGAAGGGTTCAGAAACTTCGAGACTCACAAGAATGTTTTCAAACTTTTTTCAAATTTCTAATAGAGTCGACGTTAGTCTCGTGTATGGTTTCTGAAAATTCGAGACACTTCTGGAAAGTTCTACAATTATGGAACTCTTCTGGTATGTTCTTGTACGTGACAGAAAAACGCCGAAATCTCCAGAAATATGAATATATTTTTGGAATATTGTAGAAATGTTTGGCAACTATTGGAAAGTACTCGAAACATGAGGAAATGCTTCGAGAATGTTCCAGAATATTTCACTCGTGGATAAGTGGCTGAAGTGAGAAACATCTGTATTTTATAGTTAGCAGACACTGTCATTCAATACTAACTTCAACATATTAGTTGCAGCACATATTTGTCACTTCATCAACAAACGAAAATTTCTGGAACATTCTAAAATCATTTCCTCATGTTTCGAGTACTTTCCAAAAGTTGCCAAACATTTCTAGAATACTTAAAAAAAATATTTGATTTTCTGGATCTATTCAAGAGTTTTCCTATCACGTAAAAGAACATTCCAAAAGTTTTTCGTATTTATAGAACTTACCAGAAGTGTTTCAAATTTTCTAGAACCAGCAATAAAACATGTGCGATTTTTAATGAATTTGAAAACTTTTCAAGAACATTCTCCTCGATATTTCGAAGTTTTTGAATCTGAATACAGTCCTAGAATATTTCTAAAAATGTGTTATTTGTTGTGGTACAGG
The DNA here is from genome assembly GCA_002313205.1 of Laupala kohalensis. Classification (NCBI taxonomy): domain Eukaryota; kingdom Metazoa; phylum Arthropoda; class Insecta; order Orthoptera; family Trigonidiidae; genus Laupala; species Laupala kohalensis. The sequence goes on along the minus strand of NNCF01127070.1, from coordinate 107,430 downwards.
GGATTTCCTATCACGTACAAGACCATTTGAGAAGAGTTCGATATTCATAGAACTTTCCAGAAGTATCTCGAATTTTCTCGAACCGTCTTGTGAGCCTCAAAGTTTCTGGATCTGTTCAGAAATGGATTGTTTTAGAAATTTCATGTACAAAACATATCCCTGGGCTCATATTTAATTTACAGGGAGCGTATAATAATTTTTTGTAATCTGTATTAACTCTTAGCTGGGACAATTTATATCCTTTAGTTAAATGCGTCCAATAATTATTTTCCTTATTTTAGAACGCTGAAGGAAAACCAGAAAAGTAGTTTTAAATTTACAATTTACACAAGCACAATTCTCACAAATTTCCAGACAAATCCAGGAGCATTAATGATATCTGGAAAGTTTTTTTCGTACGTCCAGGAAGATGGGGAAAATTAAAGAACATTCCAGAAATTTCTCGAAGAGAAGAAAAATTTCTGAATAATTCAATATACTAAAGTACACAAAATGTTTAAATGTATTTTGCAATCTTCTCGTTTACAGATAATTTTATTTTTAGTAAAAATGGGAATGAATCTCTGAATAAACGAGTTTTTAAAGATAAGTGGTGGAATCGTTAAGTTTTCCTTTTCGAATAAACACCATTTTATTGCTTTTTCATTAATTTCATCAGTGCAAATATTTAGGGAAGACGAATGAGTAACATTTTATTTCGCATTGTATTGAAAAATTATTCTTGAATTAATTATGTACATGTATTAAAATTTATTTATATGTATGATGATTTTGGGAGAAGCTATTTCATTTTGTATATTAATGGCATAATTATGAATGGGGTCTATGCTGTACTTTGATATTAGTATCTACGCTATTTCAATACAATGTAAATAAATTCTCCTACAAATCTTTTATTACTTTTGTACGTATGATGAAAGAAATCCATTGTGAACATGATGAATGTTTGGTAATTCGATCGAAAATATTTTTTTCTGCAGTCAACGAAAAGAAATTTTAATATGATATTTTAAATTTTACAAGTCAGAATTTATGAGAAAATAATAAACTTGTATATCGTAATTATACTTGAATTTTTGTTAGATTTTCCCTGCTTTATGTCAAGGTTATGTACACTCATAATACAATGTTCAATTTGTCAAAAATGTTTGGAAATATTATTTTAAAATTTTGAATTATAGGAAGAAAAATATGGAGTTATATCTCTACAAAAGTAACGACAAAAAATGAAAAGTGTAATAAAATGTTTTTACGCGGACAATCAATCACATTTCTTCGCGGAAAGTCAAGAAATAGAATGAAAACTTATTAACAGCAATTGATGTGATATTGTCATTTTCTATTTGAAAACAAAGTTTAAAAAATCATGTTTGGATGTATCTGTAATTTACCATTCCCTTATTGATGTTCTTGCATATATCATAAGTGATGTATTTCATTTTCATTCTTCAGAAATACGAGCTTTACTTGATGGGTTTAGAGTGAACACTAATTTAAACAGGATATTAAATTACATGATTTATAGAGGAATACTTATTAACAGTTCTCATTTCTCTTTGTTCTTTCTTTTTAATTTGAACCAACGGATTTTAACGCATAACCATTTACTGGAGGATGTAAAAGGAAGATGATATTCCTTAACAAGATGATCCCGTATAAGTAAAATGACCATAGAAAGGGAATTACTATATTGGTGCCATTTGAACTTGGTAAAATTTGCATCGAAGCGAATCATCTACATTCAGTCATAAGTTGATGAATGGGTTATGAAGGAATAACATAATTACAAAAAAATATGTGCCATTATTCTATTTATTGGGATATTGGGTTCAAGATAGTTTTCCCGCCGTTCATATAAGTATTAAATTCTCCCGAAATTATTTTGTAATAACAATAAAATTTGTGGTATGTATTACGTAGCCAACTACATGGTGTAGCAGTTTTAGTAGATTGTAGATTCAGTAATAATTTGTTCGAAATATCATTTGAGATGTACTCTGAAAAAGACTATATACTCCCGTACGATGGAAATATACTCTCGAACATTTAAAATATAGGATAGTTTCAACGGTACAAAATATTCTCTCAAAAATTCGTCCGACCAATCTAGCGTACAATTAAAACTGTTTGAAAATATACGATAAAGATGATAATTGGCCAAATACTTTGTCTCTAGTTGATGAAATACTTGTATGTTTGAATATTATCTTCTACTTTATTCATCAAAATGTATGCTGTAAACTTAGAAAATTGGAAAAAACAATCTCAATTTTCGTGAGTGAAGTATGGAAAATGATTCTTGTACTCTACCAAGGATTTTACAACGTGTGTAATTCTTTGAATTTCGCCAAACCATCCCATCATGTAAAATGTTACCTCTGCCTTGTCTGACCTCAACCATCCATCCTGTGCCTCAAGGGTCTGAGTAGAGGATGTAGCTCTCCCGGTACTTTTTCCTCAACAAGTCCTTTCAGCGAATCCACGATACTACATCGGACAGGGGGAGGATATCGTGAAAGATGTAGGATTGAAAAGGGGTTGCGAGGGTGAGGAGCCTACCGCTGAATCTCCCGGTCATTGCCCCTAGCTGGGAGTTGGTGGTGAAGTGGTAAAAGAAAAAAAGACGATCTATTTTTAGTCTCTTGGAAAGCAGAGAGAAAGAGAGGGAAATCAAGAATTACTTTTAGTAAATTTTATTTGGATTTTTCTTGGATTCAAATAGGTTTTTAGTATTTTTGGCGGTGTTTGACCTCGGCTAGGTCATATTAACTTGCTCTCCCATATTTAGGTACAATATAAATAGAAATCACAAGAATGAAGTATCGTACGTTAGACCATACAGATAAATATTAATATGTTGTGATATAAAGTTGGTACTTGTGCTAAATACGTGTAAAATATATTGGACTGAGTATAATGTTGGAAATTTACGTCTTTCATTAAAAAGAAATAACTTAGGATCTTCTGGTGTTATGATAATATAAGCAGTACCGTAAGGAAAGTCAAGCCAAGCAGAAAACAAAGAGATTTAGTGACGTGACGTCATACAAAATTCAGAGGATACGATATCGAGAGAAATTGACAATACCTCATGGGAAGAGTTTCATACTAGAACAATTATTCTGCCGTTCTGAGTGGAGGATAGAAGGTACTAAGGAAATTGAAACACTATAAAAGGGAGAACATTGATAACAGACAGTATGGCTACAGATAGTGTGGACATTGTGAAGTCAAGAATTGATTCAATTTGTGGCACAAATTAAAATAGATATGTTTACTCCAAGAGCCATGGGAAATCTATTATAGATTTAACTTTACAGAATAAAGTAAAGTAAGTAACAGTAACAGATTGGAAAGTGGCAAAGAAAACCGAAAGTGACCATTTGAAAATAGAATTTTGTATAGAAAGAATAAATGGTAATGAAAAACAGTGTCCAACAAAGAGCATCAATTTGAGGAAAATTGATTGGGGAAGATGGAGACAAAAGGGGGAGGACAAAAAATGTAGCATTGTGTTTGAGACAGGATATAGTTGCAAGGGTAGTGGAAATGCAAATGCAGATATTGCAACTTGTAAGTAAATACACTAGGAAAAGAGGGAATGGATATTGTCGCGGGAAGAGGTGGTGGGACAAGAGTCTAACATGTTTAAAGAAGGAGAAAAATAGGAGAGGGCGACAATGCAAGCGTGCAAGAGAAAATACAGATAGAAAGGAGGAGTTGCGCAAAGAATGTAAGCGTAGTCTGCGCGAATTTAGGGATAAAATTAAGGACAATAAAAGAAGAATATGGCATGCTTTTATAGTAGAAAGTTTACAGACAAACACTTGGGGGTTGCCTTAAATGGAGCGGGAGAAAATTAAGACTAAAACAGTGTGGAACAATGTCAAGGACAGAGCAGAAATGGCTCGCAGTTGGAAGGATACGGGAACAGTGCTATTGGGGAATGTACTCAAAGGAGTGGAGATGTTAGATGGAGACAAAGTGATTTATGAAACAGGGGATATTGAAGAGATTATTTGAGAAGAGGACGTACGCAGTAAAGTTAAAAATTTAAATAAAAATAAAAGTCCAGGGTTCGATAAAATCACAAATGAAATGATAATGTGCTTTGAGAAGCAAATCATGGGAGAGTCGGTGGATATGTATAACACATGCATAAATTAGAGTTATTTCCCACGTGTCTGGAAGATAAGATTATTTTTAAAAGATAAAAACAGGGATAAAGCTATCTCAAAGTCGCATCGTCCAATCTGTCTATTACCAGTATTAGAGAAAATATTGGACAAATATATTGCAGACAGAGTAATGAATGAAATTGAAAAAGACAAGTACAGTAAGATGCACTTCGGATTCTTGCCCGGAGGGGGACGGAGGATGCAGTCTACAAATTCTTAGAATATGTGGAAAATAGGGAAACTGAATATGTGCTGGTAATTATGATTGATTGCGAAGGGGCTTTTGATAGCATTCATTGGTCAACGTTTATTAGTAGTTTGAAAGAATTGGGAATAACAGGAAAGTTGTTACAATTGATACAATCCTATCTACGATACAGATGTGTGCTACTGAATATTGGTGATGAGAAAATTATACATAAAATCGAACAAGGGTGTCCCCAAGGAAGTCATACTGAGCCTATTTATTGGAAATGTGGTGTTGAATAAGGTATTGATAAATATGGAGAAAGAGGACATTAAAGCGTTTGCATATGCAGATGATGATGAGATTTTGGTGGAAGGGAATAGTCGGCGAGAAATGTAAACTAAAAGCATAGAAATACTAACAAAATTTATAGGATACAGTGGTGAGCAACAATTAGTGATATCAAAAGAGAAAACAAAGGATGTTATTTTTGGAATGGTATCTTCAAGAAGAAGAAATCCAATGGTTAACATTGGGGATTGGAAATTGTCAATAGAAAGACATGTAAAATATCTTGGAGTTATAATAGACGACAAATTAGCAAAGATAGGCTGAGACACATAAATTTATCACAAAAGTTGACCAAAAATAAATGGTTTAAGCCGAATAAACTTCCAACATAAATACTGACTGGACATGGAAATTACAATAATTACTTGTATTGATTTGGCATAGCAGAGGACCGAAATTGCATCTGTGGAAATGGGGTGGAGGATGTGAATCATGTAGTATATAAATGCAGGATAACAGAGGCAGAGAGGAGAAGATGGTTTGAGAAAATCAAGACTGAAAGTTTAACAAATTTAAATGACTGGTCATTTTTAATTGGATGTAAAAGTAAATATACTGATTTTACGTATTATATCACAGAAATTATAACAATACGAAATGCAGCAGAAAACGAAACGTAAGAAGACAATAAAAACGTCTATGAAAAAATTCAAGTGGAAGGATCACAATGGGACAAACGTGGACAGAAGAAAGTCCTCTCTTTGGCTACTGTGGCAGCGTGATCACTCGTCCCCAAGTCATCCCGGGTTCAATTCCCAGGTGCGGCAAGATAAAATTTATAGCTTTTCATTTCATGTCTCAGTTTAAATAGCTGGGATGTATGAAAAGTCCGCCCTCTGTGACTAACAACCGCAGTTGTAATGCTCGGATACAGCAGTCTGGATCCTATCTAGACGTTGTTCCTCCGATCTCGGTAAAAATTACAATGGGTCTAGTGAGTAAACTCACGCAAAAACTGAACCTTACTGATACTCGTCATTCGTGGTCCTTAGCTGACTGGAACGATATACATACAAACATATACACATATTATATAATAATAAGATATATAATATAATATATAATATATAACTTATAATATATAATATATAACATATATAATATAATATATAACATATATAATATATATATGATATATACATGTACATACGGAGAACGATGTTATGAAGAAACCTGGAACAAAATGGCCAGATGAAAGAAAGAGAATTCATGGAGAAAAACTAAGAGCTGTCTGGAAAGTCAGAAAAATGAATCATAAAGTTTTGCGTGATCCCACAGGGTCCAAACGCACATAATAATAATAATAATAATATTAATAATAATAATAATGATAATAATAATAATAACACATCAAATTAGCAGAAGAAGAGTTAGAAGTCAGAGCTAACAAAGATAGCATTGAAATCAGAGAAAGGTTAGAAGAAAATCTTATAAAATACAACCACAGTAAAAATGACACACTACCTGCAATCCCTAAACTGCTCAGAACCAAAAAGCTCATCAAACTAACAACATTAAAGAATGAAAATGTGCTACCAGACTATATAAACCAAATAGAAGAACTCAAAGACTTGCAACATGTGACATATATTGCAGCATTATCAACCAGCGAGATGTGTTTTTTTAAAGGAAAATCCATAGTAAATAGCAATAGAGAAAACATTCAAATCCCTCCCCCCAAAAAAAACCAAGTGGATGATAAGACTTGAAACTAAAATAGAAACCATTAGGCAAGATCTAGGTAGGATAATTCAATACTTAAGATGTAACAGGGGGAAAAGATTAATGAAAAACATAGAGAAATGCAAAATTAGATATAAAAATCACACTAATTATGATTCACTAAATCGAACTATGGAAGAGCATATCGACACCACCAAACAAAGATTGAATGTATATGCAAAACGGTTAAAGAAGTATAAAACCAGTTTGGCAAGGAAGAAGAAAACACACTGTTTAATAAAAACGAAAATGGATTTTACAAAAACTTACTGACTAAATGCACAATAGAAGGAGCACCCCATCCACAGAAAATGCTGAACAATTCTGGTCAGATATATGGTCAACAAGGACCACTCATAACCCAAATTCGTCATGGCCACGTGTAGTAGAAAAGGAGGTAAAAAGACTGACAGAGATGAAAAACCCAGTTTTATCAGCGAATGAACTTGGAGTAATAATATCTAAGACCCACAACTGGAAATGTCCTGGACCGGATAGAATTCAAAATTACCGGATAAAAAAGTTTACGAACTTCACCCAGTATTACTTAAAATAATCAATTCCATAATGCAACACCCAGAAATATTACCAGAAGAATTATGTACAGGAAACACGTACCTCAAACCCATAGACAGTGGTACACAGAATCCCGCCAAATACAGACCAATCACGTCTCAAAAACTACTACAAACTCATCACAGCCAGAATTAGCAAGAAGATACAACAACACTGTGAAAATAACAATATTAGTGCAGAAGAACAGAAAGGAAGCCAACCCAACTCGATGGGATGTAAAGAACAACTTTTAATAGATGAAGTCGTGATCAATCTTGCTATCCAGAAACAACGAAATATAGCTACAGGATACAAAGACTACAGAAAGGCGTACGATATGCTACCTCACAGTTGGCTCCTTTACACATTACACCTATACAAAATCCACCCAGTGGTAACAAAGTTAATCGAAAACACTATGAGAAAATGGAGCACTAGACTCATCTTTTCCAACAACAAAAGTAGAAGCGGAGAAAGAAACCAAACCATCAGCAAGACCTCTAATACAACTAAAAACAAAATACGCATCAACAGAGGAAAATTTCAAGGGGATTCAATCAGTGGATTACTGTTTTGCTTAGCTTTAAACTCTTTATCCACTATCCTCAGAGTTTAGGATTCAATATCAAGAACAGAAATGTCGAATACAGTCTCACACATTTAATGTACATGGACGACATCAAAATTTACGCAATAAATGCAGAAAATCTGAAAAAGATCTTGAAAACTATAGAACAATTTAGTAATGACATCAGAATGAAATTTGTTATAGATAAATGTAAATTACAAAATCTTGTTCGTGGAGAAGTTAAAGAGACAATACCATACACTACAGTAAAAGATCAAGGTATAGAATAACTAGAACCTAATGAACTGTACAAATACTTGGGTGCTATGCAAACACAAAAAGAACAGAACACACAATATTCAAAGAACACATCACTAAAGAATTCATGAGAAGGATGGAAATAACATAAGCTCATTTAAATTCACATAACCTGACGAAAGCAATAAACTCATTAGTCATCCCCATACTATCCTACTCATTTGGGGTAGTGAAATGATCAACTACAGATCTGGAAAATCAGAACCACGATGACAAGCAACAACAAACACCATCCTAAATCAGCATTAGAACGAATGTTCATTCCACGTATCCAGGGCGGAAGACGCATCATACCAATCAAAGACCTCCATGAAACGTATGAGTACTTCCACAATAAGTTTTTCCGAAACAAAGCGTATACCTCATCACTGCACAAAGCCATTACAACCAGTGATAAAAATTATACATCCTGTCACCTGAATGAGCCTCTACCACAACCAATACAAGAAAATAGAATGACAACCTGGCAAGATAAACCAATACATGGGAACTACCCCAACCAACTGACAGACAGTAAAATAAATAATTAAGTGAACGGAAAATTATTCCCAGAAACAGAAGGTTTGATAGTATCAATGCAACAACTAGCCTTTGATTGTACCAACAACTAGCCTTTGAAGTAAAAAATACCAACAACTATCCTTTGAAGTAAAATATCTCTGGTGTGTTCAAGAAGTGATCATAGCGCCTATCATTTTATCTACCCTAGGACCAGTACCCCAATCCCTAGTCGATTCCATTAAACAACTCGAAATCAACACCAATGTAATAAGTAGACTGCTTCTGTCGTCAACCCACATTACCAGAAAGTTCTTGGATCTCAAATAAATTCTTCCTCTCAGCAGAACTTGATATAATAATCCACTGCTGAGAGGAAAACCAACAGAAGTTGAGAGAAGTAGTAGTAGTAGTAGTAATAATAATAATAATAATAATAATAATAATAATAACAATAATATATACTGTGTAATAGGAATTTTGAATCACTATCTCTCTCTCTCTCTCTCTCTCTCTCT
>NNCF01127070.1:0-89730 GCA_002313205.1 Laupala kohalensis | reverse complement strand
TATATATACACGTAACGTAACTGTTGAGTTAAAATAAAATTCGGTTGGTGCAATGAACCGAAATATAAAAGTATATTTCGTCCATCTCATCTCGAGATCAAATCAGTTCGGGGGAGTTGGGTCAGTTAGTTTCAATCGCTGCATGAATTTATTGTACTCAATCATGTGTGCATGTTATGGGTCAGTTATTTTCAATCATCGTGCCACAACGCCTGGGGATTCCACAAATGACATTTGGAAGTACCGCGTATTTTTCATACTCACTGAAAAAAATGAGAAATTCATGTTGGTATTGATTAACTAGAGTTTTTCTCACCAGGCAATTTTGAATTGTTAATCAACGCAACACCCAATAAACACAGCTGAATTTCGTGCGTTCTAAATATTAGGGTACAATCAAGGACATATTTTTACATCCCACTGACTTCTGGAAAAGTTATAAAATACATTTTATTTTATTTAGTTCACGATAAATTTTACGAAAATTTTTTTATGTGCTTTCTGAACAGAAATGTTATGTGAATCACCGGGGAACCGCTTGACAAGAGAGCTGCATGGAAGTAATTTAACATGTTTCAACTTTAAAAATTTAATTAATTCTCAAGCCATTTCATAATGTTATCTTGAACTTTCTTCTATTATAAATGTTGGTATAAAAAATAGTTTTACATGAAATCTTACGAGAGAGCTTGATAAATGTTGTAGCGTAGATCAGTGGAACCACGGACTTAAAAAATGTTGCAAACCAGTCTTAAGAAGAAGGGTAGGGGGTAGGCCACCCCTGTCGACCCTGTCAGAGAAATACGGCCAGTTCCTTCTGCCGCGCCATCTCCACCGCCTTTGCCACATCCACGATTCGGGGCGAGATTCGCAATTATCCCATTTGCGTGATTACAGGCGAACTTCCGCGGCTTGCCGGCACAGCTCGCTTCACTTCTCTTTCCTCCCCCTCCCCCCTCCCTCTCCCTACTCCCACCCTCTTCACCCTCTTCTCACGTCCCACACCTCCCACACTCCCGTACTTCACTTCTAGCAGCCGAACTCTTGCTCAAATTAAAAGCAGAATCGCGTTTGTAAAACGCAAACTTCGAGAGCAGTTTGTCTTTACCATTTGTACGCATTATCTAACAGTAATTTGAGTAGCATGGGAAGGTTGAAAATATTTGTCCGTTCAGCTCTAAGAGACTTTAGAAATCCATTTAGAGCAAACATTCTCTCGAGGCCAATGTTCAAGGAGGAACGGATATTAAGAAAACTGGGATTAAAGAGAATGACTGGACGGAAGCGCTTAGAAAGCTCGTGCTATTTAGGGTTACGACTATCTGGAAGAGATAGTATGACAATGTACTCGTATTATGAGAGAGTTTTCCATATCTCTCGGTTTCATATACGATTATTAGAAAAAGTAAAAATATAGAACTATCAAAAGTTTACTACCATCTTCCATTTTAGTTGCGGGAGAATTTACCGGTACGTTAATTGATAATGAGGCACGAATAATTGTTTTCTATATTTTCAAACATTTTTTCATTAAATATACTTCATGTTTCGAAAATAAATAACAGTCACAATAGTGTAAACAAGAGGAAACAACATTGTAACTTAATGCGTCAGTAAAACAATAATTGAGAACTCTTGGATACCTAGTTCGAAGTGACATTGCGCTAAATTTAATGAATGTAATGAATTAAAAAAAAAACTCACAAAAAGAAAATATTGAGGAAAACAGGTCTCTTCTTTCTTTGTTATTTTTATAAGTACGAATGACTTAGTTCATGCTGTAGGGCCTGATTTTCCACGTGACCAAATGATCCGAGGGACGGAATTGGCGAGGAGAGCTGTGGGGAGAGACGTAAAGGAGGTTGTTAAGAAAGATCAAGAAAAGAAGGGTACATATCCTTTGTATTGTTGAAAATCATTGGTTTGTTATTTTATTTACTTCTTTGATCCGAACCTACTCCTCATACGACCCTGGCGGAAGTATTTTTGGAGACGCCCGGCAAGCTGTACACGAATGTGTTTGCAAGACTACTGGTACATATCATCGCTCCGGTATATTAGAAAGAATTAAAGTATAAATTTGTGTTTATTTAATAATGAATTAATTATTTCACGGTTTAAAACATGCTTTATCATATTATTGTTCAAATTTACGTGTTTATATGGTGTTTAGAGACATATTTGAAGGCTCCTAACAGGACCCCGGACAAACAGTTTTGTACTAGTTCCCATTATTCGCATTTTGAGAGAAAATCCACTACTATGGGATACAATCCTCTGTCACATTTCTAAATCTAGCACTATAATAAGAGAGCATTGAAATCATATTTATAAATATTTAATTCGTAAGAATGTAAACCTAACGAACATATATTCCCTTATTACCCCCCCACAGCCCCCAGGGGGGTTGAGATTTCGTTTTTCATGAAAATTTAAAATATATATATATTCTCAGGTATTTTGGTGAACTAAAACCGAATATAACGATAAAAACTGATTTGAACTGACCATCCACCTCCTTGCTTCTTCTGTAAATTTGAAACGTACGTATATTCTCAGGTATTTTGGTGCGCTGAGACCGAGTATAATGACGAAAATTGATTTCAACTACCCAACCACCCCTTAGCACCCCATTGGGGGTTGAAATTTCGCTTCTTCTGAAAATTTAAGATATGATTTTTAAATACTTGAAGATAAAATTTTAACTCCAGGCATATGAAAATTTTTATTTAACTATAGAGATGACTATTGTCATGTACAAAATGGGCACGACTACGGATACAGGTGTAACATTCACAATACTTTTTAAATACATTTTGCATGACATATAAATTTGAAATGGGGTGGAATACACCTGATTGAATTTTCGGAAGACTGAAACGAAAATAATCATGTAAACAAAAAAGGATTCTTTACTCATTTCTTATAACATCACGATGTAAGTATAAACAGTGCTGGAAAGAAATGCTTGTACGGTGCGTCATCGTTCAGGACAATTCTACAGCGATGTATTGTGTTTGACCCTGCATCTTTCGGAGATGAACTTTATTCACCAGACATCTAGACCTCCTTCGACGAGTGTTGCTCGAAGCGTCAATCGAAAAAAAAAAGCTTGCTTCTTCTGCGAGACTTCTGGAAGCACATATTCTCTGTCTTGTGTACAACACTTCTCCATATGGCAAGAGTGCGAGAAACCATATCCAGCGAACGAGAATCATACCTCTGTAATTCTCAGTTTACTCTGCATTTCTGCAAATGTTATATAAAAGTATGTATTATCTATAAGGAACAAATAGATGATCTATTATATAGTCTCTATTATATAATACTACAATGTATAGTATGAGCGAAATATTTCAAACATACAATATGACAAAATTAGTTGAACCGGTGCGAATAATTGTCACACCTACCATGAAGAAGTACCAAAATGTTGTAGTGACGGTTTTTATTAAAATAACTAACTACAAGTACAAAGCTTTAAAAAATCTTATCTCGGTCATGTACGCGGGCGCATTGATTTCAATATTCATGTGCTGTATTTCAGAAACTAAAACTCGACTTCGATCAAGTTAAATTACACTAGGAAATTGCTGTATCCACACAAAAGTAACGGTGTTGATCAGGATAAAAATAGGGTATTAGTTTATTTATGTATCTTGTTCTATCTTCCAATGCTCTTTCTGACAAATGTAGCGCCACCTAGGAAACCAAGACGATTATGAACTGAAAATTCGAATTTAATTTGAACTTTAAAACAAATGGTACACAACACATTCAATTTACAAATAAAAACTACGAAAATAAGTATTGCAGCAACTTGTTTTACAAATATGAAGGGACTGTTGCTCAACAATGGAATTTGATTAATAGTTTAACAGACAATACAATAATAAACTACATAGAAGATGATTAAAGAAATATAATAGATAATCCAAATGAAGTGACAAATTTGTTTTAAGAATATTTCATAATTTCGCCACCAGAACGTGTCAAAGATCGGCCGTATATTGAAAAGACGTATCAAACTGAGTACGTCTAGGCAATAGTATATTTTTGTCTCCAGTATGCAATCAAGGAATTCTTAATATAATGAAACCTTAAAAAAATCTGTTTCGACCATTTATGTGTTAAATTTATGTAAGTTATTTATGAAAGTACCAGCTATAGTACACGCTTTGGTCTACATTATTAATCTTAGTTTTGTGACAGGCGAATTCCCAAGAAAGTTGAAGGAAAGCATTGTTTTTCCGATTTTCAAGAAAAGAGAAACACCAGTAAAAAAAATTATAGACTGATTGCTGTACTGCCAGTTTAATCTAAAATACTTGAAAAAGCTACAAAAAGTTTAATAATTTTTAAAATGATAATATGTTTTTCAATTCAAATCAATACGGACGATTGACCTCGACAAAAATCTGTCATAGAAATTCCATATTATTATCCTTCACTCTGAAATTCGATGAAACGTAAGGTTGTTCTATTTTCTAAGACATTTTTAAAGTGAGGATCGACTGCGTACNGGGGGGGGGGGTGCGGACAAAGTAACGATTCAGCCACTAACAGTGACTCGAAATCATCTCATTAGAGTTATAACTTTTAAAACAAAACGTGAAAAGGCATTTTCCCTCTACGTTCAACTAAATGTTCTGCCAATTTTTTCACTTGTTTATTTACAAAGTACCAAAAGTTTTTTTCAACCGAAGTGGAATTAACAGTACTGATTAACAGAACAAGAAGTTTAACTCTAGGATTGTTTATTCAGTCTTGAAGTAAATAAAAAAGTTTTTAGGAAAAGTTTTATTTTCCTAGGACGAAAAATACGTAACCAACTACCGATATAACAATAATTCTTCAAAACATCTTTTAGATCAACTCAAAATGTGACTTCTTTTAAATGAAAAAATTAGATTGTGTTTGATGTATATACTTGAAAATAAGAAAATAAACCCAGTCGAGTAACTTGGATATTTATTACGTTAAAATGGTTCAATGTTTCCTTTTGATTTGACTTTATCATGTTATTTTTACTCCAATGGATAAAATGTAACTAATCAATATTTGGAATGTAATTGTTTAGAAGACAATGTTTAGAATGTAATTAATATAAGCTTGTTAACATGAGACTGTGAACATGCTGCAGTGAGCTTCCCGAATCAAGGAAACGTTGTAAAATGACCACTGACTTAACTCTGCTTGTCTAATTCGATGTTTTCCCATCTGATCTTCATTTACTGGATCCAAGGGTCAGTATTATTCCGTTATTTCTGTGTTAATTACATTGTAAAAAGTGTTAAGGTTATTCTTATTACTATAATGAAAATTATACGATCGATAATGAGTTGAGAAAAAGAGACAGTAATAGAAAGCAAGAATTAAAAAATCGAGGAAAAATGATGGAAAAGAAAGATAGCAGACGTGTTACTCACAGCATGACAGATACGATGGGACGGATCTGCAAAGGGAGCCAACTGTACGCCATGATACTTGACGTACATTCTACAGAAAGGAATAAGACATTGGTTTTGGCACGAACCAACCGAGACAAAAACAATGACGGGTCACGGCGACATTCAAACTTATTTAAGCATAAGTTGTAGGACTAACCGTTGTATGGGTCGGAAATGACAAATCATATGAACAAAATCAGGACAGAAGAAATAATAATTAAATTTGGACATGACATGATAAGAACTGAGACTACATATATGAAATTTTAAGAATAGATGAAAGAAATAAAAGAGATGAAGGTAGCATAGAAAACATCCAGATTGTGCGGGTAACGAAGGAATAATTAAACGATTGATGAAGTTGTGAAAGTCTGCGAATGGAGACACGAAAAAAACAGAAGTAATGACTAAGTACATAAATAATTAGTAAAATGGAAGATTGCTTTTAAATTCCAGAAAATAATCTTCGTAACGTTTGATTCTTCATTTTAGCAATAGCCCACAAATGCCCCTAAAAAGAAAGACATCCGTTGAAATGTATCCTAAGTACTTTTCGCTGTCGTACAAACTAATATAATTGACAATTACATGAGAATACTCAAAACTGTGTCATTTTTATAGAAGTGGTAGAGGAGTAATTCGAATTAGGAAAATCAGATCATATTACATTCTAAAACAAAAAATTGAGAAAAAATGAATTAAGGGCATGTATGTGGTGTACTCTAAAGCACGAAGTCCACAATTAGCGACTCAGAATTCGTACTGTTCTCCAAATCTTTATAAGAAAAATAACACCACTCCTCCCTTATGGTAAAGGAATTTTTTTTCGTCTCTATCGTCCTTCACTGAAAATTGATAGCTATTGTACAAAAGGAGTAAAGAAACTATTTAAATGATTTATTTTATTTATCCCAAAAACCAGACTATTTAGAGATTAAAGCAGTCTTGCAGATCTTACAGATAATTTTTTTAACAACACAACTCGTTTTACGAAAATAAGCAAAACTAGTATCGTTTGTAAAAACTGGAACGATGTACTACGAAAGAAATCGTGTTAAAAGAAAACAAGCTTTCCTCTCTATGCGATTTAAGGCTTCCTTTTAAGTGCGATGATAAAAGCTTACGTAACTGAACACTCATGTGAGCTTAAATGCGAGTCAGTGAGACTATTCGCGGTTTCTTCCAACGAAGGAAGATGGTTTCGTCCTCCGAGATATCATATGCATTTAAATGAGAATTTGCGAAAACAGGGAAATTACGTTCTCTAGAGATAATGTTCGATTGAGATTGTTTCTACATTTGAATTAAAACGCAGATTATATGTCACGAATATCGGAGGGGACTGACTATTTCTTCAGGACGACTAGACCAGCGGTTGCCGACCGGCGCACGACTGATAGTTGCTAAGAAAATTTTGTTGGGTCGAACATTAATGTGGGCGTTAATTGCTGTTTATGTCGAAGGAGTTTACTTGTTGTGACATAAATGTATGATAACTAAATTTCTTCGAATCATATTTGAGAAATAGTAAAAGAAAGATTTCTCTGATGTAGTTGATGTCCAATTAGTTATAAAAGATCTACATAACAACCCCTTTAGATTTTGTTGCATTAATTAAATGAATATGTTCATCTAAAAAGATTTTTACAACTTGTCAAACAAAAAAGGTATTTTAATATTGTTGTATTAAAATGGTGTATTTCGAATTTCCAAAGTTTTAAATTTCTATGGCCATTTTTTGACAAACGTCTTCTTAAAAAAACATGTAGAGGTCCACGGAATTGAACCCTCAATTCGCGACATACCTTTCTTAGAGCTTAAGGTTGACATCGTGTGAGTGAGGCACTGGCGTCTTGAATGTCGTTTAATAACGCTTTTATAGCGTCTTAAAGGGTTGAAATGCCTAAAATAGTTCCGGAACACGTAATTATTGTGAAAAGAAATAATTAAAAAAATTAATCATTTTGAAAATTTACAAAAATGCGAAATGAAAAAAGAAACCTAAGTAGAGTACTTCCAGTAGATGGTGTGAAATAAACATTTAAGGTGGTATGCGTTTTCTTATTTTTATAATAAAGCACTCATAACTTAATAATTTGAATATTTATTTGAAGTTCAGATCAATCATAATCTTATATATTTAATAAAACATATAATAACTTAAATTTTACATCTTATAATGTACTCCTAGAAGAAGTAAAACAGTAACTTAAATAAAAAATCTAATTACAGCCAGCTTTTAATCTTTCTTTTACACGAACTTTGCAAACATCACACTGTGTAACAGCATGTTCAGTTCATAATAATAAAAGAATATGATATGTTTCGTTGACTAATTTCAACTTGGTGCATTATCGAAGTCACTACTTGATATGCTATAGCCCCAAACCAAGCAGAATATCTTGAAATTACCAATAACTAAGAGACCTATTTCATATACTGGTAACAACCATTGTTCGTACGAAGAGAAAACAATAAATAGTGAGCATGCATCGTTTTGAAATAATCCACTCCGCCCGACATCATACGTGTTAGCGGTTGGCCGACGTCGGGTACAAGCACTTTCCTCATCCGTTAAGAGGGCTTACGCTATTACGAGCAAGGAAAGGAGTAACTGAACACGCGGGCCCCTTTCTAAAGAATCGAATGTAAGGTACTGAGGCACGCGGGACCCCAAATCAATTTGTGTAGACTGTATTTACTGACGAAATTTCCCTAGTGCCTGTGGATCACGTCCCAGATTCTAAGGGTTTAAACAACGAATTAAGCTGTCAGTGAGATCCAAAAGGTACGACCGCTGAACTAGACTTCGTCTAAAACCTCTCACCTTGTGATGCTATGTGCTATATCACACCCCGAGTTTGCTGTTGTGGTTTTAGTTATTTCGGGAGCTTAGAAAATTAAATTTCTTGTCCAACATTTGTAATGGTACAAAGTAGGCATTAAGTATCATGTACTACTATGTTATCACCGACCCTCACAAATAGAACTTGCCTACTAGTATGAAAACTAGAGCCATCTCTTACCCTGGACTAAATGAAAGGAATAGTGATTCTTTATGGATACTGCTATCATATTTCTGTCAACGATAGGTTTAATCGTCTGGGAAATGAGTCGTCTTCTTATGCATCATACTTCTTCCGTCCATTCATCATTGTCCATTCACTCTGTTCAACATGTTCATTATGAAATGTTTCCCATACATTTCCAAAACAATAAGGATCTCCATGTAGACCTGCAAATGTTCTATTTCTTTAGTAAAATTATCGATAGAAACAACTCTTCTTTTCTATAGTTCTATTAAATTATCCTCACTAATGTATATTTGCGTTGCTGGAATTTAATATTTAGATCAGTCTATTTTAAAACTATGTCTTTTGGAACTTTGCGAGTTGCAGAAAACCTATGAAACGTTTGTAATATTTACCTTTATAAATTAAAAATATCCTTATGATATATACAACATAAATGAATAAGTTGCAACAAATTCTAATTTATTTATTTACAATTTACAGTATTCGTTACATTTGAGAATATTATTTGCCCTGCTAAAATTTGTTTTTATACGAATAAAATATACCTTTTGTGGACTGATCACTCTGCACTGAATTTTGTAAATCCTCCCCTCTCCCGAAATTAAAGGAAATATTTTCCTTTTTGTATCTATCTAAATATTTTTGTGTGCATACACACACATATAGCCTACATACATAATATTTGCACAAATATACGGGAATAATATTAAGTATATAAACGCGTAATTATATACACACATGTGATATATGTGTGGGATATCCCACCTCCCCAACGAAATAAAATCCTGGACACCCTTGGCAGTGTTGTTGATGGCCACTTAAAAAAATGAAAATTAAAGTTTGAGTTGTATATTCAAATAATCTCAGCTATGCTTTATTTTACTGATATAAACAAATAGCATATTTTATGTTAAACTATATATGTGTAAATGTTAATTCTGGTGAACCATCTGGAGGCATCTTTCAGGTTTAGACTCGGGGTGGACCGCCCTTTCTCACACCCCGCTTAGATATGCCATTAATATTTCATTATTTAAAAAAATTATGAAAACCTATAAAATAACAACAAAAATATCTGTTATGCTTCAATATTTTTGAAATATTTAATCGTGATTAATTAACTTTTCAATATTTCTCAATTCAGTTAAAGGGATTTAAGAAGGAGTTTATATACAATATAAAAATACGTACATAATATTAGACTGAAATTAATTCCCAGAATAAAACACGCAAACCATGCTTGTGTGCGGTCGCTATTAAACACTCACAAGCGTAGCAAATCCATTTTCTCGCAAAATTAAAGGTGTTTGCGAATCCTTCTGTATTTAATGAATTCTTTCCTGGTATATACGCTGCTNCCCCCCCCCCCATCACTTTTACTCGACCCGCCGCCGCGTCGTCGTGCCTTCGGAGGCCCACTCTCGCCTTCGGAGATTGATGGAGGAAGCGAGAGGCGGGGATTGTGTGCAGGCAATGAAGATGGATTGTAGCGGAGGCGATGGAGGCGGCGGCCAGCGCTAAACAGCGTCGTAATCATCGCTTGTTCGCTGCCTCGGTGGCATCGCTGAACGCTGGCAGTAGGCGGTTGGAAGTTAGGAGCGTATCATGGCGTGTCGCCCACCTGCTCCTATGTCTCTACCGTGCTTCTCCACTTCTTTACTTTGGGGCCCTTCTACAACGAGACTGTTTTCGACTAGTTAGAAATATTTGTCAAGTAATTTAGTACACACATGAATAGTTATTGCATTCATTTTTCGAATCAAATTATTTTGAAAAACTATTAATAATTTATACGAGTAAAAATATTTCAAAATTTCATTATTTTTAATCAGCAGTTTTCATTTAGAAAATGTTTTTTGTGTTTACTCGTAGTTGTTCTGAAAAAGATATTGAAGAAACAAATTTTTCATAGATAAAATTACTACAGCACATTATATTTTTGAATAATGTATTACTAGTTTCAAATACTATTTTTCGGGCAATCTGTTTTTGCCAAGTAGATACTCATGTTTTTGTAATTATTTAATTCATACAATATTTTTTAAATTTGATATTTTACTAGAAATAAGTTACCGATAAATATTTTATTACGTCAATTATGGACGGAAAAAATACTTCTTTCGTAAATATACTGTATTATAGTTGACATCAGAGGTTATAATATCACCTAATTACATTCAACAGTCATAATATTACATACTACCTCAATATGTTTATTATGCGAAGGCTTCATCTTCCCTATAACCGGTACCCATCACAACCTCATTCCTATTGCAACATATGCCTCCTACAGCAACTTCACACTCTGTCCACGTAGTTCCGACTCCTCTACCCTGCACTCCGCCTACTCGCTGCGGCTTCGGAGTAATGGATTAAAACGGAGCTTAGACAGGTGGGAAACAATGGCTTGCTAACACGAAATTTGGGTATTGTGGCCAGTCGAGGCGGCAACTTGTAACTCATTTATTGAGGCGTTACTCTGGCTTATGGAACAACTGGTTCGTTATCGCCGCCGTATCCACATGTGTGATTGTCCCTTCCCCATGTTCTCTGGCTTATGGAACATCTGCCGACACCGTTGGGGAACTGCTGCTCGTTCTAGTGGTCAAATCATGAAGAATGAAGAAGACCTAACTGCAGTAACTTAAGACCAATATTTACTTTATTATGGAATATATTTCACTAAAGAGAAACTAGCTGAATAATTCGTCCAAACGGTTAACGGACAATACTAAGTGAGTTTGAATATATCAAATCACCAACAAACTATTTTTCGTACTATTAACTTCAGACGTCCTGTTCAATGCTTTACAAAAGCCGCTTACCTCCGTTAAATACAAACTTTGGTTTTGAACATTGAAGTGCAGTTTCAGAAGCAAATAAGTGAACTTTATAATAATGTTTCATAATCCACTACAGTTCGATGTTCCTATACGTGNATATATATATATATATATATATATATATATATATATATATATATATATATATATATATATATATATATATATATATATATATATAAGTAAATGGCAACACCTTTACAAACATCATAAAGGCGTTGAATAGCAGTCAAGGTTTAAGTTAGCAGAGGTTTAACGAAGCTCCACCTGGGAGACGATTGGTGAACTCATTGCAATACTAATTCGGTTTGGCTTCTAAAATATATTATAAAACAAATAGTCAAAAGTCAAACTGTCCCGCAAGAGGCCCCGAAGGTGCCCAAGGGGTTCACAGAGGGTAGAGCTCCGCAATTTCTCAGCGTCGGCCCGAGGAAGAGGCCAGCATCTCGATCCTACCGGTTTGACCTCAGGATAGACCAGGTACACATTTTAAAGCACGCTAAAAATAAATAGTACATTGTTAAAATTTAATATTACGTTTTTGTCCCTTTTCAGAAAATAATTTTTGTTATGATACCTAGTTTTTGGCAATTTGCTAAGTATGAAAGGAAAGAATAGAATTTAACAATAAGTTCATATTAGACCAGCGATGCTATAGACTGTGATAAAAATGTTTATTTTCTTTATATAATTTTCATGTGAGGAATTGTTACAGAATATTAACTAGCTAATATTTCGGATAATGCCTTAATCCCTAGTATTCACTAAAATATTTTTTGACCATTAAAATATGTTACATCATATATCATCTTTGTTTTTTCATGACAACTAGATGACTAAATTATATTTTCGATCCCTGAGTTTACTAAGATTCCTTCACACCATCCCGTTTTATTCGAACGGGAAGATTGATAGTTTCGTCGAAATAAATATTCAACCTCGGAAAATTTCTGATAGAGCTCAAATTTTTAATTAACCAATTTTCCCTTAGCACCCCCTACAGCTCCCAAAAGGGTTAAGATTTCGTTTTTCATGAAAATTTAAAATATATGTATATTCTCAGGTATTTTGGTGCGCTAAGGTCGAATATAATGACGAAAATTGTTTTCAACTACCCAACCACCCCTTAGCACCCTCTTACAACCCCCATTGGGGGTTGAAATTTCTCTTCTTCTGAAAATTTAAAACGTATGTATATTTTCAGGTGTTTTGGTTAGCTGAAAACGAATATAACGATAAAAACTGATTTCATAATATACATAAATTCTCAATTTTCATAACGAGTATTGAGTTACATTCCCATCCACTGAGGAATCGTAAGGGGTGCAAGTGTGTAATAGGAATAATTTTCTATCGTCATATACAGCTTCAGCGCACCAAAATATCCGAAAATATACACTCATTTTAAATTTTCGTTAGTGAAATTTCAACCCCCGATGGAAGTTTCAAGGGGGTGGTTGGGTAGTTCAAATCAGTTTTTATCGTTATATTCGGTTTCAGTTCACCAAAATACCTGAGTATATACATATATTTTAAATTTTATTAAAAAATAAATCTGCATCGCCCTGGGGGTTGTAGGGGGGTGCTATGGGAAATTGGATAATTAAATTTTGTTAAAGTCTTTATCGGTTTCAGCGCCCCAAAATACGTACGGGTAGTAGGATCTACCTTCTGGGTTTCGATTTTTTTTTCTTTTTTGTGTGTGTCTGTTTTATTATCTGAACAGATTAGTGTTTTCAACTTTATTTTCATCAACTTAATATTTACATTATTGTTATCAATAATGTTTCATAATCAGCCATTGTTACTTAAGCGAATCTTTGTGACCTCCCAGTCCTGAGAAAATGGGAGTGACCAAGTTTCGAATACATTATTTCTTTTTGGGTTAGAATCCATTCTGCAATTTATTAAACATCTTTTATAATTAATTATGATAAGATGGCTATAGTACTCCACATTCATGAGAATTAANTATATATATATATATATATATATATATATATATATATATATATATATATATATATATATATATATATATATATATATATATATATATATTATTGTACGATAAAAGCTATTTTCTGTTCTCTGTTAAACTCAGGTTGGAATAATTTCAGAGATTGCTATTGATTTTAAACAAAATGGATACAAATAATAATGGAATTTAAATAAAGCATTACGATCACAGAAGCGTAATTTTTTCACCTTAATAGCACTTTATGAAGTCTTTTGAGAAAGATTTTTAGTAAATATCCTAGTTTGTTTGACAATTAATGATTTGAGAATGTTGACTGACAAATTTAATGTGATATCTCGGAACATAGTGTTCTCTACTTATTAATAAATGATAATATTAAAACAGATAATAGAAATGAGAAAAAGGTGTATTTGAACTACGAAGACTACCAAATATAAAAACAATATATTTTAGGACTACAATTGTTTCTTCGAACAAAATACACTACACCTTCCAGAATCATCGTGGAGAATCTTTTCTGTAGTTTCCTGTATGGTGGTATGTGATGAATATACGCAAGTACGAATCCCTCTATGTAGCACAACGTAACTTAACGTTAACTAATCAATAAGTTGCATTGTCTTCTGTCGAGTGAAAATTACGATGCACCGGGACTCGAATCCGGGGCTCCTGCTGTGGCCATAGGTGTGCTGTCCACTGCATCACTCGCCACGATTCTCAGAAACCGTCCATATGGCTTGTTATAAGTTAGTGTTTGAGATTACGGTTCTCTTCGAGTACAGAGAAGTGTAATCCAAATGGATCACAGATACGTAATTCAAGAGGAAAAATTTGTGGAAGACAATACTGGGGCTCGTGACCACTGAGGTATACAACCAACGTTGATTAGAAACATGGAAATAGTAAAGATAACTTTCAAAATATGTTTGTATCCCATTATTATAGATAAATTCTTAATCTGTAAATAATTTAAGAGTAACATTAATTTTCGAACTCATTGTCTACCTTTCCCTGAATCATCAGTAAAACTTTTCGAATAATTTATCACTTATTTTGTCTTGAGCAGATTTTGTGAAACATTACTCAGAAAGAATTTAACAAGTTAATGTGGGACAGGAATGTAACTTGAACCAGAAAAATATGTTTTGTAAAGAACATGACTTGCAAGATGCCAGTCCGTGTTTTGATCAATAGAAGAAAATCAAACGTAGATAACATACTAATCGAATAAGATAAGGAAACTTAATGTGATATTTTTGTGACGTTTAGATAATATTATTTTATAATTAGTGTGCCAAAAAGGAGTCGACGATTTCAAACTCGACCCACTGCCCATCATTTTAAAATAATAACGACTGGAAATTATGACGGTTAACAGAAATTGTTTTTGATACGGCAATGGGATTCAAATTGAGTCGATTCGGAAGTAATCTGAGTCGCTGTAACGGTATATTCTTATTCTACTACTATTAACGACTATTATGTAATCAAATTAAATAAATAACTAAAAACTATTCGACCGTTTATGGACGAATAATATTTACATTTTTGTGTAGAATTCACTACGTTTCGACTTGGATTTGAGTCGTCGTCAGGTGATCAAGTAATAACGAATTATTTATTAATTATTATCAATTTATTATTATTAAACTATTGTAGTATTCTTATATTCAGTAATTTTTTTGTAACCTACAATCCTCGACCGACCAATACTGTAGGTATTAGGAATTTAATATATTAAGACTATAATTTAATTTTATTAGGAATTTTTGAAAATTGTTTTTCTTTTATGTGCGCATGGTCTAATCGTAATATTTATTGCGCCATTTGGCTAATCTGTGATGAATATCCGAATAAAATGATCAGCTAAATGTTACATACCAAATATTAAAAAATTTATGTATGTTGTGAACTCCAAAATATTAATTCATTCTGTTGAAAATCTGACCGGTTAAAAAAATACAGTGCCCAATATATCGAGGCGTATACAAATATCATCAGTGCATGTTATAATGATATTAACAGGACGCACGACAAGTGGGTTGACAAACTAAAACAAATCACCTTTCACAAACCAAATAGCGGAAAGTCTGTTATCTTCAGACAGCGTGTAGCATGATTTCTTACATATATATGCTCTTGTTCCCAGTTTCTCCAAATTAAATTTTAATCTATTGTGACGAACGTATACACAAATTAAATATTCCTTTTTCTTTACCTTATCAAGTTTTTATTATAATGGACAAGTTCCAATTCGTGCACCTGAACATAATTTTAAGTATTTAAAATAAAATGAAAATTTGAAACAAAACGTTTTCAAGTATGTGTAGAAACGATACTTAGAGAAATGAAAAATGGAATATATTCTGGATTTATTTTAACGAATAATGAGTCAAGAATTTTGATAAAACTAAAAAAATGATCAAAAACATATTAATTTTTAATTTCATTTTGTTACAGTTGATTTAGTATTGTTATAGTGAGTAAGAAAAACTATGTTAAAGACATGGAAAAGTTAGAAATAAAAGAGAAGGACTAAAAAGTTAATTTATGATACTGGTATTATAAATTTCAATAGAACATAAATGTACACGTGAACCTGAATTGTTACACAGATGTTGTCGATCCTCTTAAAGTTATAAATATTCATTCTTGGAATAGTGATCTTGATAACCAAAATTTCAACTGTGAAAATTGTTGAGATATCCTGAGAAAAAGTGTACTTAAAATTCACTTTCCTGAAAAATAATTCAAAACAAGTCACATTTTATGTCTGCGAGTTAACGAATATGTTTCTCAAGTGAAATTCAATATTATAAATGTAAAAAGGTATTATTTTTATCAAAATATCAAAGAGAACTTTGATATTTTGTTGTATTCTAAGAAAGTTACAACATTTTAACATAGTTATAACAAAAATTTATTTAATACAAATTATTGACTTGCGCGACCTCTAAATTTTATCGAGTTCTTAATTTTGTGTGAAATTGAAACCATTTTACACCCTCTGAAACAAACTAGAAGAGCAATCAGTTATTTTATACTTTCTTTTTTTTTTTTTGAACAGTCTAATGTATGTCGCTGTTGAATGCATAGTAATAAATTAATTCGACATTTTCCCCCAACTGTTTGGGAATTTGTTGGAACTTTGCCAGGTATTCTGGATGAGAGATTCAAATTCATTTATCTTTGAAATGCATTACATACAACAATAAAAAGATGATAAAGAAAGTAGAAGATCTTAAACATAAACAGTCTATCCAAATACAATTCTTACATCTCAGAAATCAACATATCAATGAAGCTACATTGTTCAATATCACTTAAAAACAGTCACGTTTTCACACGTTCTATGAATCAATAAATTACGTGAGCAAATACGATTCCGTTTGTTCCAGTTCTCGAAAAGATTCATCTGTTTCATTCCGGAATCTCTTGAAATGACATAAGAGTCCGGCAACCTCTTTCCTTTTCTATTTAAATCCCATCACTTTTCGCAAATCTGAACTGACGTCATCAACATCAGTTTCTAAATTGTTGGTAATTTGAGCGACCTAACTCGGCTGAACTAGACGAAAGTAACTAGCGACAGCGTGCAAAACTAGGTCGGGAGACTCATCCCCTGCTTCTGCTGTCGCACATTATTCGCCGCAAAAGCCGATAACTCAAGCTACTTTATCCGTAGGATACAATTCCCCAACCGGCCGTTAAATTAAAGCTGGCGACGGGAACGGATTCACGCAGATTAACCCGATTAGAAGCGGCAGTGGAGGCTTTGACGGAGTGTGGCAGGGGAAGCCAGCACTCGCTGGTTGACGGCTGCGTTCATAGGCGACAACTCCATTTACCCTACTCCCTCGTTCTGTTATGCAGGTCTTTTGTACTATGACTGATTCTTCAAGAATAAAATACGTGACGTATCCCCAGAAAAAAATTATTATTTTATTTGTTATTATTATTTTATATTTTTAATGGTTAAATACATACTCTGTAGGATATTGAATACCATACGATCATAAACCGATTATTAAAGGAATTTTCGAAAGATTATCTAATTATATCGTGTTAATTAGTAATTAGTAAAAAATTACGAAAAATATTTTTTTTGTCAAATACTTGGTTTCAAAGATAAATTTTGAAGACCAAAGTTCAACTACAAAAAAATCAAAATATACAATATAAAAATAGACATAAGCTCGTACAATACCAAATAATATCTCTAGAATCTGACTTTATTTCACCGAGGACGAAAAAGCAAAAACGGAAATGAATTGTGCGGTCTCTTTCTCAATTACTTGTGACTTCGCATTACATTAGTGACTTGTCTTTAGAATCAAATGTTTCATGATAAAACACGTCATTTGATTTTTAAGCACTTTCCGATAATACTTGAAACAAAGAAGTTATGAAATTTGAATTCAAGGTTAGTAAACAACGTGTGAGTATGGTTCATCTTGGCCATCAGCCTCTTGAAGTCTTACTCGTTTGTACGCTCAATGATCCAATTATCTGTAAGCGTTCCAGACGATGTTTGAATCAGTGTTATTGACTGAGGTTGTAAAAGAGTTATGGTCCCAAGATAATCTACAATCTTACGAAAAACCGTAAACATTCATTCATTCAACTATTCTTCCAGTTAACTTAAAAAAAGTCAAGACCTCACTTCGTATCTAAGCTACAACTGCTTTATTCGTATATACTATAGTGCAGGAGTGGGAAACCTATGACCCGAGGGTCACCGAGTGACCCATTTGATAATTTCAAGTGACCCACTTTAGTTCCGAAAATAAAGTATAATATATAAAAATAAATTATAAAACATAAACATGAAACAAACATTTTGAGAATTAAAAAATTTGAAAATAGATACTAAGAACAACATTTTAGTTCAATTACCATGGATCTTATACGCATAAGTGTTTATGTATATAAGATCCATGTCGATTACAAAGTTGCAGTAATGATAGTAGGCGGAATACAGCGACATTGTCCGAACAAATTTTACCATTATTGGACGCGCGTGTCGTTCTCTCAGTTGTGTGTCAGTTATAGTTATAGCACATGTTCAGTAGCACAAGAATAGTGACGCAATTATAGTTACGCAGCTAAATAATTATTGCATAGTGAAATAAATATAATTTAAAAAAAATTACCATGAACAAACAAAAAGCAAAAAAAAGAGATTATTTCAAGATGTGTGGACAGAAAAGTATGGGTGTATCGAAAATGGTGACAAATTGATATGTACTTTATGTGCAGATATAATTACCGCCAGGACTTAAATATTGAGTGACACTTTTCTTCAAAACATAAAGATGTGAGTGAAACGGTAAATGAAGATAAATCTGAATACATTACTAAACGTGTATTAAATTTTGGAAAACAAAATAAATTCTTAAAGAGTTTTGTTTCCAGCAACAATCACGCTACATCTGCCAGGTTTGTTGCAGCTCTTAGCATTGGTACCAACGGAAAACCATTTACAGACGGTGAGTTTTTGAAAAGCGCATTTATAAATTGTAGGGTCGTTTACCAAGTAATCCATTGCAAAAACTGAAGTCACCCTCCAACTTTGAGTTGGAGAAGTCGCACGAATTTACTTCGCCCTTCAACCTTGAGTTGGAGGGCGTCCTGATAAGTATTTTTGGAAGTTACATGGGGTTAAACAGCGCTTGGCATCGTTTCCAAATTTGGAGTGATACCAACATACGTCTTTACTAGCTGACCTGGAACGTGACCGAGATCGTGGACGAAAATTTCGTTGGTCACTTCGGTATGGATCCCTCCGGGAATCTTGTCGTGAGAACTGCAGTTTGTCTCGTAAGATTTCCTAATGTCTGCATTATATGGTCCATCCGATGATCCGGAGGAGCTACGACGTCTTGAGTTCTTGTTATGTCGGGGATACGAACGGGAGCAGTTTCTCGAGTGGCTGTCACAGTGTTCGACGTGGGATATTCAACGGCAATTCTGTCGGCGAGTTTGCTTGCTTTGACAAGTCCTTTGCGCATCCCCCTGCCAAGATAGCTCGAATTTGAACTGGTAGGGCTCTAAGCCATATTTCTGACAAAAATGAGTTATCTTGGTGTTCTGCGCCAGCATGATTTTTGATATGACATAAAAACTGGGAGGGCGCACGATCGCCGATGACCTCCGTTGACAAAATTTGGTCAATTCTGGCTCTTTGCGAATAGAAGAATTTATCACTGGTTAATAAGGAATTGCTTCAGATGGTCGTATGCCGTACTGTCAGGTGTCAGTAACGTAACGTCAATGTCTTTTATTACTGAGCAATCCAAACTATTGAGAATAATTGCGTGCTCACGGAACGGGGAGCTGATTTCACTCTCGCTGAACTGCGCTTCCGCGAACGCGAACCATACCCGCGGCCTGCCCTTCCAAAAGCTTGGAAGCTTGGAAGTGATAACGTCATCACGGTCGGGTTCTGCGAGGAAGTAGTGGGAAATGGCGCGTTATCGTTTGGCATCGTGAGATGATTGCAAAAAAAAATCACCTGTATGAGTTGGAAATGTCAACTTATGGTTAACAGTAACAACCTATATGGCAAGAAAACACGAAATGTTATAACACAAACTGAAAATAGAAATTAAATCAACATCAATTAAAGTAACTATAATTGTAATAACTAACTACTCTGAGCGCGAAAATTTTATAATAGGAATTTTATTCCAACTAAGCAAAAATGTTTTGCAAAACACGACACAGGGTTCAAAATTCTGTAACACGTTTACTGAGAGAATAATAGCAAAATTAATCACGTGGAGTGAGAGGATGATAGAAGAATTTATCACGTGGAGTGAGAGAATGATAGAAGAATTTATCACGTGGAGTGAGAGAATGATAGAAGAATTTATCACGTGGAGTGAGAGAATGATAGAAGAATTTATCACATACTAAGGGGTCACCATTATATTTATTTTGTCGGGGGTGATTTTATTTCGTTACTTCAGTGGTTCTCAACTGAACTGTTCTACAACGAAATTCCCTTCAAAATAAATAACTTAAATCATCAGGAAAAGAATGAGTTTTATTCTTATGAAAAATAGAGCGAAAACTGAATGCTCGTAGAAATAAAATGTGTAACATAAAACGTGAAAACTATCTTGATGCCAACGACAGCAGGGCACGTCAAAATCGTCAGCAAATTCCTGAAAGTACAATGTTTTTTTGCAGTAAACTCACGAATCTGGAGTTGTAGCAATTCTTAAAGTTTCACTTCACAGAGTTCAATCTGGCACTTAGTCGTTTGACTGAACCCGAGCTTGGATGTCGAGGGAAATGTCGTCTCGGTGATCCGTAAAATGGACGTCGATGGAGCGTTTGGCGCAGAGGATCTTCACCGTACGAGCTCTCGAGGCAGAATGAGGATTTCTGGTTGCGATCAACAACTTTATTTCGCCTTGGTAACCGTAGAGTCCTTTGTCGCTGTTCTGGTAGTTTCTTAACGGCGTTCCTATTTCTTGTAAATTATTCTTGCTTTGAATTCTAGTTAATTCTAAACAAACTTCACTTCTTAACTAGGAACGTGAAGATATTTGTTGTTCTTTGGAGTAAATAAACGTTCATTTGTCTTGCATCTTGATGTGAACACAGAATGTCTTTTATGTGTTTACATGTAATATAGATAACATGGAGTGATTTTATGTAGTAGTTCAGAGTGTAGCATGTTAATATGTAGCAGTTCAGAAATATAGTATGTTACTACAATTGGATTTAAAAAGTAAATTGTTTTCCATAACAATTGATGATGCTCCAAGTATGAGAGGAAAAACTGTTTGATTTGTAAAACTAATGGAAAATGAACTTGGCCGCTAACTTTTATGGTTTCATTGTATCATACATGAAGAAAATTTATTCGCAAAGGCGTCTACGCAACAACTTAAGGATGTAATGGAAAAGGTTGTTAAGATCGTAAACATGATAATAGCGCGATCAGCATTAATACACAGGCGCTTTAAAGCTCTTTTGGAGGAAATTGAATCAAAATATGGAGCTTTGTTGTTACATTCTGAAATACAATGGTTAAGTCAAGGCAAAGTTCTTAATAGATTTGTAGAGTGTTTTGATGATACACAAATATTTCTTGACGAAATCGGTAAAAATAATCTCGAACTCAATGATAAACAATGGTTTTTAAGACTTTTGTTTTCAACAGGCATAATGAACCATTATAATGATTTCAACGTACGACTCCAAGGAAACAACCACACAATTCTGAAAATGTATGAGGAATGGAAGAGTTTTACTTCAAAATTGATATTATTTGAAACTCACATAAAAACTAAAAAATTTCATTTCTTTCCCGTGTTAAAAAGGGAACATAAAAAAGAAAATATCGATGAAAGCAATCTAAATATGTTCGAAAGTTGGGTTTTCGTCATTAAAAGTAAATATGAAAGTCGGTTTCAAAGTTTTAAGAAGCATGGAGAAATGTTTACATCTATATATATAAAGGAGAGTGTTTGTTTGTATGTATGTAATTTGTTTACTTTTTTGCTGTCATAGAAACACTTAACCGACACTTGGTAATTTAGAATTTTAACAAAAACAATTGAACATCATAAAAAAATTTCTCACTTAACCGACACTTGGTAATTTAAAACTATAAACAACCATATTCTCCATTATTATCAAAAATGTTTAACGCACATATTAACGTAGAATACTGCAATAGTGTCAAATCTATTAAGTATATCTGCAAATATGTTAATAAAGGTTCTGATATGGCAGTTTTTGGTGTAGGCAATGAAGACACCAACAATGAAGTAAAGCGTTATCAGTTGGGAAGATACGTCAGTAGCAACGAAGCTGTTTGGCGAATCTTCGGATTTTCAATTCATGAACGGTATCCTACTGTGGTTCACCTTAGCATTCATTTAGAAAACGGTCAACGAGTATACTTCTCAACTGATAGTGCCGCAAGAGTGATTGATCAGCCGCCAAACACAACTTTAACAGCATTTTTCCAACTATGCCAGCAGGATACTTTTGCAAGAACACTATTGTATTCAGAATTGCCGAGATATTATACGTGGAATACATCAAGGAAAGTCTTTTGTAGAAGAAAAATGGGCAACTTTGATCCTGAGCATAATATTTATTCATGTGACGCATTGGGCCGAGTCTACACAGTCCATCCTAACAACGCCGAATGTTATTTTTTAAGAATGCTTCTACATACCATTAGAGGACCTCGCTCATTTGCAGAATTAAGAACGGTAAACGGAGAAATATGTGAGACATTCAGAGAAGCTTGCCAGAATTTAGGGTTGCTAGAAGGAGATCAACACTGGGATGACTCATTGCGAGAGGCCAGTTTGATTTCTCTTCCAGGACAAATCCGAATTTTGTTTGCCATCATAATAACCTCCTGTAATCCATCTAACCCAAAAACATTATGGGAAAAATATAAAGAATCAATGAGTGAGGATATACTGGCTAAAGTTCGAAGTGAAAATCCTACATTGGATATTACGTTTAACTCCGACATTTTTAATAAAACTTTGATTATTTTGGAGGAAAAGTGTATCACCATGGTTAACAAGACTTTAGTGGAACTCGGTCTTTTTGCACCTGTACAACATCAAGAGGGTGTATTTTATCCAGATTATATACGTGAAACTAGCTACAATGTCTTAGACTTAGAAGCATACATCGCGGATAAAAAGCCACTTCTTAATGAAGATCAGAAATTCGCGTACGAAACAATAATGGATCAAGTAGATAAACAAGAAGGAGGAATCATTTTTCTTGATGCTGCTGGTGGCACGGGAAAAACATTTTTAATTAATTTAGTTCTCGCTGAAATCAGGGTTCATGGAGAAATTGCTCTAGCCGTTGCATCTTCAGGTATTGCAGCGACATTAATGGAAGGAGGAAGAACAGCCCACTCTGCCCTTAAGTTGCCACTTAATATTTCCCGACAAGAAAATCCCACATGTCATATAAATAAAACAAGCGGCCAGGCACAAGTTCTTATAGAATGTAAATTGATAGTATGGGATGAGTGTACGATGGCTCATAAAAAATCTCTTGAGGCCCTCAACGCAACACTTAAAGATCTTAGAGGAAACTGCAGTTTAATGGGAGGAGCTCTGGTACTCCTGTGTGGAGACTTCCGTCAAACTCTGCCTGTCATTCCAAAATCGACTCCAGCCGATGAAATTTATGCCTGTTTAAAACATTCTGTTCTATGGAATCATGTCCAAGAAATTAGCCTTAAACAAAACATGCGAATCCTCTTAAGAGATGGGAATGCTCAAAATTTTGCAAATAAACTTTTGGAGATTGGAGAAGATAGATTAGTTATTGAAGCATCTGGTATGATAAAATTGTCATCAGATTTATGTGTATCGGTGAAAACTGTCCGCGATATGATACAAGCAGTCTATCCTAACGTTAATCAAAATTATAAAAATTTAGAATGGTTGCGAGAAAGAGCCATTCTTGCTCCTAAGAACGATGATGTTAATGTAATTAACAAGGAGATACTAGCCATGCTGCCAGGAGACGTGATTGAATATAAATCGGTTGATACCGTAGTGGATGCTGACGAAGCCGTCAATTATCCAACGGAATTCCTAAATTCACTTGATCCAGCTGGATTGCCACAACATCGCCTTATACTTAAAGTAGGATCTCCAATCATTTTATTGCGAAATTTAGATCCACCAAAACTCTGCAATGGGACACGATTGTGTGTGACAAAATTAATGAAAAATATAATCCAGGCAGTCATTTTAACTGGAAAAGGAAAAGGTGAAATAATTTTTATTCCACGGATACCTCTAATCCCAACTGATCTTCCCTTCAACTTTAAAAGATTACAGTTTCCAGTCCGGCTAGCTTTTTCAATTACCATTAATAAATCACAGGGACAGTCTTTAAAGTTTTGTGGTGTTGATCTAAGATCGCCATGTTTTAGACACGGGCAACTTTATGTTGCTTGCTCCAGAGTAGGTTCGCCTAAAAATTAAATAAAAAAGATTCTTAAATTTGTATGAAGTAGTGTATTATTATGCTTTATAATTTGTTGTTTTTATTTATGTAGTATATTTATATTATTGTTTCTCCCTAATCCGTGCAAAGCCAGGTATTCAGCTAGTTTATAATAAAGCCCGAGGATATAGAAGAAAATTTGCACTATTTTCAATATCTAAAAATTGACAATTTTAGTTTAGAAATGATTGATTTTAAAAGTTCAACGTTATGAACGGATAAATTTTAGAAATTGCGGAAAAATTTGAAAAAAAACAGAAGATATCTTCTCGTGATTTCAACATGTTGGGCATCACTTCCTACGAAGTTTTCATCTTTGAAAAAAATGGGCTTTGCCATTTTATCCACATTCGGTTCAACTTATATGAGCAAATATTTTCACAAATGAAATTTATATTAAGCAAGAACAGGAATAGGTTAACTACTGAAAATTCAGATGTTTGTAATCGTCTTAAAACGACTAACTATAAACCAGACTTGACTAAATTGACGTCACAAGTTCAACATCAGGGGAGTCATTGATATCGAAGAGAACGTTTATAAATATTGTTCATTCAACTAAGTTTGTAATTATTTTCTTAATAAAATATATCTTATTGTTTACTAAAAGACCTTAATACGAAAATATCTCTGACCCAAACGTCTCTTTAATGCTCACATTTTAGTTGATTTTGACCCACGGCCAAAAAAAGGTGCCGACCCCTGCTGTAGTGTGTGTCAGGACGTTGTAAACACTATAGTAATATAAAATATAATTAAAATAAGTATTATATTGTAAAATATTAAAAAATATAATTGTACACTCCATTGAATCAAGTACTACACAATGAAACAATTTTTATTACAAATTAAGTATATTAAATACCCTATAATCCCTTTACGGGGTAGACATTTGTTGTTTTATTATAATGATGATTCTTGGACATAAAATAAGGTGGCGCAGTCGACAAATATCGAGAATAGCAATTTTTATATGCTAAGACATCGCAAAGAATCGAGAATTAATTAATGGAAATTAAGTGTCCAAATGTTTCATAGTAATTTCTATGTAACAATATGCCGAAATAAAGACCTATTTCTAAAACCATTCCGTGATAGGTAATATTTAGGACGAGCATAATCGCAAATTGACTACATTCACCAAATTTTGTCATCCTAGATAAACATGGCTGAAAATTACAGCATGTCGACTGTTTTCCTATACTCGTTTGTCACTCCGACAGTGTTCTTAAGTAAGATACACATGCGTGTCTGATAAATCCACGTTTCTAAAGAAATACAACTAGTTCTTACTTCATCCGATTTTAACTTGTTAATACACACTCAAATGATATAAACACACAAACACTGTGTGCACCAGGGGTCTGTGTGCACCACCTTCACTGATGAGTGAAAACAGCATGAGAGTTATTATCTTTCCAAGAAACACACGTTCTCGGAAATAAAGCTACAAGCTACGAAATAAGAAAGGTGAAACTTTTATAATGAATCGTAAACATTACAGTATGGAAAGTTGTTAAAAAGACCGCACATCACGCCCCGAAATACCACAGTAAGTGTAAGGTCGCAGGTTCTGCACCCCTCATATACGCCGAAGGTCGACAGTAAACAGCAAAAGCAACCTACATGGGGATTATGGTCCGAGGCGACGTAGACGTGACACCGGGCGTGAGCGCACGCAGGCACGCGCTGCGCACAGTCGCCGATGGCACGCGGCGCGTAGCACGCATCGGTCGGCATGCAACAAACGGCACGTGTCATCCACACTTGCTCCTCCGCCGTCGGTGTTGCCGCAGATACCAGATCTCCAACGGCAGCCAAAAGCGATACTTGAGGGATTCCGCGATAATAGAACTGTTTGGAGCCATTGTCACGGGGACGCGTGTGGTGGCTGGAACGGGACGGAGGTTATCGGATTTTTATGTCTCTTTATCGGTTTATTATGGTTTAGAATCTACTCTAGCACTAAATATGGCTGTGGAGACCTTTCACGAATATTTTCCTTACCTTGACGCTTGAGATTGCAGTACTTATCTAGTTCGCGATGGATGCGATGTGCGATTATCTTTAGTGATTACAAACACTCTTACCGCATATGCTTTATTTTCAATAGGATATTACATATTAATAAAATGAATGTTAGAACTGCACGTTGAATTGGTTGACCATATTTATTAATGTCGAGAATATTTCAGTGACATTCATGTCTTTTTTTATTATCAATTTAATTTTGGTTTGGCGGCTATCAATTTAATTGAGTGTTGGGAAGGGGGAGGGGGGCGCAAGGACCTTTTGCTGCCTCCCCCTTGTCTACATTCTTGATTAGTATTATGTTGCAACTGTGATTAGTAACTATTTGTACAAGATATATCCAGCATTCGGTGAGTAATAATAATATCTAATAAATAAAAAAGGAATGTAATTTTGAGTGGTGATTCTTCAGTTTTTTAGTATGTTTATCGAAGTATAATTTTGTGTCTATCAATAATATTTCTTTTTCGGGTTAGCTTCTTGTGTCATTATTTATGAATCTCCTCGAAAAATCATCATTCAACATAATATCATTATTGACTCATTACTTTCGAATCGTTTATTATAAGTGGCATTCCACAGTAGACAGAGTTGTTTCTTTTAAATATAAAAAACAAAGGTATTTATTGACTTCTGTTCTGGGAGGAAAAGAAACGGGTTTTATTTATGGAGGATGGTTCCTTTTGCCTTGCACAAAACATTCAAGTTTTTGCGGGAATTGCCTTCATGCCGATTTATCAATATCTCCTTGAAATGAGCGATGTCTGTATCGGCGTCCTGCGGACGTTCTCAATATATCGAACAGGGAGTATACTGATACGTGAACGCTGCAGTGACATTTCCCTAATGACTTGTTCAAGCTATGTCAATGTTTTGTTTTACGTTATCTTCATTATCTTGTTAAGTTATTGCTTTAACAACCTTCTATTTGTTTAAGGTCGTTTTGTTTTGAGATTGATGTTGACGATGGTTGGTGATGTATTTTAAGCAAAACGCTTTATATGACTTGAGGAACACTGCAGGTTTACGATGACTAAAGATATTTGTGCAGAAATAAAATTGACAAGTAGTTCTGAATGATAAATCCTTCCTGAATTCCCATTTAATAAAATTTGGCGAAACAGCGTGTCATGGAACCCCTCTTGATGAACATACCAATACATCTCGATTTTACGGAAAAGGAATAAAAATGAATAGTACTTTATTTTATGACTCAATCTCCATAAAAGTTTCGTGAAGTCAGCGGCAAAGGTTTCGTAACGCAACGACAGTGAAATGTGCTTGTTATGAATCAATCAGTTGTTTAGAGTTCACCTTGCATTAGCTGGGTAATCATCGATAATTCACCTTATGTAATACAATTCTAGCATTCAAGTTATTATATTCAAGAACTTTTTGAGGAACTTCTACTACCTAGCAATATGGACAGGCAAATGTGTATCGTATATGGACAGAGACGTACCTAAGAGGGAGAGTGGGTAGAGATCTGTCCTGGGTCTGTCTGTGGGGGAGTGGTTGGAACTCTGTACGAGGCCTCCGGGATCACTAAAATAATATAAAGGTTGTATACTGATCAGATATACTCTAATTTTACTGTAACAGTAAAATATATCATAACTAAAATTCTAAGCACAACTCAAATTTCAATTTCGAAATTTCTCACGTAATCTTAAAAACACGGCATGCAAACACGTGACTGAATTACTGAGACTTCCCGACCTTAGATGAAGGTTGTGTGTGGGATAAATTTGCTATTGTAGAACTACTTCATTGACAAGCTATGAAAACTAAAAAAGTTGCATTACATACTGACATAAAATTCAATGTTGTGTACATGATCCAATCCGCATGGATAATAAATACATTTTCTGAGCTTGAACTTTCAAAACCCGCGCTTGATATCGGTTTTGGTGGACGAGGAGCTCGCGCACTGGTTTCAACGTGATAAAGAGTGCTAAGGTAATACATAATAAAATAAAGGCGACTTTACACTTGCAAATGATTGCTCTGCAAGCGGCTTGCCACCAGTGAAATTGCTAGTGAAAAACTACCTTTCAATTGCAAGTTGCGCTAGCGTAGCAAGTGGCTGCAACTTTCCTTGCTTCAAGTTCTGTGGGAGTGTAAACATCCGGTTCAAGTGCCCACAAGTCCTTGTGGGGGTACTTGTTCAAATAGAAACGCATTTCTATCGTGTACAAGGACTTGCGGTGTTCGCATGTATCAGTACCGAAGGAAAGTGGGTGATTTAATATTATATCTGTGAAGGCGTCCGAAGGTAAATATTATATTTGTTTTTCTTATACTGATATTTGTTATAAGCTATTCAAATAAAGATACTGTAATGTTTATCAATGCTTTATGATGGAAATATTACCATGTTGGTTCATTTGTATGTATTAATTTTTTAGATGGATGTAAATAGAAAATATTGGACTGTTCAGAACTGATTCATACAGTTCATCGAGCCAAATACATGTTTATGGGAAATAAAAAATCCACAATATGGAGACAGACCTACTAAAGCACTGGCACTAGTGGAAGCAGCGACGCTTTTTTACACGAGTCGGGAAGAAGTGTCCCTCAAATTCCTCAATTTGCGGACACAATTGTCTGAGGAGATAAAAAAGAAAAGAAAATTACAACCATGTGGTCCGGTACATCCACGGAACCCAGTTGGATGTACTATGACGCCATCAGTTTTATAGTTGGTTCTGTAAGCGCCAGGTCAACAGTTACGATGGTAGGATCTATTTTCAAGACATTTTTATTAGTTTTCTTTCCTTTCATTATTTTGCTTTGTGATTCATATCCAAATTGTGGTTCAATTAACAAGGTATTTCAAGAATCTTTGCCTTTATTATTACTGGTTTTTCCCATTGTGATGTTTAAATTTGAAACTGAATTGAATATAGTTAACATTTAGTACCTCATTATTTCAGAAGTGCTTCTTTTAATTTTAACAATTTTTCTGGAAAGAACAATTATTTTCTGGCAAGATTATGTAATGTTATGAAATTTTAATCTCACACAAAAAATTTTATGCAGTCAACAGTGTCAGTCAAGCTAGTCAGTCACATTGGGTGAAGAGATCATTGTTTCAGAAATCATTGTTACAGTTTTGTTTCCTAAAAAGTAAATTAATTTACTGTGCTAAAAATTATCAACAAATTTTTAAATAGCACATTGAATGGGCGATATGGAGGATGTAAGGATGTATGAAACAATTGATGTAATTCTTTAGTTCGAATTTTAATTATGAGAGGAATAAATTTTTTTAGTTATGTCCCACTAATTCTTCACTTTTAAGATTTGGGCCAAATATGCGAATATGGTCCTATCAGGGTTTGAAAAATCATTGATGCCATATTACTACAAATACTAAGTTATGAAGTTGAAGTATGCGAATGTATTATTAATGTCTGAACATCTACATTTTGGACACAATTACATGATGATTAGTATAATTTTTTCAAAGCTCAGCTAGCTACAAAGGTATTTGACATACATTTAGTTTCCTTTTTATATTGAAGAGAAGTATTTTTTTGTGCTATAGCTTTTTATGCCACCAAATTGTTGCACGCTCCTGTATAGTGAACCGCACTTAACTGAAATCACTGGAACACAGACTGGAATGCGCAAGAATGCAAACACGTGACTGTGTACTGCACGGCTACTGAGAAGAGAATTGATTGGTAGAATCCGTGCATGATGTGACGTCTCGACGCATTTTGTAGTTTTTTAATGTAAACGCTTCGGCAAGTCCTTGACAACAGCGCTTGAAGGAATCCACTGGTGCAAACACTTGCAACTTGTAAGTTTAAACAGCTTATCAAGAGCTGGCAAGGACTTGCGGACTTGACTTGTTAGTGTAAAGCCACCTTAAGAGTAATAAAGTAGAGGCAGCAAATAAAGTAAGGAACTGTGTGCCCAACCCCACATTCCGTTTAAGTCAGTGAAACGAATTTCTATTGATATGCATTATATGCGTCCTATCAATTTAATATGGATAACTTGTTTTGGAGAATTGCAATATTCTGTGGATAATCGTAAGAAGTGATGTGACAATTCCAATATTTATCGATTCATATTTCGATCTTCATTCTCGATAACAAAGTCGATTCCGTAAAT
Source organism: Laupala kohalensis (assembly GCA_002313205.1). Taxonomy (NCBI): domain Eukaryota; kingdom Metazoa; phylum Arthropoda; class Insecta; order Orthoptera; family Trigonidiidae; genus Laupala; species Laupala kohalensis. Next base: position 59,243 of record NNCF01127070.1, on the reverse strand, counting down.
TAGTTACTATAGTCTACTTTCATTCTATCCTATCAAAGAATATTTTCGTTATAGAGTCAATATCACATTTTTAGCCTGTGGAATGCTTTCCTTTTCCCATTTTTCCCATCAATTCTGACCGGGTAGTATTTATCTCAATATCTTATTCGGTTTGAGGAATAGTGCACAAGAAATAAACCTAACAATTTATCTAACTATATCTTCAGAGATAGTATTTGTGATCATACACAGCGATTGATTTAAAAATTGCCCCAAACACACAGAATGTGACGTACAATGACAAATTGACGATTCCCGACTTGATTCGATTTCAAGTTAAGAATATGCCATCATATACAGTAACACGAAAATATACCAGAAAATTATAGATCCTTTTTTCTCCGTAATCCAAAGGATTAAATCCTGCAAATGAAGTATCGTTCTTTAGAGCACTAAAATTTACGTTTTTTATTATATTTACTTATTTTTATTTATTTGTTTCCAACCAAATACGTACAGTTTGCCCATTATGTAAAATGTTTACGATTTCCTATTGTTTCATCTTTTCCTGTACTCTATAAAAGCATTTAGAATTGCATCAAGAAAAGGAGTTACTTGACACCTTAATTGGAAAGGGTGTCACGTGAATACTTGAGTCTTAACAAATAACAGCACTGACGTGTCTGGTGAAAAATATCTTTAGAGAATTGTACGTGATTAATGTAATGCTCCGTTTTGTATTTTCATATACTATTCGTAACTGTTCTGATAACTGATATCCTGTTTACATTGTTAAATGCTAAATATAAAACCGAAATAAACTGGCCTACAACTAACAGACGGCGGAAAGTAATATTAGCCATATTATCCAGTGCCAAAAAAGTCTTGCTAAATAAAAGTAAACGTTCATATTATCATACACAATGTTACTTCAATTCAATGTTCTGGTATTAAACATTATTTTACTAGACGATACGGAATTAAATTTAGTTATACATTGTGTGTTTGGGGCAATTTTTAAATCAATCGCTGCGTATGATCACAAATACTATCTCTGAAGATATAGTTAGATGTAGCCCGAATACGTCGAGAAACGTCAATTTTCGATTCGCTATCTCGTTGCAGTAATATTGCGATGTTCATTAACTAAGAATGTAAATCGTGACGACCGTAATAGGATGAGAGATTTCCAGCTAAATCACAAAGTTTCGTTTTCAAGTTGCATTATGTCATCAACGAGATACTGAGGGAACCCAATCGCTCATTCATTAGCACACTCATTAAGCGTTTGCGGACACAATCGCGTTAGTTTGAGAATTAAACTACTTTGGATTCAAATATTAATATATGAAGAGATCTCAAGACTTGTTTTGACGATTACAATATTCTCCGAATACATTGCATTTATTATAGGACTAGCTGAATACCCGGCTTTGCACGGATTAGGGAGAAACAATAATATAAATATACTACATAAATAAAAACAACAAATTATAAAGCATAATAATACACTACTTCATACAAAATTAAGAATCTTCTTTATTTAACACCTGTTTATAAACTACATTTTTTGTTTCATTTCCAGGAGAAAGAATATATAAATTTTTAGGCGAACCTACTCTGGAGCAAGCAACATAAAGTTGCCCGTGTCTAAAACATGGCGATCTTAGATCAACACCACAAAACTTTAAAGACTGTCCCTGTGATTTATTAATGGTAATTGAAAAAGCTAGCCGGACTGGAAACTGTAATCTTTTAAAGTTGAAGGGAAGATCAGTTGGGATTAGAGGTATCCGTGGAATAAAAATTATTTCACCTTTTCCTTTTCCAGTTAAAATGACTGCCTGGATTATATTTTTCATTAATTTTGTCACACACAATCGTGTCCCATTGCAGAGTTTTGGTGGATCTAAATTTCGCAATAAAATGATTGGAGATCCTACTTTAAGTATAAGGCGATGTTGTGGCAATCCAGCTGGATCAAGTGAATTTAGGAATTCCGTTGGATAATTGACGGCTTCGTCAGCATCCACTACGGTATCAACCGATTTATATTCAATCACGTCTCCTGGCAGCATGGCTAGTATCTCCTTGTTAATTACATTAACATCATCGTTCTTAGGAGCAAGAATGGCTCTTTCTCGCAACCATTCTAAATTTTTATAATTTTGATTAACGTTAGGATAGACTGCTTGTATCATATCGCGGACAGTTTTCACCGATACACATAAATCTGATGACAATTTTATCATACCAGATGCTTCAATAACTAATCTATCTTCTCCAATCTCCAAAAGTTTATTTGCAAAATTTTGAGCATTCCCATCTCTTAAGAGGATTCGCATGTTTTGTTTAAGGCTAATTTCTTGGACATGATTCCATAGAACAGAATGTTTTAAACAGGCATAAATTTCATCGGCTGGAGTCGATTTTGGAATGACAGGCAGAGTTTGACGGAAGTCTCCACACAGGAGTACCAGAGCTCCTCCCATTAAACTGCAGTTTCCTCTAAGATCTTTAAGTGTTGCGTTGAGGGCCTCAAGAGATTTTTTATGAGCCATCGTACACTCATCCCATACTATCAATTTACATTCTATAAGAACTTGTGCCTGGCCGCTTGTTTTATTTATATGACATGTGGGATTTTCTTGTCGGGAAATATTAAGTGGCAACTTAAGGGCAGAGTGGGCTGTTCTTCCTCCTTCCATTAATGTCGCTGCAATACCTGAAGATGCAACGGCTAGAGCAATTTCTCCATGAACCCTGATTTCAGCGAGAACTAAATTAATTAAAAATGTTTTTCCCGTGCCACCAGCAGCATCAAGAAAAATGATTCCTCCTTCTTGTTTATCTACTTGATCCATTATTGTTTCGTACGCGAATTTCTGATCTTCATTAAGAAGTGGCTTTTTATCCGCGATGTATGCTTCTAAGTCTAAGACATTGTAGCTAGTTTCACGTATATAATCTGGATAAAATACACCCTCTTGATGTTGTACAGGTGCAAAAAGACCGAGTTCCACTAAAGTCTTGTTAACCATGGTGATACACTTTTCCTCCAAAATAATCAAAGTTTTATTAAAAATGTCGGAGTTAAACGTAATATCCAATGTAGGATTTTCACTTCGAACTTTAGCCAGTATATCCTCACTCATTGATTCTTTATATTTTTCCCATAATGTTTTTGGGTTAGATGGATTACAGGAGGTTATTATGATGGCAAACAAAATTCGGATTTGTCCTGGAAGAGAAATCAAACTGGCCTCTCGCAATGAGTCATCCCAGTGTTGATCTCCTTCTAGCAACCCTAAATTCTGGCAAGCTTCTCTGAATGTCTCACATATTTCTCCGTTTACCGTTCTTAATTCTGCAAATGAGCGAGGTCCTCTAATGGTATGTAGAAGCATTCTTAAAAAATAACATTCGGCGTTGTTAGGATGGACTGTGTAGACTCGGCCCAATGCGTCACATGAATAAATATTATGCTCAGGATCAAAGTTGCCCATTTTTCTTCTACAAAAGACTTTCCTTGATGTATTCCACGTATAATATCTCGGCAATTCTGAATACAATAGTGTTCTTGCAAAAGTATCCTGCTGGCATAGTTGGAAAAATGCTGTTAAAGTTGTGTTTGGCGGCTGATCAATCACTCTTGCGGCACTATCAGTTGAGAAGTATACTCGTTGACCGTTTTCTAAATGAATGCTAAGGTGAACCACAGTAGGATACCGTTCATGAATTGAAAATCCGAAGATTCGCCAAACAGCTTCGTTGCTACTGACGTATCTTCCCAACTGATAACGCTTTACTTCATTGTTGGTGTCTTCATTGCCTACACCAAAAACTGCCATATCAGAACCTTTATTAACATATTTGCAGATATACTTAATAGATTTGACACTATTGCAGTATTCTACGTTAATATGTGCGTTAAACATTTTTGATAATAATGGAGAATATGGTACAATCCAACTGTTATCCACGTCTATTTCCACGTTGCTTCGCGTCTTCAGTATTGCCGTAAAACCTCCATTTTCTGGAGCTCGCCGTCTATATAAAGGATAGCCGTCGTTTCCTGTTTGTGTATCTTTAATTAATTTTCGAGGATAGTTTTTGGTGCATTTCCCATCTTTCATACATGGCGAGTTCCGATTTATATTTCCACATGGTCCATGGATCATATTTTTAGTTACCACAGCGTATAAATCAGGATCTTCTTCTTGGTTAGGAAGTTCAGCAGATATAATAGCGTCGATTTCTGTTGGTTGAATCTTCCTTTTCAACCAAAATAAATTATGTGAATGTGGTAAACCTCGTTTCTGCCATTCAATGGTGTACATCCAGCATCTCACCTCTCCAAAGATGTGACCTTTTGTTATAATATTAATGAATTTTTGTTGCTTTTGTTTAAAAACTCTCGCAATTAAATCGTGGCGATCACTGGATGACTGACCGTTGATTAGCATTTCTTTAATCTCTGACCAAATCGGGTTGCAGGTAAACGTAATAAACAAATCTGGTCTCCCGTATGTCCTTACATAGGTCATTGCATCTTGTGTGTACTCATGCATGTGTCTAGGACTGCCCGTAAACGTCGCTGGCAAAATAACCAAAGTGCCCAGATTCTCAATATTTCCGTCATTTGCTACCGCATCTCTTAGGTGAATATATTGGTCCACTCTTAATTTTTTTTGATTCGAACGAATAAACTGAAGACGTTCACTTTCAATCTTTACATACATATCCACGATAAATTGATGGAATAATTGTCTGCAATTTATCACGTGGTTGTGTTTAGTACCTCGTATCATTAGACGGTAAGCATAATAATCCATAGCAGATACCTTTGCACTTGTTGGAATACCTGTTGTTGGATTAACTTGCCTCAGATTGAAATGATACCCATCTTCACCATAAGGAAATAAAATAGGATATTGTAGAGCATCATACGACCTGTGCGTTTCGCAAATTCGCTGCAATGATCCACTACGTAATTGAAGCACGATATCTCGCTTTTCAAATTCATTACCCGATATCACAACTGCAACTTCATCCACTACAGGAGCGTTGAAGCGCCGTTCATGCTCTCCTGCTGGTTTTCGATCTGCTTTTATAATAATTTTATATGCATCTGTGGGCATATGATCAATTGAAGTTTCAAACGTTTTTATGTAAATATTGTGTGCATGGAACATTTGTTGTAAATCAGATACAATCTCACGTCTTGTTCCTGAATTGTTGGCGCATCTTTGGTCGGTCTCAACTTGGTCGTTTCCAATAAAATATAATTGTAAAAATTTTGGTTGCTGATTAGGCAACGGCAACAACGATCCTGCTTTATGGTATATCTGCCCTTGTACTGTGAAAGTGGATTGAAATCCAGGCTGATTAATAACAGATGTGGCTCCAAATGAGGTCATTTGAAAACATGAGTTGTATTTTCGGATATTACTCAGAAAATGTCTTGACTGTGGTGTATCACCAGTTGTATATTTTAAGAGTTCTTGTGGTAATGGGTCCAGTTGGTTAAGTTTTAATTTACCATTATTGCAGCAAAGACCGGGAGGTTCTGATTTAAACTTTTTGGCTTGGCAATTGCGGCAAATTAAATCCATTTTTCCTATGTTGATACTGGCGTGATGTGCGTAATCTATGTGAGGGTCATAGAATAATGCTTCACACTGTAAATCGGAGTATTCATCAGTTCGTGAACGTCTCGTTCTATCTCTGATTTGTTGCAGCCTGACCTCTCGTTGTTGTTGTGGTTCAGAGGCTCTGGATGTTGCAGCTCGGTTTCGTAGATCATTAAGCCTGGCCTCACGTTGTTGTTGTGTTTCAGAGGCTCTGGTTTTTGCAGCCCTGTTTCTCATTTCTTGGAGTCTGGCTTCACGGTGTCCTGCTGTTTCTGAATTTCTAGATCTTGCAACTCTTTCACGTATCGTTGCTAATCTTTTATCTCTTTCTTCATTACTTTCAATAGCTTTACGTTTTTTTGGAGGCATTGTTAAGCAATGATGTTCAATTGTTTTTGTTTATAATTCTAAATTACCAAGTGTCGGTTAAGTAAGAAAATTCTTTTGTTGTGTTTCTATGACAGCAAAAAAGTAAACAAATTACATACATACATACATACAAACACTCTCCTTTATATTTAAGAAGTAATAAACATTCTTGATTACATTTGTAGAATGTGCCAAAAATATTCAAAACAAATCAATGCGTTTATTTATATTATAAAAATAAATAAAAATTTATATAATGCATTGTTAAATGTGCTTAATTATTGAAGGCTCTCCGATTTTGATTGAGAGCATGACTTCAATATTTCACTTTAATCCGTTAAACGTACATTGAATAAAATAATTTACATTTTTCTATTGAGTGGGCAAAATAAAACTGTCCCGGAAAATATTTATAAAACTGACCCGGATTTGACCCTCGTTAATGAAACGGAGATATCACAGAAAATGTTTGGAATGACCACCGTTGACGTCCTTGCAGCGCTGTGCTCGATTTATCAAACTGTGAGACACGCGTCGCAGCTTTGCTTGAGGGATAGGAGCAATAACGTTTTCAATGTTCCCGTGTAGCTCTTCTAGTTTTTTCTCTTCGAGTGTATGAGGATTATTTAAGTGCACCTGACCCTTCAATATGCACCACACGTAAAAATCACAGGGAGAGAGATCAGGCGATCGAATTGACCAGGGGATTTCACTGCCTCTGCTAACTGCCTCTCCTCTCCGAACACTTCATGCACTTGTGATAAGTCTTTCAAGACGATATGTGCTGTTGCTCCGTCTCGCTGAAAACATTCATACAGTCATTCATTTTCTGTAAGTTAACCCACAAATGGATTTAACAGATTCTGGACATAACGGTCAGCATTAATAGTTTGGTGAAAGAATTATGATATGATGCAGAAACCAAACATTGCGCACTAAACACCGATATTGAAATTCACCTGTGGCTATTTCCAAGTATTTTATGTAAAGGACAATTCTTCTGTTCATTAACAAGGGTCCATTCAGTGTCAGGATTACAATTCTTGTCCGGGCCAGCTTTATTTTGCCCACACTGTATAAAAAGAAACACGTATTTTATAGAAAATGATTAAGATATAAGCAAAATAATAATTTATGTTCCTCTAGAGTAACAGCGTGAAGAATCTACATTCTATAACACGAAACAGTTTTTTTAAAAAATCAAGGAGTATTTACATCATGTTCACTGATACAACATTACAGGATTCAGCGTTGCTCAGTTGGTAGATTGCTGGAGAACTGGCTGAAAGATCGGGGTTCATAACTCTAATCTAATATGAGTCCGTGTCACTTTATGGTAATGAGGATCTGAATCACCCTGGCCAAAATGTTTGCTAAATCACATGCATGTGCGAAGTCCAAGGAATCGTGGAGCTCTTTATCTTCGTAAAACACGAGGTACCGTTAGACACTTTGATAATTCTTTAATTTAAAAAAAAACTGAATCTAAATTTATTTAATATTTGAAGCTTTACACATTTTTCTAATAAAATACACAATATAATACATCACTCAATTTATGTAATGAATATAATTGCTTTTTTAAAAAATCCACTCTTCTGATTTTGTCAATATGTAGATTTCCTTCTACTCTCGTTTAAGTCACTTTGCTATTTTTTCTTTAGTATAATTCATTAAGGGTGTAAGTATGAACGTGAATTCGTGGTAGATTTAGGTTGGGGGCGTCAACTCATAACCCTCCAACAAAGAAATGAAACAAGGGGGAATATAAAATTTTCTTACATTTCCTCAAAAAATAAATTTTGTTTGTTACTTAGGCCTATAAGTCAGATTAGGGAGTTTAATTATTTTCTGCAATATCGTAAATTGCCTTTAATTGCATCATTATGCACTCAACTTTCCAAATTTGCTGACCTTGTGGTGATCTAAACTTCTCCCGAAATAAAATTCTGAATCTACCATTGACGTGCATTCGACGCAATGAGTAAACGTGCTCCGCCATTTCATTTATTGTATCTGGAATCTAATTTTAATAAATGCATATATCAATGCCTTTTTTAATATCCGGATTAAATTGGAACCAGCACAAAATATTGACTTGTTCCTATCCAAGTGAGGGAAATGAATGTACCATTTAAATAGTAAGAGACCACATAAATGTGTACGTAACGTGGATATGAACTTTATCCGACAAAATGCACGAGAGACAAAACATCCGACATACGCCTTTCGTTGAAAGACAATCCAGTTATAAAATTCGCGAAGTACGAGTACATGAGAAAGAATTAATCATGTTTAATTTATCTGTACTTTTCATAGTTCTAACCCAACAGTTCCTTTACAGTGCCTGTCACCATCTTTACCAACTGCTGCAGCGCTCTTGTGGAAGATATCGGAAATAACTCCTGAGACTGTTAACAATAAATCCAATCTCGGGACAGGATATTTATTGAACACTTATTACATATGATGTTTATGAAGATTGAGACACTTGGAAGATGAGTTATAGCTGGAGAGGATTGCAACTCGCAGCATGTACTGTGGGGGACTAAATCTCAAGACTTATAAACCTGGGGGTCGCCACCAAATTTATGTATGACGCAACCAATCTCATAGTTAGTTATTCTGAGTGACAATAAATAAATAAGCTTTCTTCAGTGTCAGCGCGGCGTTTGTACGGGGGAGAAATTCATCGTGTCGTATACTTTTTAACTCATGTATTCTAGCGTATCGCATGTGAAGAAACATTGCAGACGTGCCGTGATCTGTGAATAGTGGTTGAAAAAATATTAGATATAAAACAACAGCTTCTTGTCAGTCGTATCAATTTTTTAAGTTCGTACAATTTCTCGAAAATATAACTTCGTAGAACGACAAATGAGATATTTTTTTCTCCTAATGAATAAAAAAATAGGTTTCAGTTGATTGCATGCTGCTTCAGCCCGTGTTTTTTACGGGAAAATTTACTGAAAAAATCTTCCATTAAGCAATTTGCACTTATGAGTTCATCTATTTAGTATACACTTGAAATGACATTTCTCTAATTTTCGGAGTAATTAACTAGCAATAACTCGCGGTCTATAAATGTGAATAATATCATAAGTCCATATCTTATTACCTCAAAATCATCAAGCATTAGTTACGCAACACCTCTTAAAAATACATGATATTTTAAATTTTTTTTACCCCAATGGGTATTGTGCAAATATTTATCAATATTTAATTATGTTATTGTCAGTTTTCTGATTCAGTATTTTGTATCAAATCATTCTCTCTATTTGAATGCACCTGCGAAAGAACTCTTATTCAAAGTAGATAATTATCTTACGACTGCAACTGTTTCCACCACACCGTAGATAAGAACTTTTTTGCCAAGGAATCTCAAAATACAATTCGGAATGCGTTAAATAACATTTTGTAGGGATATCATCCTGACAAGGACATACGGTATATTCATCAAAACACTGATTGAATGCCGCCAATTTCTTCAGTAGCCAAGAACACGAAATGCGTTACAAACAAGTGAAACGGCTTTGAGCGTCCACAATCGTGGGAACCCGATCATGTAATATTACCGTACTATAGTCCTCGCAGAGAAGGAATAGTTAAGATGTAACCAATGGAACAAAAGTACGGTTTTGTCATATGCGGTGTGGTGTTGACCTAGCGTTGGTCCACCCATTTCAGAAGCCATGCCATGGCACTCAGAGAAAGATTTCTATAACCGGTAGAAAAATTAACTTCAGGAAGTCTCCTGGCAGCCAAAGTCCTCTGTCCGTCTCAGGAGCATATCAATTACTGACGGTTCTACGAATCGGCTTAAGTAGTGGCAGCACCCGAACGTAAATTCACTAAAATTCTGCTGACACGAGTGAAACACCTATGAGTCTGAAGCGAGAGGAAGAGTCGGAAGACTCGCAATGTTAGCATTGGTTCCTCGGGCACGTGGTCTCTAGGTTGCTTCCTCATTAATGTTCTTTCGCCGCGAGTACTTTAGAGTTGACTGTCTACTTCTGGTAGAGTATGTCACACTACCCGTGTATCTTCTACTGAGCAATGCTTCTGTATTGGGTTGTTGTTGTTTTTTGTGGGGCTTTACGGTTCGTTGACATCAAAGGTCATTGGAGCCCTAAAAACTTGAACAGGTAGGGAAAATGCAGTTACGCACTAGGGAGAGCCAACATGACTCTCCCCGCGTGTGGGACTCGCCGAATGACTCAACCATACCCACTAACAACCCTCCTGAATTACAACATACCAAAACATATATCAAAATATACATCAAAACATTGAGGACAAAAAATGAGGGAGGACAAAGAATGAGGAAAATGAAAGATACCCTAGCCCTACTAGCATCGGTGTCCGAAAAGAACAAGAGGTGACCAAGGAAGGTCAGAAAAGAGAAAGGAAGGAACCTTGTACAATTGGAAGTAATGCCAGACTCAGCTCGGGGCCCGTGTTTGCCAAACACGTACTTATTAGATGTAAGTCCCCTGGGAGACTGTGTGGGGTTGTGAGTTGGACATGAGGCGTCACAACTGTGTATTCAAGTTGTTAATAAACCAGGTCTGGAGTCAGCAAATTAGGGTAAAATTTTGTTGAGAGATCGTATTGTTTTTTGGAAGAATCTTAATATTACTATCACATTGGTATCACCACTCTGTTTAGAGAGAAACAAGATTGATAATACGGATTAGCGTGACATTTGCCTCAGAAAACGATCGTACTAAGAACAGATCCTGACCTCTGTTCTCCAATTTCTTCAGGATTACTTTATTGGCATTCATTGAAACGTCTTTCGCTTACTATTGGAGTCTGAAATATTTTATTCTCTTGGACCTGGAATTACAGTTTCTCACTGCTCTTTTGGATGAACAATATTTATATGACTATCTCAGGACATGACATCGTGATTCCAGTTTAGACTAGTCTAAATACATGATTCTTCCAACTAGTATGTTTGCAAAATGGAACATAATTATCATTTGTCGCCGAAAGAAACGAGTTTCGTCATTGGACACCTCTGTTCTTAAGTCATATCTCTAGTTATCATCCGACACTATATTGTTTTCGACGAATAATGTAAGGGAGAAATGTATCTGAAGAGAAAGAGAACCTAGTCCTATCTGTAGCAATCCGTTTTCTTATTCACATAGTCAGCGGTGTACCTACACCTCGTGAGGTTCCCGGCAGGTGTATTTTTAAGGCCATAAAACTAAAGTGTTTAGAGGCCCTCCATACACAAACATGTTTGCATATCTACTATTACATGTCCTAGTCTCTGCTGTATTGAAAAGAATTGAAATTTGCTATTTTATTTATTAAAAAGCTGAACTATTATTTATTTTGTGATTTTCAAAAAATATTCGAATAATATTTATGTTCAAATTAACAAGTTAAAATAATAATTGGTGACCGATTCGGGCCGCCCCCTCCACCACCGCCTTGGTACGCTACTGCACCTTGGTACTTGCGGTCGCTGTTCATCACGACACCTCGAAATGTTCTAACGTCGCGCTTTTTCAGTTTCAGTATGGACAATGCCATCTATCGCCAAGAATAACTATGGACCATCGATTCTTCTGATCCTGTTAGTGTATATTAATATGGGACCACAACCACATTCTATATTCTTTAACTCCATGAAATAGGTAGATGTATTTTTCCGGGCATTGCAGATGTATACTGAAATTCACAATTGTTCTCTGAAATGCTGTCAGATGACTTACGATAAGGATCATTCAAATATTAATATCTAAATATCAATCTCAAAAACGTAAGTTTTGTGAGAACAGAATCGGATGATTCTTACTGACTGTTCAATGCATTTATCAGAAGTCTCAAATGAGAACATGCGTTTTGAAGATTTTGGAGTATTTGACTCCTCGTATTCAATTATCACCTTGGGAGGAATACACATGCAATAAACAAAGCAGATAAACGTATTATTTAAAAGAAATCAAGGGGAATCGACGGATTTGGCATAACACGTGGCATCCAGATGATAACAGATCTTTTAATACCATCAGCCGTCAACTTAAAACGAAGAGTAGTGTTTTTTTGCTTCCTAGGATTCTCTATTATCTCAAAGCAAAGAAGATAATCGGTCTGGAGAACCCGAGGATGATTTGAGAGTGTTGAAATAAAACATTTCACCTGTCCGAGAAAGCAACTTATCATGAGACCGATGGACCACCGTAAGATATTTTTTTGACGTGTGTATATATATATATATATATATATATATATATATATATATATATATATATATATATATATATATATATATATATATATACATATATACATACAGTTATCGATGCTAGGAGGAAGTGAATAGAAGAAGGAGATTCGCTTTTCAGTAATCACAGCTATATGAACTTGGGACATTAATATCCCAGTTTCTTACTTCTTCTGCGTACCTGCTACTACTCCTAATATCACTAACTCTTACTGTTAGTAACTACTTTTACTAACTACCATCACGAGGGCCAATTTTTTGGTAAACCCAGCTAACCGGACCACCCACTAACAATAGCCCTACCACCCAACTCCTATCTCCCATCGCTCCATTTAGATAAGCTTCAGTAGCACGCCATTTACAAATACTACAATGGATTAAAGAAAACGTTCACTCTTCCCGTAGGGTGTGTAGCATACTTTATGGACGGTCCCTTAACGAACTGTCGAAAAAGTGATAAATAGCAAGTCTTAAAATCTATTAAACCTGTTATCTTTTTGGAATTTCAGATATTCATTCCGTTACCCTTGAATAAAATGCGAATGTTTTCACTGAACACAGCTGTGCGACGAACATTGCAGTTCTTTTTAATAGTAACATTACTATCTACAGCTTTATCACTAAAACGAGTAGAAAGTTGGAAGTGTCCGTTGTGTGCAACAAGCTCGACAAATCCGATCTTCGGAGCGAGTATGTAAATATGAGCGTGAGTCCTACTCAACTAGGTCGAGAGGACAGCCACGGCCTGGCACCCGTCAAGGAAGGTGGGTTTTCGTGAAGTGCGTTGCGTAACATGAGCTAGTCATTTATGGAACTTAAAAGTAATCGCTGACAAGTTCTTTAGAATTAATAATATTCACGTTAATGCAACAGAACATGGGAATACACAATACCAATAAATTTATCATTGTTATATCGTTATTATCTTCTGTTCATAACAATTATTTTTACAAGGAGTAAACTACGATTTGTTATTAAGATAGAAAATTATGTCTGATGGTTTCAAGGATATCTTAGAATATATATAATCTATATACAAGTGTGATAAAAATACACAAGTAAAAACTTTATCCGTTTGCTATAAGTTTGTAATTGGTTTTAAGTTTGTAATTGGTTTTAAGTTTGTAATTGGTTTTAAGTTTGTAATTGTATTCCGTGAAGTTTTACATCTCTTATTTATTAAACTTAAAGTACGGCTTCCTTATTGGCAGAATGTATCAATGCCCTATAAATATTGTTCTTCTGGTATCTCTAAAAGAAGTATTAACAATTAATACTCTCAGAGTCTCAAGTTTTAAAGAGTTCTTAAATTTTAAAATATGAGATATAATTATATGGTTTTAACTCTAAAAACAGAGTCAAGAACTAAAACAATTATCATTATTTTTAACCCAACATGTACGAGAAATGTGTTTTACCCACTTCCGTATTTTTTCCGGAAATTCGCAAGAATTGACAAATTTAAATTCTTTTAAAATGTAACTACCCTGACAACAATTTACCATCCATATTTAAACGTTGTCCAAGTTTTACCAGATCTCATAGAGATATTGTAATTTTTTTTGTGGACAAAATCTGAGGAATGCGTTGAAAAATCTGAAGAATACTACAAGAATTGTGTGATTTGATTAAAAAATAAGAAATGATTCGCTAACATTATATACAATATTTTATTACAATATATTTAGGTGCAAAAGCAAAAACAAAAAGTTTGGACCATTAGATTGTTTGAGCACTTTCACATTTTGTCGTCGTGATATTTATTTTCTTATAAAGTTACAATTCGTTGTACGACGTTAGTGTTCTAGAAGTACCCTTTCATGCCATTGGGTTTTAGAATGTATGCAAAGGATATTAATATAATTTGAACCTATATTACTTGAGAATGTCAACTCATGAGCTTTTTGAGTCTGCTGATAACGCACACTCAAGATTAAAAAAAAAAACTTTAGTAGAATTCAAGAAGTGACAAACGTGGAATGGTCCACACCGAGAGGTTACCCAGCTCTTTTCTATAGGTGACTTACTAAGTTTGCCAAAGTTTGTGCATTTCGCGTGGTGTGAACGTTATTTTGCAAATTGAAAAAAGTTTTATCAAGATCAGTTCGTGTTATATTTTTGAGTCTGTTGCATTACAGGAACATATACATCACCCTGCAGTTGTGGTTTCGAGGGTGGTTTTAGAAAATATTTCAAAAAAATTAATATTATTTTCTAAACTAAGCGCTTGTGATTTGGTTCGAGTTAAAAGAAAGAATTGAAATTGAGTTGCTCATGCCACGTGTTATTTGTAATAAGACGATGTATCTCATTTACATTGAACAGTTTATTTACAGGATTACGAATCTTCGCTATTTGAAAGAAGCTTACAACGCAGATTACGAATAATAATTTAGAAAGAAAAAGATCCAAATATGAATTTCATTTAAAATGTACTTAAAATAACAGATAAGTGACAGTATTTTGATTGGTATATGTAGATCAATAAATTGAAAACTTGGTCACCAATATTCATTATTTATAATAATTAAAGGAATGTTTTTCACTGACATAGTCAGCATCTTCCAGCTCTTCATTCTGCACTTGCTACAATATTCTCCCGAATAAATTGCCTTTCGTTTTAATTATTACAAATAATAAAGTTTCGTGGAACAATTTAATGATGTACTTAAAACTAATAAAATAATATATTTGAAAGTAAAATTTACCATTGTATAGAAATAATTGTCCGTTTCAGTAACAACTCCACCCCACAGGATGCACGTTTGAGTCCTACTTCAAGATAGAAAATTTGTTCGTAGTTTCAAAATTATTTTTCTTAATTTTTTTGAAATATTTACGAGTGAAATAGTTCATGAAGAATAGATGATTTCCTGAACGGGAATAATATTTCTTTACACTGGGAGTACTTTTACTTATGCGATTCTGTATGACATAGTCATTCCAAAGTACTTGAAATACTCTCTCCTGAAATCGTTTTTTACGTCCGAACAGGCGGTTGTTACGGACTGGAGGAATGGATCCATTGAAGCTTCAAAATCATTTTCATTGTTTCCGAGAAATAATTTAATAGTTTCATGCCTTTCTGTTTTCAAAATTATATTTAAAAATTGTACAAATTTTGTTTATATGCAGCGTTTTGCTTTTGGAAAATTGCGATTTTTTTGTGAAGGTTAATGACCTTAATAATTTCTATTGGCAACCGACAGACTATGCCATCTGTTCATACATCCGTTCAATGGATACAGAAAAATAGTTCTCTTTTTGTGTGATACTCTGTACTTCCGCATACCTCGTCTCTCCCGAGTGTCAACAGCTTGCGGAAGCATACCGTTAATCAACATTTAAGATCTATGGCTACTGAAAAATAACCATACACCTATTTTCCCTCTACGTTATTATTTTGATGAAGTGTTCATTCTCATGTTCATAATAATGAAGTTCATTACGAGAGAAAATCATCAAATATCAATTAACATTCTCCATGACAACTTTCAAAAACATCATTAACTCTTAACTTCTTCTCGTGGTAGAAAGGTTGGCATCGTTTTTACGGCTTGGTAAAAATTGCGAGGGACCGGGACTCGAATCCGGACAGCGTATCTGCGGCAAAAGCAGGAAATCTCGGGTTCGCGTCCCGGTCACCCACCATTTTCATGTGACCGTAAAACATTGTCATAAAACCATGGGGGGAAGGACCTGAATACCAAAAACTCCAAATTGAAAAAGAAGAGAAATAATAAAGAGTAGACAATTTGCATGCAGTATGGTAGAATAATACCAAATAAAATAAATGTGATTCAAAGTCAAACTATCCCACAATGGGCCCCGAAGATACCGAAAGGGTTCGCGGAGGGTAGAGCCCCGCAATATCCTGACCTCGGTACTAGGAGGAGGAGATGTGACCAGCAACTCATCCCAACCTATTTGACCCCCAGGATTGACCTGGCATCCATTTTACAGCAGGCTGAGTGGGCCTGGGAGTGAGTCTGGATGTTTGTGTGCGATGAAAAATCCCCACCCCACGGGGGATCGAAACCCGACCATCCAGTCAGCAACTCAGCGCTCTACCCACTGTTTTTATTACCTACCACCCCATCATCGCGGTAGGTCGTGTGTATCATGCCAAGCTTAAATACGTTCCATATTTTTCTTTGTTATATTACGCACTCTGTTGTATACATATCCCCTACACTCGTTTAATTTGCATCAACCAACAAATGCTGCGGGTATTTTCCAAATAATTCTTTTGGTTCTTGATGAGTCATTCTCCAATAAGTCATTTTTAAACAGCTTCCCAGTTCAGAAACATCAATTTTCTTCTCTACCAATGTATAATAAATTTAATATCCTGTAAGCCAATTTAATGAATTTTCTCTCTCCGAACGATGGAATAATAGACCGATTGAACTACTTTATCATTTGATACATTTTCCATTGAAATTCTTATAATAATCGCTATTTTCTCTTCACCGATGACCACGAGTGCGATGTAATTTTACATGCTGTTAATCTATGGGATATTGTGTCTACCAAACCACAATCTACACATTTATCACTTGCGCGTTTTTTATTGCAAACAATCTTCCTCCTGTTGGGATTAGGTTATGTATAACTTTAAACCACAATGCTGATATTATTATCGGCAGAAATTTGCTATGGACTTTTTCCAAACAAATNAGTGGCGGATCTAGACCGTAATCAAGAGGGGGGGGGGGGGTTAACTGGGGAGCATTTCTGTTTAAAAATTTTAGTTTTACAACACAAATTTTATAAATATTATCTTTAAATAAAATTATCTTTAAATAACAGCTAACAATTAACATCTGGTATTACTAATAACTGTAACAATTATTTAATAATGTTATTAATCGGGTATTATTAATTTTTTAAATCTGGAATTATTAATTTCATTAATCTGGAATTATTAATCTGGTATTATTAATAAAAATAACAATTATATTATTAATAACAGTAAAAATTACAACTAATAACAATTATTAATCTTGTAACACTTTTACAAAGTATGCCACTTATCAACTTCAATTTTATCTGTTTAGAGCTCAGGTCCAATGGGGGGTTATTATTTGAACGTTGCTTGGAATTCTTTGTAAATTCGGAGGGTTTTGCGTTCCTAGGGTTTCCAGTCAAAAGTGCATCCAAAATCATAAAAATGTTTTTTCTCTCTCAAGTGACCGAACAATTTCCTTCCAAAATAGGGCTTCACATTGTCCTTTAATTTCCTTTCCTCCATACCTACCTTCCGGCTTATATTGGCATATTAGCTGCAGTGGTACTGGAAATATATTCCCTCTCCACAATAATTGCCCCACACATTTCCTTAACTGGGCAATATATTTGTTCGGTATCGGAATCACATGAGCAGCAAACCAAACTTTTGATAGAAGATAATATTGGACATTCCATACTCTCTGCTGTAAATTCCAATTTCGAAATAAGTTTTCATTAGCTAAACCTCTAATGACATTAACAATATATCATAATTTATATTTCCTAATGAATTTTTACTCTCAGTAAACCAAATTCCAAGTATTTTCTTTTTCAGTACTATTTGTACATTCCTTAACTTTTCTTCACCTCTAAAGCACATGTATTTTGTTTTTCTATAATTTATTTCTGCTCTAGACAGATTGCAAGATTCAGACAACACATGAATCACATCTTCAGCCTCCTTGTCACTATTGGTAACAATGGATTAATCATCTGCATACGATTTTAAGGCTGTTAATTGAGATAACCTTGATACTGTACATAATTTCTCATGTAATTCTACCAACAAGAGGTTAAACTTTAAACAGAACAGCATTATCGACATATGACATCCTTGTCGGACACCACAGTTTTTCTTAATCTCTTGCTACCAGAAACCGTTGATCTGTGTTCGCTATACATTGTACGTATCCTCGAGAGACTTTCTTTCAGAATCGCGATTCGTCGATTAATTTAAATAAATATTCATGTTGAACCTTATCATATACTCGTTAAAATCCACCGACAATATGCCCCCCATGCTTTAATAGTTTTCTTTATGCGCTATCACATCCCTTATATCTTTAAATGTGTCCAGCATAGATCTAACTCTCATTCCTGCAGTCTGGATAGGGTATAATACTTGAGCCAATAACGGCTGTATCCCGCTGCTAATATTCGTGCTATGATTTTGTAATCACAATTCAGCAATGTTATCGTCCTATACTAACTTAGCTCTTTCGCGGATGATACTTTTTTTTTTTACCAGAACCACAATTCCCTGATCCTGAGATAATATCAATTTTCCCCAATTTAGTACTGTTTTAACCATTTCCAAATGTCACTCCCTATGATATCCCAATATGAACCATAAAATTTGCTCGGTAGACCATCACTACCAGGAGATTTATTGCGCGCACTTCCAATAATTGCTCGTTTCAACTCTTCCCTCGCAATATCAACTTTCAAATCAGTTATATCCTCTGACTGTAATTTATAATTACATTGATTACCAACATGATTAAATTGGGATGTTCAATTCTAAACTTTTCAAATTGATGAAAGAAAAAGTTCTATACAGCTTCCATTATATCTCTTTGGATGGTGACCCTATTGTTACCTTCAGTATCTAACGATGAAATGAAATTGTTCATTTTACGCCTACTCTCCGCTACAAGATGATACATACCAATTATCTCTATATTGGCCGCTGATTGTACCTTCTACAGTTAGCAGCTTCTAACTTCGGTCTATATTTAGAAATTAACAGTGCCTTAAAATAATTTATATTCTCAATATCCGAAATATCCAAAGATCACCGTATTTCACGTGAAATATCTCCGAAGTTCGTTGTGCACAACTTTGCACTGACCCAACGCCCCAGCGGGCGGGTGTGCCCTCTCAGAAATAAATGCGCCTCAGAAATATATAAAGAGGATAAATGCACCCTCGGAGGAGGATAAGTGCATCCTCTCTTGAAAATGAACTATTAAAAATTATACAAAGAGAAATGATAAACTTTATTGTCAAAAAGCAGTTACAAACTGCAAATGACCAAGTGGAGGATAATAAACAAATTTACTCTCCGGAAGGGACCATCCCATCAATTCCGATCAAGGGGGATTTAACATTTCAACCTACTCCTGTCGATAAAAATAGTTCGACACGTGTTATAGCATTAACATAATACCAACAAATATTGTATTTAATAAAACACAAAAAAGTCATTTTACAAGTACGTATTGTTATCAAACTATATTCTGAAAGTATTGTTGATAATTCGTAACTATTAAATAACACTAAATTCCCGAATAATACTTTCAATATATGCCGCCCCAAGGGAAGAGCGTAGCGAGTCTTTATAAAGAATCCACCTCTACCAGAATAGTACAGTTGTCAGAGGGTCTTAGGTAATGTGGGATGAAACGAGCTGAAAATTGGCATGGTGGTAGTGTTTGATGGGTAGAATATGGAAACCCAAAAGTTCGTGGTGAGGGGTGACCGAGGATGAAAGGGATGAAAACTACCCCTAAACTTTCAAATTAATTTTTTCTACAATGTAGGATTTTGTTAATTAATTGTGACCACGGGAAATTTTAGACAAGAGACAATTTTTTTTATCTCGGAAATAATATCTCGGAAATATGTTTCTGATCTATTTTAGCACGTAATTACCTCGCGAAAGCGCGCGAACTCAAATATTTGAGAAAGAACGGAGCCATTCCCCTCTCTAAACGTGCGAATCGTCAATAATGGACATAAATAATAAATAAATATTTACGTTGTGTTGTCTGAAAATACAAGGTTCAAGCTTTGTTTGGGACATTTAAGCGAAGAAGAAGGTTGTTTATTTAACTGATAATTGCTATTGCATTTATCTGGTATTTCTGGTATTTCGTATCTCAAAGAGCAACTACTCAACAATATAGCACACCCATGGTGAATTTATATTCTTTGCAACCCAAGTTACGAAATACCATAGCGTTTCTCGTGAAATGTGAAGCTCAATTTTCATACTAAGTATTTGTTTATACGGATTTTTCACTACGTTCGAACACCCTCATGATTTAATTAAGATTATGTCGTTTTGACCACATATTTTATATGTTACATATGCCATATTGAAGTGCAAATTTAAGTCTATCAAAAAAAAGTTTAAACTTGATAAAAGACGTAGGCAAATTCAAAAGAGACAGCTTTTTGTTTGAATTTTCACGAAAATGCCGAATTTGGTAATATCTCATTTATCAAGTAAACAAATGGAATAAGCCAGAATTTCTCGATGGGATTCGAAAGGGGAGGTTCTCAACTACACATTCCATGCACACAAAACACACCTGGATGCTTCTATTGTTAAGAAATAAGACTCGAAGATCAGGTAAAAGAGGGAGGACTGAGAGTTCGGTTTCTGAACGGGGATCGGCCATTCTGGATACTTGCGATCACGTTTGCGCCGACCGACGCTGGCAGACACACGAGGGCTGCATGCTGCCGGTACTTCTCCGTTTTATTGTTTATAACAAATAAATTAAGGAAATTAATATCGGCTTCAGTGTAACATTGAAATAAAACAGTAGTGCAGTGTGCGTTGTTACACTGTGTCAACCTAATCTGGGAGTGATAGCACTTGAAGGTTTGTTCTTATGCAGTGATAGTAATAAAATTTTCATAATATAATTATAAACAAATATAAATTAGTAGCACAAAACAGTCCGGAAAGTGATCAGGGAACTTTTCTTTCTTCCATGTTTATTATTATTTATGGACATCATTGCAATCACGTATTTTATTACGAGAAATGCCCCTGCAGTACACTTACGTTAGAATCACGTTAGATCCACGTTATTTGGTTTGCTACGCGTCGACGCGTTTTCACCCAACGCCTTTTACACCACCTTCCCACACCAACACCAGGGCTGACGTTAGAATCGCGTGATATTCGCGTTTTTAGTTTGCCGCGCATCAACACGTTAGCTCCAAACGCTGTGTTCACGATCTGACCACGCCGACACAAAGGGTGCGCGCGGGTTTACCGACGCTACCCGAAACCTGTTGAGACGAACGAAACCACGTGGTGTTGTTTACTTTTCGGGCTGTCTTTCTGTTGCCATTGCCGCTGTGAGTTGTTTCGCTCATTCTGTTCTATTGTTGTGCTGTTGTGTTTTAGTACGGAAGGTAAAGTACTACGCCACTATGCTGTGGCTTATGCATCGCGCGTTATTATGTTGATTTGAGGTTAATCTTGTAATGCGTAGATAGTATTCGCATTTCACCAAGAACCATCTATTTCGTTCGGCACTTATCTCAAAATAATAATAAAATTACCGATTTATGTTACTGTCAAGGTACCAAAATAGAGCACTAGATCTGGTTTCCACCTAGAAGAAGGGAGGGGGGGAGGCAGTTCCAAGTTTTTCTCATTCGTTGCAATTGCGTTTTTCTCAAATGTTATATTCGCGTCGGTGAAAGACGTTAGACACGTTGGACATTCCGACAAGCATCTCACCTGCAACGTTCAAACGTGAATATAACATGAATCTAACGTAAGTGTGCTGCAGGAGTAGTTCATCTCAAGTATTTCTTTGTACATTGAAAACATAACATAGACAATATTACAAGTCTATTCCTAAACAATTATTCTTCAAATGAAAGCTTAACCTTTTTGTAACTGGATTTTTTCGATATTTATTGCTACACCTTTTCTTAATAATCGGTAAGATGGATAGCATTCAAAAAGGCCTACTTTGTAAAAATAAAAAAAAATTCGGGACCCGGAAGTTTTCAAAAATTTCCTGAGATGTGACTATTTCAATTTTGGAAAAATCCTTAACGATTAATTTGTCAATATGAACGAAAGGATTATATTTCTAACAAACATCAAATCAGTAGTACGTATAGAAATAATTAAATTTTAAACGTTAAAACGCCCTTGGGGCTGGTTTTTTATTTATTGCAGTGAACTGAATTTGTTAACGAAATTCAAATGTAGTTCCTTTCTCTAAAGTTGATGAGATGCTTCAAATCCATAAAGCCCGATTTTATAAAACAAATTCGAGTCCCGAAAATGTACCAAAATAGAAAAGATTGACTTTCTCTCTCCTTTTTCAAAAATTTGAATAGTTTATCATATCAATTTGGACATTAGGAATCGATTGAAAAAAAAACGAAAATCGCTTGTACACTACTGATAACATAAAAGGGCGTAACGTAATTTATTTGTTCCTTAAGTAGCTTCATAATATTTATAACTCGAGAATTAAACTTTTGTGTTATTAGTTCATATTTGAGACAAACGTTTTCTATATTTATTTAATTCCTTTTCTCATATATGAAAAACTTAAGAGAATCGCAAATTATGTGAAATTACTTTTGACAATACACATCATTTGTAGGCAATGAGATTTGATTTCTTTACTTCACTGTATAAATATAAGAAATTATAGGAATATTTATAAGTAATTTGTGATTCGAATTATACCAATTCCATACGATATCTTGCAATTATATTCAAATTCTGTTAAAAACTATATTTTATCACAGTATTACGCAAACGTTTTTTACAGAAACTCTAATATCGTTTACATTGCCTATGAAGACCTTGCGAGACAACGAATCTCGAGATGTCGTTTAAATATAGAGAATGGTAAAGTTTATTGAAGTCAAGAATATACAGAATATTTTTGTTATAGAAGTCCAAAATGTGTATAATAAAAAAATA
The DNA here is from genome assembly GCA_002313205.1 of Laupala kohalensis. Classification (NCBI taxonomy): domain Eukaryota; kingdom Metazoa; phylum Arthropoda; class Insecta; order Orthoptera; family Trigonidiidae; genus Laupala; species Laupala kohalensis. The sequence goes on along the minus strand of NNCF01127070.1, from coordinate 36,313 downwards.
CAAATAATTCTTTAATAGCGGTGTAATTAAACATTTTATCTCGTTACGATTTACCCGCCGCACGATGTCTTCCAAATATGAGCGCCGTTTCAAATAGACCTACGATTGGTCGAACGAAACTTCCCCTCTCGAAGTGAAAGCAAGAGGAGAGATCCGTTGCAAACCTAACAGATCCAAAACTGGACAGAGCGTGGAACTTAGACAAATAAATGGACCCTTTTATGTTATCAGTAGTGTACGTATAGGAAACGTTTGGTTGAGCATTTAACCCCTGAGGGGTGAGTTTTTGGTTTATTTCAGTGAATGGGATTTGTTAACGAAATTTAATATTAATCCATTTTTCCATATTCGACAAGATGTATTAAATACGAATGGTTCACTTTGTGAAACTATTTCTTGCTCCGGATTTTTTCCAAAATGTCCGAGAATGTTTTTTGTTTCAATATAATGCAAATATCGATTCCAACGAATCGATTGCAAAACATCGCAAGTTGGTGTTATGTATAGAACTGATTTTATTGAATTTTTTAAATAATCGTGAATATTATATAGATTGCAGATTGAGTTCGTGTTATTTAAGGAACTTATCGACATATGTTAAATAAAATGTCTCTGTTTGGTGGATCGTATAGTAAGTGACTATTCCGCTAAATGGATTTGTGTCAATTACAAATTATTGCGTTCAGTTTACGTAGTGGTCCATGCTAATTGGAAGTTATAATATCCATATATCTCGCAGATTTTCAAGTTCGCTATTTTTTAATAGAATAGTAAAGAAGTTTGTGTTCTCTTAAAATTAAAAAAAAATTTATATTATTATTTACAGTTTTACATAACTCGTTTCTGATTATTTATGTTATGTTGAATGAAAATGGGAGACGGATTAATAATTTTTCTGTATGTATAACTGGTTTCATTTATTTATTAAGCTGTGGCACCTATTAGCATGTGACTGCCCATCGTCGTCGCCAGACAATTGAGACAATACGTCCAGCGATACATTGCGGAGCCACCCAGCTTCAATAGCGTCACGACGCAGAAGTGCATTGTGAAGCCGTCGTATAAGGCGCGCAACATATCTCCCGCTCTGGCTGTCGAGCTGAAAGTGAGGGTGCGGGGTGAAAAAGAAGGAGAATAAACGCTTTTCTGAAAACATTTTTTCGTTGAGAGCGAAGGATCTACAAATCCGGTACACACTTTCCGGACTTCCCCGCCGACATTTTTTTCTTCCTGACCATTAGGTCACCCTGCCTCTATAGCAATCGTAATACAGAGTCCTGTTCTCTTTTAACATTTTAAGTAATTCACATCACAAATTGACCGCATAGCGCATGTAGCGCCATGAGGAGACGTGTGTATCTTTAATGTCTGGTTATTTCTCACTCAAATCCCACTACAAAGTCATTCGCAAAAGCCGAATGGATATGAAGTACTCTTCCAGTATGCCGTATTTGCATTCTTTGCTAATCAGTTGGCAAAAATCCTTTAAATTCAAAATATCTTTTTGTCTTTACTTTTTCTTATACTGTGACCGCTCAGTCCTAAAGATCACACAATCCCACAAAATGTGTACTGGTGTCTCTTCATTCTCGCCACAATCACAACCATGTACAACATCCTTTCCGATCGTCCGTAGGTAGTTCCTAAAATTACCATATCCAGTAAGGTATTCCAACATTAGTCGACTTGGCCTAAACCATCGTCTATTCTTTTGCACAAAAGTTACCTTGTCTATATATCTGTAAGTCTCTTCATTTGAAGCTTGCTTCCCACCTCGTCTGCCATCCTCCCATTAAATGCTCTGTTAACCGTCGTCGTGCCATTTTATTGTCCTTAGTTAGTCGAACACCATTTAAAGTTATCTCCCTGGGTTGCTTTAATAGATGTCGATATTTTATTTTCTGAATTTGCAAATCTATGGGTAAAATTCCAGCAAGCACCTGCAACACATCTGCTGAAACTGTCTTATAACATCCTGTCACATGGAGTAAGACTTGTCGCTCTATTGAACTTATATATCTTTCAAATTGCTGGCATATAACACGACGTCCCCAAATCACACATTCATAAGTCAATGCTTGTCGCAATGCCCCTATATACAATAATTTAATGTCCTGCCTGCTGATATCATAGTCCATGATTCCAACCCTCACCATGCAGTATAATATTTTCCATACCCTACGTGTAATATACGCCAAGTGCGTTGTAAAGTTTTTCATCTAGCTGTACCCCGACAATGATCGTCGAAGGGGAGGTGAAGCTGTTTTCGTGGAAAGCGAGACCATCCCACCCCATCAGCAGACGCAGCCATAATTTGCCGGCTGTCTAGAAGCCGCCGGGCGAGAGCGGGACTGTTGCGCGTCTTATAACTGTATGGACATGAGGAGATCCAGTTTCGTTTTTCAAGAACCGTCGACGGTGACAGAAGAGCTCATAACGCGCTTATAGGTGCCACAGCTTAAAAATGTCAGTTCATAGAAGTACGACAAGATACACGCTTAGCCATTTCGCAGTGCTGGTGTAGCAACGATGAGGTCTACTGTAGTGTAACTGATTTTTCACATGCCAAAATGTATTTAGCAAGAACTATATTGTAAGGTGTATATCTTACTTTATACAGAACAGAATATTGTATGTACAGTAATACAAACATGTTACCTCCACAAAAAGTTTCTAGATTGAATTTAATTGTAGAATTGGATGCCACATTTTACATATTTATTTTTTATACTTTGTTTAATAATTTGGAGAAATCTAATACATATTTTCAGATGTAGACTTTCTTTTCGTTATGTTTAGTGGAGTTATAACCAGACATCTCTTATGTACTAAGTTTATAATTTCTTTGGTTTCATCACGTGGTTTTAGCTATTACAAGTGAATAATTTTTTCTGCAAGGTTGTTTAGTCAGTTGCGTACCTTTATTTTTTCTTATTTTTGGAAACGTTGATTTATATTTTTGGCCTTAAAATGCATATTCGTAATCACACTTTGCAAAATTGTCCATCTTTCCCGAAAGCCCGGGGGCGTGATGGAGATTGCCAGACACCGAAAAAATAATCCGGAACCTCCACCCTCGATTTTCACAAAAAATCACTAAACACGTGAAATTCTTGTCACCCTCGCAAATTAAAGGAAAAAGAATTGTTTAAAATAAATATTTTCGATCTAGTTCTCGCCTTTTCGGAGACTCGCGCCCGAACCCTGCGAAAAGAATCGCGATTAACTTCATTGCCACCTGCTACACCTGCCTGGCCCTCGCATGGAGCGACGACCACCCCTTCGCTGCCTTCGTTGCCCTTCCATTCGCCTCCGACCTCCTCGCAACTTTCGTGCAGGTCGATATTGTATAACGAGAGGCGCCTCTTGCAAATGAATTCGTGTTCAGTAAGAACAACCGACGAGCCCCACGCCGCGCTGCGGTCTGCACGTAATTACTGATCGTTTTCCCAGTTTTTTGTACCGTCAGCATCCCGTGTTCTTCGTGCTATTTTTTTTTTTCGTCGGCCACATTTTGTTCGCTCCGGGATATTCCGGTTACAAAAGACTTTAAGATATTATTTGCTTGCGTAAAATTAATGGAATTTAGCGATCGTTTATTTGATATATTTTTCGCTAACGAACGTGTCCTCCGCTTTTTCCTCAATTGTTCATAAATTGCCTCAAAGATAGCGCTCCTCGTATCTGTGTCCAGCTACTATTGAATATTAATATCAGAAACCACATGAAAAACTTTGATTATTTGCTATTTTTAACTTAGGATATTTCTGTGAGGTCTGCAATTTACTTTAGATTTTCTAAGTCATTTGCAATGTTCTTATTTATTGTTAGTTTAATTAAGGTGTTATTATTTCGCGATATGAAGGAGTTATTTTCATTTGTGAATATTTATTTGTTGTTATAATATTTACATGATTCGTCACAGATCCATGATCATTCGTGAATCATTTTTTGAGAAGACGGCAATTTCATAAATTTAAATTCTTTTAATAATGTTCATTCTTTCATTGCATGTGTAATTTTTCCGTTCAGGTTTTTATTAAGATATGAAAATATAATCGTAAGATTGTAAATTTTACAACTAGAAGATGTACAATTGAGATTTTACAAGTAATTTTCTCAGTCTTTAAGTTACCTTGCAATTATTGTTTAATTACTTACTTTCATTTACGTAGTTCTCATGGAGTAGAGCTTAATTAAGATACCAGGCGTCACCTTATGTCTGATCCTGATTTTCAATTAGAGGTTGCCTTCAAGAAAACTTAACCACCAATCTATCACGCGAAAGCATCTGAAAAAAGGATAAAACAATAGGTAATTTATTTATAGTTTCTTTTATAAACGGAACGTGATTAATATTTTATTCATTACAAAAATTAAATATGTGTGTCCTATTTCTACTCCACTAATTATGGTCATATCATCTATTATAAACCTACCAATTATAAACGACAAAAATGTGATGTCAAATCCAAGAAAGATCGCTTCTTCAAAGGGATGCATAATGTAAAAAATCTGCGGAAGTAGAAATATCTTCTTTTCCAGCAGTACTTCGTGAAATTCCTGCAAAATTATATGATCGTATATCCAGTAATTACAAGATGTACATGTATACTGCATTTAAAAATACTTACATATCTACCCCTTAGCGTGAAATCTAAGTTTTAAGCATACTTCATTTGCTATTTGATATCTACAATTACATACCTCTGGATGTATATTTATTTTTCTATAACATAAAAGTGTGCCAGAAACTAATTAAATTCTAGATTTATTTAAATTTCACTTAAAATGTAACACGAAAGTGAAGAAAAATGTGTGTTGTTATTTAGAATGTATATTTTTACTGAAAATATTAAAATATACCCCCTATACATATTTGAATCTATTTAATAATTTTTATTACTCTTACATTTCCGTTGATATTAACTTTTAAACATCAATACTCGTTCATTAGCTAAGAACCGTTTTCTAGACAATATTTATTTTGATTCATCCAAGCATATTCTGTGATATTCGAACGGCTGATTTAACTTCATTCGGTTCTCTAGTTTTCTTACTTTATTGACATCATCCAGCTTAGCCGGTTTAATTCACGGGAACACTAATATTCCTTATGAAATCGCAACTGAAATCAAGTACAAATGTTTTTTTTGTTTATGTTGGTGGACTGATAGAATTAATGTGTAATATACATTCTTAAGAATCCTTTATCCCTACATACTACTATTTTAATAAAGAAGATAAACTTACGAATACTAAATCGGAAATATTAGTTTCTTTTTTTGTGCGAAGAGGCACAAGTATTTTGAAGAATGATATCAAAGAAATTTCTGTTCCAGATATGCAGTAGTGCATATTTTTCCCCCATTCTTCCATGTAGTATTTGTAAATAGCAAATGTAGCGTGCTATTGAAGTTTATTTACATGGAGCGGTAGGAGGTTGGGTGGTAGACTATTGTTAGTAGGTGGACCGTTTAACTGCGTTTACCAACAACTTGACCCACGTGGAGGGGTTAGTAGAAGCGGTTAGTAATACTTAGAGTTATTGATACTAGCAGGAGGTGGATAGAGGAAGGAGGGTTCACTTTTCAGTAGACACATCTATATGAACTGGGACACTCATGTGAAAAGCTACAAATTTTTCTTGCCACGCCGGAACTTTTTTTGTGGGGCCTTTTGGACTCGTCAACGTCAAGGTCATTAGAGCCCTGGGATTTGAACTCGGGATGACTTGGTGAAGAGCACCACCTGACATGAATCTGCTATAAAAAAAGCCAAAGCTGATGGTAGAAATAATGCAAGCAATTTCGTTCTCCCAAATCCTCTTCCACTAAACTTAAAATGTACAAAGCTGTAGTAGTGGAATAACGAAAAAATTCAACATGTGGAAGGTATTAACTTATAAAAACATTTTTCTAGGAGAAAAATTGCCTTATTAGATAAAATGTAATGATAGATGCTGGGAGCCTTGTTAGAGCGAAACCTTAAGGTTTTGGGGCAAAACCCCCCAATAAGCTCGCTGAGGCGCAGCCTCGGAAAGGGGGAAGGGTCTTGCAGAGTCTTATAATATAAGTGACGTTGTCCTTGGTTTCTGACTGACTTATGACTGACTAACTGAGAGAAAAAACTACCCGATTAGGGTACTTGAATTTTGATGGAATGTTGCTTTTGTATTGTGGTCTCGCTGCGAAAGAATTTTTAGGTATAAAAATATATTTCGAATTTCATTTTCACTAAATTTGAATAATTAGGTATGATATCTTAGTTTTAAAAAAATTGATTTTTTTTCGATACTTTGTTTATAATGGATGCAAAGGAGTAAACGATAACTACTTTTAAAGGAGTTTGTCGTAAATACTTAAAACATGGTATAGATACATTCTCGATACGAAACAGCTAGTAAATATATGTAGTCAAACCTTCCTTTGCGGTTAAAAACAGGGTTGGAGATTTTCTTTTCAAGGCTGTTAGTTTCTACCCTACAAAAGCGTGGTAGCATATCCTTCATTTCACTCTTATATTCCCTTTCCATCTTCATCAATATGCTTATCAGGTGATCTGATATCAGAAGGGTATTCACCCATTAAGACAAGTCAATCCAAGGCGATACAATATGTGAAAAATTAGAATAAGTGAGAAATTTGTTTTATCAATTTCTAACAAGAGATTTGAAAACAAAAGTATATTAACCCATCGTCGCTTTATTGACTTAACTATCCTTTAAATTTGACCATTGTCTATTTATAGAATCATTACCTTGTTTTCAAACCAAGTTTTTCACTGGAGTAAGCCACGAGACGGGATGTTGTATAGCTACGGCAACATAGATATGATGTTGAATGCGAAGATGGAATAGTGTCGAAGCTGCTTCGGAGAGAAATTATCGGGACGAAGAGAAAAATATTAGGTTGAGGAAACTTCAAGGAGATGAAAGCAGTGGAAGATGAAGTCGAAGTTGCTGGAAGTGAGCGTTAGAATACCTGCTTTCTGTCATCGTCTCATTCCACTAAGTTTGCATTGTCGCATATCATCGCTGTATTCGGTAGATTGCAAAGTCGGCAATTTATTTAATCGCATCTCCCCATTCTACTGTTATCAACACCATTCAAGTACCACTTCTGTGTATCGCTTTTGCATCCTTAAGATCATGATGTTTCTGAATGCAATCACGTGCCATTTTTCTCCGTGATTGACTTATTGAATATAAACAATAATCTTCACGTTTTTAATTTATATTATAACCGAAGGAATTCGTAAAGTAAATGACTCGCATGGCTGTTACATTTTTACGTGTATTAAATAGTGTGACTGCTCGAAAGATTTAGTTTGGGATCTATGAAGGATTGTCTTCCAAAATTTTAAAGGTCACATAATTGCATGTAAGTAAGGTATTGTGTTTTACTCTCTATTTGTTTCATATACATGAATCCTTGTGAGAATATGTATGTATTCCACACGGATTCTCTAGTATATTATAATTGTACTTTTCTCTGAATTTACTTCATAAACATAAATCCTAGAGAGAATTGATGTGTGTTCCATGAATCGTTCGTTCTGGCATGACAGAAGTCTATCCTAGCACTTGAGCTTCACAGAAAAAAAACTTTGTCACGTATTTTACTGTTTTAAAGCAGTATTCACCTTCCAATGTTGCTGATAGACTAATTTTGGTTGAGAAAGTTCATTTGTGGTTTTCATTTATTTTCGTGGATGCAACAACATTTACTTTGACAGTAAATATTTATCTCAGAAGAGTGCTTGAGACTTACGAAAGCAGTTTCTCAGCGCGAATTCATTATCACGCATTTCGAATGAGCAGAGTCCATTATGAACCTTCAGTGTTTTCGAGAAACCTGCATCAAAATTAGGAGTCTCATACAAAAAGCTATATTCTGTTGTTCCTCCCACATTGGAAACATTCATTTTCTTGATGCAACACGTTTAAAATATTATTGTATCTATACATCGATTTGCGTGTGTTTTCAAATCTCTAAAAAAATTATGATCTTGTGTTTGGTATATTTTATCATTTTCAAGATGATAGGTTTCTTAAACATTTTATTATAATAATAATGTAAATACCGTGAAATGTAAAGATCTCGAGCAATATATCTTGATATATTTGCTCGAGATCCTCCTTGAGAAACTATTTTCAAGTCGTTGTACTTTTAATATCCTCCCCCCCCCCCAAATGACTCATGAAAAATATGAATTTGACTTTTTCTGTTTGAAGAAGCAAACACAGCTTTACTTCGATAATGGAACAACGCTGTATAGTGGTAATAAATAATACTTTTCTTCAATAAGATGCCGCTTGATTTAAAATAGTAGTTTTGAAAGATGATTGAAACAATATATTGAAAGAGATGGAAAAATGAAAATTATAAGTACTTTAATAAATGAAAAATTCTATCGTTTAACGTGATTGTTAAATGAATAATAACAAAACACTTTATCTATCTGTCTATTGGTATTTTTGTAGATGCTATTAAACATTCTTTGAGAGGGGAAAGGAGTAACGAATCCCAATAACAAAATATCCTATGTATAATTCTATTGATGGAAGATGGGTTTTTTCTCTGAATACATATGCGCCATCATCGATCACTTAGCTGCAGGCCTGGAACCAGACAAATCCTTGGAAAATCCCAGCCCTGTAACCAAGGATTAATTCATGTTTTCCTTCCAAGTTTTTGTCCTTATGTACTTAAAATGATTTAATGACTATACCTCATCAAGAATGGAAAAGTGCTGGTTATGAATGTTTTTGGTGTAATTCTTGCGGGACCCCTGCAACGTCAGGTTTTTATGAACCGACTGACTAACATAACTGATTTTTTATTACATAAAATGGGTGCCATTGTAAAAAAAATGGTATTAATTTACTACAAATATGTAGACCTAGATACATCCTAAAAGCTTAACCCTAGCATTTTCTCAATTTATTTTAAGTTGGGTGAGAGTCCTTTCGACCGAGAACTGCTATAGTAGTACTTGTGGAATCTACTATACTATATCGATTATACCTGAGAAACGTGAGTGTGTGTTGTCAGAAGCTGAGCCAATTTTTTTATTTGAAAATAAACAGGTTCAACCTACATCTCATAATAAAATATTTTTTATTAATAATGCCGATAATGTACCAAATACGCAAAATTCCTGTTATGGTTTTATATTGCAATAAATATGTAATTTACAAAGTGTACGTGCAATTTTTATACTTAGACTTTCCTTACACAGCTTAACACAATGTTATACTGAAATTTAAAAAATAATATTACTACTTTGGGTGTCGTTCAAACTTTTCTTGGGGGCGGAGTCTTCAAAAGTTTTTTAGTGTTTAAGTTCGTTTGTACCAATTGACCCAGTCACTATTCCCGGAACGACCAAATTACGATTCTAACACGGATATGCAGACAACAATGAATATTTGATTAGGACATTCTGTGGTAAATGTTTTAATAAAAGCATTGCAGGCTGTGCGGATATAATTATCCACACATTTGCATAGTTCGAGGCGGCTGCAAGGGAAGTAAGCACCAAGCCATGGAAGGAATTTGTGATAAGAGCTCACGGAAGAGGGAATATGTGGTGAGCGTGTATAGAATACGGACGGCTACCGCATGCGGAAGGAATAGAAGCTAGGTATATTTTTACCGTAACATAATATGAAACACGATTTAGGAGAGAGAATTTAAGAACATATATTAGAGAGAGTCTTTAAACTGAAACGATCATGAAAAAAATTTCTGGCTAAAAAAGAACTTTTAAATTAAATAGATACTATAAATTTATTTCTTCTACCATTCTAATAATCAATAGAATAAGTTCTTAGTTAGGAATATGCCAATATAAGTCGTCAATTTTTGATATTTTTAATTCAATACTTAATAGAAGAATTACTATTAATAATCTCCAGACATACATACTTTCCCAATATTTTTACGGTTACTCTCTGACTTTAAAAACTCTTGGGAGAGAGATAGAGAAACCTATCATTTGTGAATATCGTATGACCTTAATATTATTATTGTTGAATAATTCGACCCTTTCTGAAGCATACAGCAATTAATAGAATTCAGATTAATAATATTGTTAGTAAAAAGAAGGGATTAAGGATATTTATCAAAATTACATACACGTAACCAATCCATGAACAATAATTAATCAAATTTCCAGTTAATTTTTGTTAGGATTTGAGACGAACCGTTGCACATAAAGCGCAAAATTCACACGAGGGTAGTTTCTGGTTAGTACAGTAATCTAGCACAATAATGAATTCATACGAGGAGTTGTCGTTTGAATTTCAAGTAACTCCGTAGTATTAGGTATAGCAAATTCTTGTTTTTGTATTATTGTTCAAAGCAGTAATGATCACTTCACAGGTCTGAAGGTGTTTTGGTTGATTTGTATTTCACTCACTTTCCCGCTTCTTTCTGAGCTAAATTTTGTTAATTATTGTTATCATTATTATTGTTGTTACTGTCATTGATATTTGAGACCCTCTCCGAATATATAGGAGTTTCTGACTGGACGACTAGACCTATTTCTCTATAGGTGCACATTACGCGAAGAAGCCATAGGTGCGACTTGTTCTCCTTTAAGAAACCATACTTGTTTTGAACGGCGCGGCTCTCTGAAGTGTCACCTGGCCTGGAAAGAAAAGTAAAAACGCGAAATATTCCAGGTCATGATTGAAATTTTAATTACATCTCATAACACAAAGCAGCATTTAATTATTTTAGAGTGATGACTGTCTCTTTGTTTCTATCCAAGTTAATTTTATTCGCTTCGCGTCCTCTAAAAACTCCATCATTACTAATCACTTCACTTACAAGAATAGTTCTTCAAAATTTTAAATCCAATTTTTTGTTATATAAGTAAATTTATTGTCAAAAAATGCAGTTACGAAACGCGAACACGTGGAGAACAATAAACTAATTTACTCTCCGGAAGCAAGCACGGGATCATCCGATCAATTCTGATCAAGGGCTTCAAGGCAGAGGTGGATATAACATTTCAGCGCACTCCTAAAATAAGAATAAAAATTATTAGCTACGTAATATCAAATGAATACCAACAAATGTGTAGTTCCTAAAACTAAAAAAGTTATTTCACACGTACAAATTATTATCAAACTATTGATTATTTGGAAAGTATTGTTTATAATTCGAAATTATTAAAATAACTCTGAATTAGAGATTAATTATTACAATAGACCGCCGCCTAGAGAGCCTGTACATAAAATACGTATCTACCAAAAAGAAGATTCAAATACTTCTTTATTTTCGATGTGATGGACGGAGTTGAATTCATGTATTATTCCCAATAGTTTTAATTTTTGTCCAACTCTGGAGGTTTATGTATCTTCTTTTTATTATTTCCGACTAGGTACATAAGTATGATGACGCGTAGAAACAAAACGAGTAACAATATTTAATGGTTTACATAGTCACAAATTACATTCTTCTCTTAGACCTTTTGAATTATAAATAATTGGATTATTTGGTGAGACTTGTTCATGCAACTACAATTCAAAATTTTTTTCATTGCCAACGTTACACCTAATTTATTGTGGTTTTAGGTATCTCTTTGTAGATAATGCACGCAAATCACCTACACGTTAGGGAATAATAAAAAAAGGAAATTGTTTTTTCGTCCCTAGTCGCCATTTCCGCATCTTATAAATAAGCTTTGTGAAAGGTGAATACCCCAACAGACAGACCGTGACCTAAGAAACATGGTTGAAGGTCAAGGGAAGTGTGATGATTGGGCGGGGGTTAGGGTTGGTTGGACAAGGGAGTGGAGCGGGATCTACGAGGTCGTTCTTGCGAAGATAAGACGCGACGAGGCGTGAGGGTCAGGAGATAGCAGCACCTCCACTACAGACACGCCTTCGCCCATAGAGCAGACGACGTGCTGCGAACTCTATACGTTCAGGTGATAACTCACTTGACACCTTCACCACTAAATTCCTTCGACCGTCGCTGTTCAAATGGAAGGACACTTTCTGTATCTTTCGACTACAATTTAGTTTTGTATTTTCTGAAACAATGCGCCATCAACACCCAAAAACTATGAGATGAAGTCTGGGTGGAAACGGTGTAGAATTGTGGAAGGCGAACGGGTGGTGTAGTGGTTATCACCCCTGCAATCAAAGCAGGAGTTCTGGGGTCGATTCCAGGTTCGTCGCTTTTTTCACCTGACCAGAAACTTAAAATATATCTTCTCCACGTGTAGGGTTCACGGAAGAAATATGTGCACACCCAAAGACTATACCACATGCCACCTACCGGGCCCCTGGTAATCAATTCGGGCGCAGGTGCCCTAGGCTGATTATTTAGTTTCGCACCTCCCTTACGAAAAGAATTGTATGGCCTTGTGATTTATTCCCTTTCTCCACAACTCATGATGTAGTATGGTCGTATTTTACTGTATCACAATAAAACTCACAGTCTTTATTTGTTAGTGTGTTATATCTAATTATGTTGAAGTATGAATTATGATTAGAGGTAAAATGAATGAGCGACACCAAAATTCAAAAGTTTTAAGCTAATTTAATGAATCCTTTATTAAAAAGAAAAAAGCTGGTATTTTTGGAGTGGATATATTCCAAAATGTATTTTTGGAATGTACAAGAAAAAAACAGAACCTATGAACTTGAAAATAAAATATCATAATTAAGGTGTAATATGTCTATGGTTCTACTCAGGGGCGGACTTTAGGATATAACTTCCAAGCAAAAGTCTCCTCCAACCTCAAAAGAGCGAAAATATCCTTTTTTCTTCAATTTGTTAAAAAGGATGAATTATGTTTGATATGACTTTTATTTGTATTCAGTAGTAAAAGTTCGTGCAGCACAAAAGTTCATCGTTAAAAACTTGCATCATTGGCGGGGATCTACCCCGTCCAAAAAGTATCCTGGATATGCTACTGCTTGTGCCGAGTGCCGACGGGCTGCATTGAGCGAGTATGCTCAACCTTCGCCAGTGATTCTTCAGAACACAAGTTACTGCAATAGGCTTCTCTCGGTTGTTAGAAGATAAAGTAATTTAGGAAACCTGAGCAAATTGCCATATTTGCAATGTTTGGCTGTTGTAAGGCATACGTATGTAAAACGATCTTATAGATTATACTTTCATATAATAATGTGATATATGTTGATATCACAAAGTTGCTGTTTCGTTAAAAAAGTTATTTTATTTTTAGTTATTTCTTGCCTTTGCCTCTATACCACCTTGTCTCTAACAATCATGTTTATCTTCTTAATGTTGTATTCCTTCTTATTTGTTCACAATTAATATTTTCGCGGTTCTTTTTCGTAATATTCATGTCTTATGTAGGTAGGTCATTTTTCTTGGTCTTGACTCGGAGGTCGTCATGTTTGATGTCTCGCATTCTGTGAGTCTCTCTTTTCAAGATGTCTATATCATTCTAATTTTTGTTACGTATTCTTGATATTTGGTAATATTTTTCGTTTTCAATTAATTAAAAAAATAAGTAAATAAAATAATTTTATTTGTTCCCCTTTCAAATTATTGAAAAAATGACCATGTATCTAGACTGTTCAAAATAAACAACGAAGTATAAAATAATTGATTGCTCTTTTAGTATATTTCAGAAGGTGAACAAAGGTTTCAATATCATATAAAATGAAGAAAGTTGGTTAAAATTCAGAGGTCGTGGAAATCGAAAATGTGTATTAATTTTTTTTTGTAATAACTGTTAAAATTTTATAGCTTTCTTAAAATACATCAATATTTTATGATTCTTTCTGAAATGTTGAAAACAGTAATACCTTTTTTCACTCATTACACTGAATTTCACTTGAGAAAAATATTTGTTACCACGCAGTCATAAAATGTGAAATGTTTTGAATTATTTTTCAGGAAAGTGTATTTTAAGTGCAATTTTTCTCAAGATACCTCAACACTTTTCACAATTAAAATTTTAGTTGGCAAAATCACTCTTTAAATAATTAATATTTATAACTTCACGATGATCGATGATATCTGTATATTATTTCATGTTCATTTATATATTTATGTTCTATTGAAAATTTGTAATAGCATATTAGCTGTTACAATTAACTTTTACTTTTAACTTTTTAATGTCTTCAACAGTTTTACCTACGTCACAATGTCAATTTTAGGTTAACGTTAACAAAATAAATTTTTAATTTTTTAAAATGTTTTTGATTCTTTATTTATTTTGTAGTTTACGCGACCTCTAAATTTGTTCAATTTTCTTCATTTTATGTGAAATCGAAACCAGTTTTTATCCTCTAAACATACTAGAAGAGCAATCAATTATTTCATACTTCGCTTCTGTTGGAACAGTCTATTGTATACTATAAAAATCCGTAAAATACCTATCCAACCTTGTGGTAATTGGGCATTGCTGGTAATCCGTGAGAAAATTATGGTGGTTCACATAAAAATCTGGACATTTATTAAATAGTAACATTTCATTGATGTAAGTAGTATCCAATCAGGAGTTGAACAAAATCCATATCTTAAACAAGGTACACATAACCTCATGAGATTTGGTTCCATCAATCAAGTACTCATACTTTTTTTTATTAAAAGCTCCTAGTTTTTATGTTCAGAAGGTGCACTCCATATTTAAAAAGTGAAATAGCTATGACAACTAATACACAAACACACTCATTGATTTAAACAAATCTCTTAGTGGTCCACAGAAATTTAAACTACAATATTTGTGCTCCGTTGGTTTGGCGACCGCTGCTTTATATAAAGTAACGCGGGGTATTTTCCAACAATTACGGTTATAAATGTGCGAGGTAGATTTTCACAAATGTTTGGAATTGAGGACAAACGAGAGAAATCATGTGGTTATACATCATTTGAGGAGGGGATGTGATTACACATGATTGAACATCAATTGAGGCATTCAATTAAAAATGTTCTAAGTGCCAATTCTTTTCTTGAAAACAGGCTTCTTGACAACGCTAATACATAATTTTGGCGTTTAGAACCTTTTCCATTTACATGCATCAATTACCATTAACTTGCAATAATCAAAAGAATTTAGTAAGTGAGCTTAAATTAAGCTACATGTTATTATTTCCAGTAATAATTTGAATAAACAAATTTGTTTTATAAGATATTATATAAATACTCTAAATTTCCTATCACTGAAAGGAAATGTATGACGTCTCCAGTTATTGATGTCTCTGTTCATATTATTTATACACAAAGGAATATCACGTTAGATATGTGTATCAAGAGACGTCATGCTGTGTTCAGCTGGTTGTTAATGTTGTCTACACTCCCGATATCTTAACAGGACAAGCTCTACGTGCAATTTTCATTTCTGATATCGCAATGACTTTCTTATCCTTCTTGCGCCTTGTCGCTCCACCTCATGTGTTACTATAGTACTACGGACGTCCAGAGCGAAGATCCGTGTTTCCAGTTTGAACGCATAAGAGACTTGAAAATGCCTGGAGAAATCAATTGGACGGTATATTGATAGAGTGTATCTCTTTTACCAAGTTCATAAAGATAAAAACCTCTCCTTATTTTCAATTTTTGCTAACGTATTTTTCAGAACTCTCACAAGCCCCTCGAGATAGTGCAAAACTCAGCAGTCCGAATCGTAACCCGAATATTACAACCCCCCCCCCCAATGGATTACAAAAAAGCGAAATACCTATAAGCAGAGAACTTTATTTATTCAGTAAGAACATATAAAATCGGGATTGTTATGCTCATTAATCCTTTACATGACTTACAAGGGGACTTTCAACAAGCGCAGGGCGAAAGTGGCAGTGATTCTTATATACTGAAACGTATGTACTGTCAAAATATTAGCGAATATGGTACTCTGGAAGACACTAAAAGAAAAAATGCGATTTATTTCGCTCGGTGACGAGGTATTTTTGTTGGTTTTGGACAACACTTACTAGCAAGTGAGCGAGCAGCGACATCGGAATAATATAGACTTCTTTCAATGCAATCTTTACCATTTATTTAGTGTATGAATGTAGAAATAGTATTTGAAATATTGTTGTTTTTGTTTCTTCATCCACTTCCATTTTCATGTAATAAACTAATTTTTTCTCAAAGTAAATAATGACAATAATAAAATAAAGTATAAATAATCTGAAATCTAGAAAAAGAATACAAACTGTTATTGTTTCAGTGAGTGTTAACATATATTACAGCGAACTATTAACAAAATGTGTATCAGTTTTCATGCGTCACTTTTTTGCATTGCAGTGATATCCCACCGATACTTCAAATGACATAATAAAATCGATATTTGTTTCAATATTTTAATACAAAAAAACAATAAATATACTTTACAATTAAGGTCCCATACAAGTGTGAAGTATCTTAATTATGAAACGATAGAATTCCTTTTTTGGTATAATACCGAGATTCAGTATCGGAGTTACTAATCTCGGTACATTTAAGATAGCATTGAGGTGATTTCACGGCACGCAATCGGAAACTTATGGCAGCACGTTTTAGCACAGCTACACTTTAGGCCTGTCGTGGAAGGGGTTGACTTTCCTCAAGGTTGTCCAAAGTTCAAGCGGAGAGTCCACGCAAAAATTTGCAAACTTCCCGATTATTACAGTGCCTTTCAGTTGCCATCGTCGCTATTTTGACAGGACACACTAACCAGTCATTATTTCAGTATAAAGAAAATCGGAACCACTCTGGACCTGCGCTTGTTGAAAGATCTCTTTTCAGTCATAGTCTTAATACAAAAATGTATTATAATCGTAGTCGCAGCCTGGAGAATCGGGGAAATTTGGGCATTTCTTTGACGAGGGACTTGTGATTTTTTTTGTGGAAACATCCTCCTTCGTTAAGAAATGGAAATATAGAGATTAGTTGGTATGTTGATTAGATACCTATATCTACCTACACATCAGTTGTTCAAAATGATTAAAATTTCTTTCATTCCGATTTGAAACAATAGAATAGAGTAAAAGTAGAAAATAAAGTAGCTGGAGAATGTTGAGAACAGTAGTCCTCCTAACACACAGGTCTACGGAACACCACTCACTATCGCTTCGGCCACATAATGACTGTTCCCTCCGGGAAAACTGGAGGAGTTTTCCCAACCTTTAAATTGATATTATTTGTATTGTTCTGTGCCAAGGATCCATTTATACGAAAAAACTAAATTATATCCCAATAATTAAATAAAATTTACCTTCACCCTTCAACATAGGGTGGCTACTCTGAATTATTTTTACAAATAAAATAAAATCTAATTCTTTTCCGAGACCGAGGAGCAATTATTCCGAAATTAATTTTATTTGTAAGTTACCTTGAAAAAATAAATTATGGTTGGTGACATCCAACCAAATGATACGAAAGAAAGGATATCAATATGCACTTTATTGACTATTATTTTTCGTACTGGAATACAATGTGTTTTATGTAAGATAAATCAAAATAATTAGACATAATTATGCAAGTTAAATATTCCGTTATCTAGGATGATAAAGAACACATACTTTAGAATCAAAGAAAAATATTTGGGTCGCAATGTTTAGTTCTTGAAAAGAAATCACGAACTGTTTTTTTTCTGAAATATTTCAAGGAAAAATTTTATTTTATTTTAGTTGTTTCATGGTATTAATGTTTGCTCTTTTTCACATGTATATCAAGCGACAATGGTAATAATAACGTTTATTATTACGTATTTGATGTTAATTATCTAGTTTACAGTATTTTACATTTATGATAATTTTGAACAAATAAAAAAAAACCTTTAATGAGTAATAAATTGATAATAACCATTAAGAAGTTTGATTTACGACATTTAATTGACAAATTATTAAATTTTAGTACACTGGTTGATCTAGGATTTTGGCCTTTATCAGGCGTTTTGCATGAATAATGCAGAATCCTAGTGACATGAATTACAAGAGCAGAATTCTTGTAATAAATATTAACAATATTTCGTGTTTTAATTGCAATAACCCTTAAGAAGAGTCTTTGGAATTTCAAATAATTTCCATCCATTACTTTTTCCGATTTCCATGCCACAGACATAGAATTTACTTTTATTACTTTAGATTCCTATGTTCATATGTCCATGCTACTTTTTTGTTTTCCGACTTTAGAACGCAACTGTAATATAAAAGAATTGCAAAAATTATTTTTTCTCGTCGGTGTTGTCTACGTTGGTGGAACTGATGTCCCAATGAGTCCAGGCAGTAATAATTTGCCAAAAGTTATCTTTCCTAACTTGTTGATCCGAAGGTACCAGTCTTATTCGTTGGATTACATATCATTGCTCTTTTTTGATTAATCACATTTTCAGTTTGAAAATTTAGGACTCATAAATAGTCGTGAATTGTTTTATACTTAAAACAAGTTGGCTATTCATAAGAGCTACATTCGAGCATATTGTTCAGTCTCTGCCTTCTGGTCTATCACTGAGGTAATAAACGTGAACAAACTGCACTTGGTTGAATGATAGGTGTGAATAGGAATATAAGGAAAATAAATTCATCCCATGTAATGAGCGCGTATGTTTAAATACATGGTATCCTATATTTTTTGTTTCAAATACATCACAAATACCAAAAGGAAAAATATAATAGCAATATTTTTTATTTAAAAGAACGTTGTCCAGATGTTTTTACTCTCGACCTTCTTATGTCTCTTGTTATATTGATGGTAATATATAGGCGAGGAAGCCTGTGTCTTTCTACATTTGAGCTTCTGTGGTGGAACCTATACTTCGTCATGATGGTCCTGACTTTTTGCTGGAGATTTTCTATATCTGTTAGTGTCCATGAAACTACTCCAAATGAATACGTGAGGATAGGAATGACAAATGAATTAATTGTATTTGTTGAATTTCGGTCATTTAAATCTGTATGCATTAATTTCTCAAGTCGATCTTCAAATTCCTCAGTTAGCTGCTTTTTTATGCATATATGGTTTATGCATCTAGATTGTTGTAGTCCCAGATATTTGTACAATTCATTTTCTTCCATTTCTTTAATAATTTCATTGTCATTTGTTGTATAAGGTTCTCTTTTAATGTTACCTTTGGAAATGGTCAATGTTCTGCACTTCTCGGGACCAAGTCTCATTCTAGAATCCTTACTGAATGTTTCTACAGGTGTGAGTAAGTGGTTAAGCTTGGTTGAGGATGATGAGTATATTTTAATATCATCCATATACAATAGGTGAGTGATACTGTGGCTTTGTTGTTCTGCAGCTTTTAATTGAAAACCACATCTCGTACCATTCAGGAGATTGGAGAGTAGGTTTAGGGCAATGCAAAAACAAAGAACACTGAGTGAATCTCCTTGAAATATTCCTCTCTTAATGTTAATTGTGCCAGTTGTTTTAATGTTTCTGCCTATTCTTAAATTATTGGTTATATTCAATTTTTCCATTATTGCCTTTAGAAAATTAATGAGGGTTGGATTTATTTTGTACATTTCAAGGATTTGATTTAAGTCAAGAATGCGGGACTGAGTCGAATGCTTTTTCATAATCAATATAACTGCAGAATAAGTTTCTATTTTTTACTTGGGCTTGCTTCAGGATGACCGAATCTATGATAAGTTGTTCCTTACAGCCTTTGGAACGCTTCTGGCATCCCTTCTGCTCCTCAACTAATATTTCATTCTGCTCCATGTGTGTCCTAATTAACTTCGCTATACAGGATGTCATGATTTTATAAAATGTTTGGAGGCACGTAATTGGTCTATATTTGGCAGGATTGGTACTTCCCCTTTGGGGTATATAAATATTCTTCCTTCTAAAAGAAAATTTGGCATTACTTGTGGATTGTTTACAAATTTATTCGTGTAATGTAATATCAAGGGATGGAGGCAGGTGAATGTTTTGAACCAATAATTTTGAATATTATCACTTCCTGGAATTTTTCAATTGTGTATGTAATTTATGATACTTTTATTAGTTTCAATGGAAATTTCACGAAAAAACATTGTGTCAATACTCTCAGCTGATGTAATCTCATCATTGATCCATGGTGCATCTCTATTGTGTGTCTCCTTTTGACCAGATTGATGACCAGAATTTCTCTACGTCTGTGAGGTTGGGGTGACATTAGTCAGTAGTTTTGTTTCTGTGGCTGGTCTTCATTTTTTTCTGAATTCTTCTGTAAAAGTTCCTTTCGTTCAATTTGAATAACCTGTTGTGAAATCTCCTGCGAACAGATGTGTTGTAACTACTAAGTCGGGTATTTAATGCGTTCAGTTTTTGGTTGAGTTTATCCATAATCTCACTTACATCCTCATTGATTTTATCAACTTTGGTATGAATTCTGTATCTATTAAATATATGTAAGACTTTCTTTTGCAGCTTTTTGTTTACATTTTTTCTCATTTCTTGAAAAAAAACGATCAATGTCCTTCCTGATCTTTTCAATTCTCGTGACCAGCCTCATCTTCCATTTGGGAATTGTGTTATCTCTAGTTGGTTATTATTATTATTATAATTATTATTATCCAGTGGGCTGTGCCATAAAAAGCGATATCTTGTATTTCCCATTCTCTTGGTTTGCCTGGAATGGAATCTAAATACTGCTTTAAATTTACAGATAGCGCACCAAGGGAACCTACAATGATAATATTTGTTTTAACCCTCCACATCCTATGAATTTCGATAGCCAAAATCTTTGTATTTCAGTAGCTTTTCTGCTTCTTTCTATGCTAAGCTTTTATTAGTTGGCGCTGCTACATCAATCAGCAAGCAGGTTCTGTTTTTCAAGTCCTTAGTTACAATATCCTGTTTGCAGGGATGCATATGTCGGTGTGGATTTGCTGATTAAACAGTTTCGTGATTTCTCAATGGTTGTTACTTCCCTTGGCTCCGGTTCTGAGGTAGGCAAACCTAGATTTCTGCACGTCTTATTACTGTATGTATGTATATCGTTTCGGCCAGCTAAGGAACACGAATGACGAGTACCAGTAAAGCTCAGTTTTTGTGAGAGTCTACTCACTAGACCCATCGTAATCCAAGATCGGAGGAATAGCGTCTAGATAGGATCCAGACTGCTATATCCGAGCATTACAAACTGGGGATGTTAGTCGCAGAGGGTGGACTTTCCATGCATCCCAGCTATTTAAACTGAGACATGGAAATGAAAAGCTACCAATTTTATCTTGCCCCGCCCGGGGAAGACTTGGAGACAAGCAATCACGCTGACACCGGTAACGACGGGGTTGTTGTTATTATTATTATTATTATTATTATTATTATCATTAACATCAACGTGTATATCAGGATACCCAGAGAATATCACATTACTATTGCTAAATCACAAACAGCGCTCCGGACCGAATCAAAATAGACGAGTAGGTTTTGCTGTTTGTTTAGTATCATTCGCGCTTCTGAAGCGTATGAAATAAAGTCTTGATTGCAAAATTGTTAACAGTAAATTATTGTATTTAACATCGTCCTAGTTAAATCCTTCAAAATATTCTTCGTTTTAGGTAACAAACATGCACAATATCTTGAACTTTCACTGTACTTTAACATTTTCCTAATTTTCAGCTATTATAACGTCACGATGAGTATATTGAGTGTATGTGTATTTTTATATCCTGTTCTCAAGATTACGTAAAACTGAATGAAGTTGAGCCAGCAATGACAGATCCACATGAAAAAAACTGAATACATTCTCTTTCTATTCGGGATCGAACTTCTAAGTAGCATTTACAAAATGTTGGTCAATTTTTTCCCCCTCGCCTGGAATATGAAAAATGTTACCAGTTTTAGTTATATTAGTTTTCAAACGACAATGTGCAGTGAAATAATTTTAGTAAAACATAACATTTTTATTTTCTTACTGTCATTAGCAAATACATTATTTACGTTTCTCAATTTCACAACATAATAGAAAAAACAGGTCAACAACGCTAGAGTTATGTCACAGCTTGAACAGTAAAATCATGGTGATGAATGTCGTTGAAATTTTTTAGTACTGTAATTATTTTTAAATTTAGATGCGAATTACGACAATATACGAATCAATGATAGAAATTAATATTTTAAAAAATATAATGCCTCCCTCATCCCCGACAATCTGCCACGATCTTATGAGGAGCAACACAGTTTGAAAAAGTCGACATTTCCCTGATAAAAACCGATTTAGCACTTACGATAGACATGGAAAGTGATCATGTAGTAGTCAGCTCTCAGCTATTTCTCAGAGTGGGTACTTATTTCACGAAGGCAAATAGCAAGGCCTTCGCGGATCCGCATTGTCTTTACTCTCACCTCCTCTCTCCGGCGAACAATCGGTGGTGGGAGTTGTGACGTACTCCGTGCGCACGTTCGCTTCCATTCCAGAACAAATGAAGCCCACTCCGCGTATCTGATGAATGACGGGCGTAGAAACGTAGTATCCGCTTGAAGGTCATTCGCGCTTTCGACGGTCTTCGTCTATTAGTCGAGTCGAAGCGGCCAGAAAGCGACTTCCGGAAGGCGACGAATTCGTACAAAGTTCAAGTTACGAGCTTTCGTTTTACAGAACGTGACATGTACTACAGCGGCAGGAATGAAAAGTGTGCACTAAATAGAAATTCAAATTAAGAATCTGTGAAATGAAAGCGTAGATGATTTGTTTGTTGTTTTTTATTACAGTTTTGAAAATACTTTAAAAGTTATTTTGTTTTTATTCTTTATAAACTCTCCTCTACTGTCTAGTATTTAAAATTTACTTCTTGAGTTTCTTTCATGAATGAATCTATTATCCAATTTGTATTAACATTTCATTATTAATAATAAGTTTTATAAATTGTTGGTAATGTAATATTAGAGAAGATTTGTTTTATACGTTAAAATATCTCAAATAATTTTCATATTTGTAATTTTAATTTTTTTTGCTTATATTTGTAACTTCGTATTTTGAATTTATGTATGTAATTTTAATTGTAAAAATTTATATTTTTCTGTGTATCATTGAATGTATTTTGTATATATTATGTATATATGAAAGCGATTAAGCTGGAGAGTGGTCGAGATGGCCCGAGTCCCACCACGTAGTACATATGAACCCGGAGTAGCTCGGTGCATGAATTGATCACACATATTTTATGTTATTTTCTAATACTTGCCT
The DNA here is from genome assembly GCA_002313205.1 of Laupala kohalensis. Lineage (NCBI taxonomy): Eukaryota > Metazoa > Arthropoda > Insecta > Orthoptera > Trigonidiidae > Laupala > Laupala kohalensis. The sequence continues at coordinate 13,213 of NNCF01127070.1, read as the reverse complement.
TTTTAATTATTTATTTTTATCAAATTCAGTCAGAGTACTATTTACATTCGTAGTGGACCCACGCGGTTCTATTGTTACCTCACCCGAATGTTTAGGGTTCGGAAAGCTGAGATGACTGAAATTAAGATATACTGAATGTTACGTCATTGCCAAAGAAACAAAATACTTGAATATTTTTTCCATTCAATCGTACTGAACTGTTACGTATAAAAATGTACATGAGAGATCGTAAAACCCGCTTTTCACGTTCCATTTTACGCACTGTTTCGTGGAATACACGCCAGACAGGATTCGGAATGCGCGGAAATTTTCAAGCATGCTCTATTCTTCTGAAGACTCGTGCAAATTGACTAGCGCACTCCTAGCGGCATCTATGCTTACTAGTTGCGACGTCCATGATCTCTCGAATTGGTTGCGAGGTTAAAATAGTTCGCGTAGTTATGTTTTTTATGTTGCGGTGTTTTCTTGTTAGTAGAAGTTCGTAAATCAATCACAGAGAACAAAGTATTGTATTAAATCAATCATTCGTTTATCAATGAAGCCTCTTTACATATTCAGTGAAATGAAGACAGTTGATGTTAGCTGTTGGTTGCGCTGCCCATGGCGTTGAAAGACAACTCATCATAACAACATCCATTTCTCGTCCCATATCGTGTAAAACACATATTTCGGGACGTCCGTTTTCTGTACTCGCAGATGACGTCAGGTGAGATGTACCGATGACGCCATTTCTTGTACAGCAACTGGACGAAAATTGTCTGTAAAATGGACCGTGTAAAGCGGGTTTTTCCAATCCTTGGGTTAATGCGCCTTGGATATGTTTTCATTCATTCTTAAATTGGATCAATATGACTACATGGAAACAGAACAATATTTAATGAGAAGTTTGTTTTTTCAATTATTTAAATATAATACGTCGATGTGTATTTCGGTGAAATGAAGGAATTTCGAAATAAATATGAAAAGAGAATTAGAAGCGGAGTAGTATGTATACTTCGTGGGTATATCGAGGAGTTGAATATAAGTAATAATTATTCTTTATGCATTCTAGGAACAATTAATCAGTTTATAAATAAAAAATAAATAGAAATACAATTGCATGTACTTTATATTGAAAGAAAAGAAAAAAGATCTCGCTAATACCTCCCTCACATGAAATTACATTTAACAGCTGCATCAACGAACTCATTTCGATCTAATTGGACTTGTTTGAGAGTTCACTACTAATTCCAAGACTTGGGAGCCAATTGTTCGAGAAAATAAGCCCTTTGTAATTATCAGGGGCATTTGTAGCCTCTTGAAGTCATTTGGATTCATTTGGGTAGAATGGAGCACTGATCATTACCGCGGAGCAGCTTATTAACGTGTTCGAGTAATATCCAATAACAATGGTATTATGAAGGATTATATCGAAACAATTGACATTTTCAGACTTCTTTCTTGATGGAATGTCAAGAAAAATATTTTCACGAAAAAATTGCATGTCACTTAAGCATGTTCCAAATGAAAAAAATAATCGGCAGGGAAGGGAAAGTAATGTAAGATTCAGAGAAAACTGAGGTAATTAACCTTCCGTGGGAATACATCTTCTGGAAGAGTGCGAACGAAAAAAAATGTAGGTGGAAATAAAAAATAATACAATTAATTATTTCCTCCGCATGGACCAAGGCAGACTTTAAAAATAAATATAACAAAGTTTATAAAACTGTTAATTTATTTAGAAATTAACTTAAATATTAAAAAGTTTTAAAAATTGTTAACTTCGTTAATAACTATTAAAGGATTATAATTTCTCTGTCCAATTATGCTTATCAATGATATGTATTTATAACACAATACAGCCTTATACAATTCGATAGCAATAATAAGACAGTCAGAACTGATAAGGTAGCTATTTTCTTAAATTTCTTGAGATGCAACCCATTACACTTAAACGTGCACATATCCAACTTCGAGTTGAATGACTGTTGACGGAATAGTCGGCGATGGATATAAGCAACATTGCTTGGAAAGCGAGTGCGCACACCACACCGCCAGATGGCCAAATTTTGCACGATAGTCGGGGAGTCGTGACTGGGAAGATTTGCTCGCCGACTGGTACTTGACTCCACTGGATCCAGCGGCGGCTGACCTTAGGAATTCAAGAACAAATCGAGGTGCGCACACATCCAACTACAATCGTTCATCTTTGTCGTATAAAAAGTTGAATTTGAGGTAACAGCTTATGTAGTAGAGGTGTTATGAGATTATTATTTGTATACTGAGAGCGTTAGTAAGATCGTGTTATAGATTAAATAGAGATATTTTAGACTTTAAACGTATGCTCAGAAGTAAAGCGGATAAACTTGAATAAATCAGAGATAATAAACTTGAATAAATGATGCTAAATTGTAAAATAAATGGTAAAATGGAAATAAATTGTAAATATAGCGTTATCGGAGGTTAATTTGAAAAAGAAGACCACGGAAAGAAATTTACATTTCACTTTTAGAAACAAAGAAAATGTTTCCAGTTTCCAGCTTACTTTTTATAATTTTTGGTACACTTACTTATATTATAGTACCCATTAATACACGACAAAATATAAAATTTGAGATATTTTATTGTTTTCTTTTTTGAATTATTTAGCTCCAAGAATTAACAATAACGTCGTATACACCTTTTTACGTTTTCTTGTGCAACAAAGCAAAGCACGTGCTACAACGGTTTCGTCGAAACCATGTCTATACGTAAAAATTAATGAACGACTGGTTAGATGAGTGCATACTCCCAATTGTCCAACTGTCACACGACTGTCCTAGAGTAGGACGACTATCGATCGGCAGTTGGCCTATCGTTGTACGACTCAAAACTGAATGTGTGCACTTACCCTTAGCAGTGTTGAATATCTTATTCTGATTATTCAAAACTTCAGCAAAGTAATAAAAATAATAAAATACGGAGAAATAACTGGATGGTGTATTTGGACCCATACTGGTGACCGCGGATGGCAGCAAATTTCGGAGCTCTAAGCCTGTCGGACCCGTCACTTCGTGACATACTGAAATAAACGCTTAAAACTCGAATTCAGGAAAAATAAAAGTCAATTTTCGAAACATCGTTCGGAGGTCCATACATGCCCTGGAGAAAAAAAATACGCCGATTTGCGAAACTAGTCATTCTGCTATGCGAAGAAGTAAAAATACGTTTAACGTTGAAAAACATGAGAAAGATCCAAATCGTATTTCGAAAACAAATCATTGGGTGGTGTACGGGAGCCCAGACTTAAGAACGTGTAAGTCGAAACAAAACACAGAAAACATACGAAATTATCATTTATAAGAAATACCCAGTAAGTTCTAAGTGTCACCTATCAGTTTTTTAAATCTTTTTGTGTTTTTTGCCTATTATACAATTTCATTAATGAATTATTACAGCGTGCTGCATTATTTACGTTAACACCCGATGAAGTTCAAATTCCTCACTGAAATGTTGTAAAGTGAATTAAAGTAATTTGTTTATAAAAAGATTCCTAAATTTTATAATTTACTAAGAAAATGATAGACGTAAAAAGCTCTACTACTTTTCAATATATTCTGCAACATACTTCGCGAATAAATTTTTTATTTCCTCCAACATGTTTCAAAAGACTTGTTGAAGGTCTTCTCATAACATAATCAACTTCGTTTTAAAAAAATTGTAGAAAGAACACTTTATATAGGGAAAATCTTTATCCCTTTATATTTTGAAATTCTCAAATTTTAATAAATTTTCCTGAATAAACCATTTTTGTATGTTATATAAGTTTGCAAGTTGTGTATGTTTGTAGGCTGTAGAAGCTTACCGAGAATATTTGTCATTGGTTTTTTAAATTTACTTTCTGTTGAATTTTGAAATCATTAAAAGCTATCAGTGTATATTAGAAGTGGATCAAGTGTAACCACACGGAAATATTGTTCTCCATCATTAAATTTGATGTAAGAGCGGTGTCTCTGAATACGTACTAAATGTGTGGTCTACGAAGTTTTTGTGTACATTTGCTGGTAATAATTTGGTAGTTACGAAAGTACATGAAAACTGGTCCCAAGTGTATGTCCCCATATTTACAAAATGTACCATGGACAAAAGCTATGAATATTTATGAGCAAATGAAGAACAGTTAAATTAATAGCATTTGATAGATTAAAATGCATAACACAATATATCGAAATTATCCATAAAATGTTAATAACAATAAAAAATGAAAAATCACACCAAATATCATAGCGTGCAATTTAATTCGAAATAAAAGATTGAAAGTTTTTGAAACATCTGCGAACCATTTTACAATCGCTTTTCTACTTGATGAATCGTGATAACGTACTAAAATGCGTGCAACTGTTCATATGCAATGAATAGAATGTCCTGGGATTCGGAAAAAATTACTTACAACCGTCTGATACAATTCATCAGATGTTAGCTTTGTCCGCGAGAACTTAAAATTGAAACANTATATATATATATATATATATAGTGACTTTACGGGTTGTTATAAACAAATAAAAAAATTAATTGTTATAAAGAAAAAAAATTTAATTAAAAATAATAAAAAATTCCGTAAATGTATAATTCTCACTACATCCTAAGGGGAGGGAACCGAGTACTCACATCTATTGGAGCCACCTACAATAAAAACACTGCACTCTTTTGTTCGAGCAACAAACAAAACACTTTATTATTCATAATGATTCTAAATTAATTGATACACATAACACTGGTAAATGGTCATAATGCTACACATTACTTTACTATGTAAAGTCTTTTTACATAGTACTCACCAAGATCTTGATTGTGGGCTCCTCTGTTCATTACACTCTCCTTACAATTAAACACTATAACTCTTGCACTCGGCCTACTGACATTTATTTAACAATTTATGGTTTACAAGGCCCAAAATAACATTAACAAATTCCCTCTACACTATTACACAATACACAGGATGTCTCGTGATGTCGGACTGGATGAAGACATGGCCAATTTTGTGTTCCTGGTATGGACCTCCCGTTCCTCGTGCCTCGTTAATGTTCGTTCCCTCTCTTCTGTCTAAGCGATTTTTCACATGCCATTAACTTCCTATGTCTGCCTCGTTTCAGAGTTTCCCGACTCACTTCGTACTAATTTATTTCGTCCTTTGCAACATTTACTGTTATTATTTGTTCACTGTATTAATGCGCTTATCATTTCCTCAGACGGATCATAGTGTAACTTATTTTCTATTATATATGCAACGACGATGCCTTCTCTGGCTTACTAATTTGCTGAAGTGACCGTTGACGGCTCATTGACTCCTAAAACGCTAATTACTGGACCTGTTCGAGTCCCTTACTCGTCTGTTCGAATTTTTTCACTGCACGAGTTCCCATTTGTCCTTTTCAATCACACGATTCTCTCCTGCACACAAGACAACTTCAGGTACGCGATAGTGTTTATGGGCTAATTAGTTGCTATTAATGTTCGCACTTTTCACGCTCTGATTTATGCATTAATTGCATCGAGTATCAGTGGTGATTATTTCCTGATTCTTTTCGGAAAGCCTCACTTGTGCCTTACTATCACCGCACTGCTCTCACTACGAACTTGCGTTCATCACAAATTTCTGCCTGCGATCACTAACGCGTCTTTACACCAAAAATTTTCAGTCAGTTTATCAAAGAGAACTTTCTCGAAATTTTTCACTGTTTCATCAGAAAAAAATAATACTCTCCACATTTCTGCACCGTGTCGATAAACAAATAAACTCTCTCAAAATTTTCTCTCGTCTCACTCAACAAAAATAAACTCTCGCAAATTATTCCCCATCTGACCCAGTGCCTCTGTGCCCTATTTTTTATAGACAATTCGCGTCACGTGACGTTCCCCTTCCTATCATTCCTTCCTTCTACTACAAGCCCTATGTTTCTTTCCCCCCTCTTAATTTTAATTGGAAGTTTCCGAAAAGATGTTAGTTGCTTTTTTATGTTGCCAATCACACGATTTAGCTCCCCCACCGTGGTTTTATATTGGTTGTTCCCACGCTGTCTACTTCCAAGACTTCTACATCTAGACGAAGGTCTGTCGGCAATTTTGTTATTTGTTCTCTGCACATCTGCTCTGTGCGGCATGCTTCTTAGATCCCCTCTTTTATGGTTTTATGCTAGGCGGCGCGGTACCCTCTCCGTCTGACATCACCCATTTTAGCTACTACTCGTCCCGACCGTCGGACCTCCTTTTAAACCCAAAATTTTTTATTACTTCCTTTTGAATTTCGCCATCGTGTGTTTTTGCTGAACCCATAGCCCCAAAATTTCAAATTTCAATATCTTTTCTTCCCTTGGCCAGCCATGTCCCAAGAGACATGTGCCGTGAGCCTTCTGGTCGATTTTACAAACGTACTNCGTACACCCACGTTGCTTTGGGAAATAATATTCCCTGACATCCGCTCTTTTTTGGTGCTATCTTTTGTACTGAATTTCGATGCTCGTTTTTCTAAAGATTCAAGTTTAAACTTGTCTGCCTCTGAACATGTGTCCTCGTCGCCACTCCTTTGATTTTTTCCAAATAATAGATTTTATAACATTTTTGTACTCCACAGGCTCTGTAGAAAGTTTTGAAGTCGCACCGACACTACGCTTCAGACCACCCAGGTCCCTTTCTGCTGGCTCCCATTTTGCTTTGGCCCATGATTTTATATTAAATTTTGAGAACGTGATATTGAATTATCAATTAATTTAATCCACGGTCTCATTATATATTCTTCAAATATAAGCTTCGCAAGTTTCAAATTTTATTACACGAGATGAAACAAAATAGTTTATTCTTTCATTAAAGAATTCACTACTTCCAAAACCAGTCACCTTCAGTTATTCGTTTCCAAGTGTGGATTAAGTATTTGGTGAGCTTATGTATGAGAAATAAAGTACAAAAATCCGGACAGTCGTTGTGTAGAATTATTTAAACATACGTTTCTAACATCTCTAGGTAGTCTTAGGGCAATATTGCCAATATATATGTCGCAACCCAATAGAGAGCTGGCCTATAATGAATGAAACATTTATCCAATTAAATGGCTGAAGATTTTCAGCCTCTTTATAAACTGCCTGGCGTTCGCAACCAGTTAATAAAATGGACCACTTATTATCTGGCTGAACGTTTTCAACCATTTTATAAATAGGCTACCTCTCGACCGTCATGTTATCGAATAGAGAATTTTCGGCTACTTAAATAGATTTATTACATTCATCATGGACCGGTGGCTCCCCTCCGGAAAATGAATTAATATGTAAATTTAAGGCGTCTTCAGCTGCTTATGACATTATATATTCAAAATATTAATTTTTATTATCATTTCGCTGATAAATAAAATTATGATTAAATTTGTTAAATTACCTCATTAATTTTAATAAACATGAGTCACTAAGCAGTATATACACACACACATACATATATATATATATATATATATATATATATATATATATATATATATATATATATATATATATATATATATATATATATATATAAAATTGTTTTTATTTTTATTAAAACATTATTGGTACGGAACTTTCTTTTCAGACAAAGATTATACAGAAGGTTAAAGACCACTATTTGAAGAATAGTGCAAATAATTTACTTCCTTATTTAATTTTATTGTGTGAAGTGAAATATTTTTATATTAGTGGTAACATTACATGATGTCAGAGAAACTATTTAGTAGTAGTGGAATTTTGGATTCTGAGGGAAGAGAATCTATACCTAGTTACCAGTGAACGGGTGTTGGTACTGAAGAAAGATTATAGTACACGTTATGCGCTAATTTTGTTAAGAACGATGGAATATACGTATATTACTTAAATACACGTATGACGCGAAAAAATGCGAAATGAAGTAGTATTTATCAGCAATACTTTGTTATATGCTCCTCATAACATCGATCTTTTCAATGGACACAAGTAATTGGTGAGATTTTCGTGACGAAAATATCGTTCTCCGAAAAGAATGACGTCATGTCTCGATGGCATTCCAAGAATGGATGAAAAACAGGAAGCACGCTTGAGGTGAACCTGTCTTTACGTAAGTCGGTGAAAGCATGAACTTCTTTTGTGACAAATTGTCTCAATTATGAGGAAGTATCGAATTGTAATTGTTAGTTTTAAGATTATGTTACCTTAGTTTAATGATCAGTCCGAGTGATAAATCACGGGAATGATCAATATGAGAAAAGAAGTTAACGCGGATAACCATAAACTTGAAAATCTTTGAACCACGTCACTTCTTAGACCTGTCACAAAATATAATTTTCTTAGAATTAGAATTATCGAAGGAAAACCTATGTCATTTTTTTTCGATCTTATTTAATTATTTCGTCAATTACCGCACCATTCCTTCGCGGAGAGTCTCTCGTTGGAAGTAACCGCTCTCTCCCAATTACTCCATTAAATCAAAGGTTCCCCTTGGGAGTTCTCGATCAATGGCCCACGCACAGTCGGACTTTCTGGTGCAACATTCACCCACTTTGCGTGGGGAGGTCAAGGATATTATCCTGCATGATCGCGGTCGACCGCAAGGTTAGCTGCGCTGCACTCCTCAGTTCAATTTTGGCCGTGAAAAAGTGGAACACGTCAAAGGTAAGGGGCGTGATGCTGGGCCACAATGCCCTTCAATGCGCGTTGGATATAAGGTACAAGGTACGTGAGTGGTGGTCACTTTCGTATCCACAAGGTTACAAAGATGTTCTTGAAATTTTCTCTCCTCTTCCAAAAGAAATAGAGCTTTGTTGGGTACCTTTAAAAAAAGCCTACGCCATCATTCTACAGTATCACGGATTTTATTGATTTTTTAAATAAACAATAATGCATTTACGTTTTACTCGTCTTTATAAAATAGTAAAATATTGCACTTCGCATGCGAAAACTGTAATAATATCTTGATTAATTCTTCAAGTAGCAAAACATGAAGGAGACACATATATCTTTGTCTCCCCTCTCTCAATTATCTCTCAATAAATGATCCCGTTAAAATTTCACGTTCCTATTCCTCCAATATTTTTTCACTGCGTTGATGGTTGAGTCCTCGCTTATATATTGTGACCGTAATGAAAATGTCGTAAAAATGGTGAGTGAACTGACTACTAAAACTTCGTATGATTAGAGGAAGCACAAGTATCTCTTTATATCTTACCTCTGTGTGATTTATATAATTGTTTGAATCATTTGTTAAAATCTACCAAGCATTATGAAGCAAAACTGGCTTTTGGCAAGTTTACTTACCGTTAATACTAGGTATAATTTCGTTACCCACATTTTAGGGTTGTTTTCAGTACTCGCACGAGTCAAGTTGAGGCTGGTTAGAAATTACTCGTCCCATGAAGCACCTTATATTTATCACAATATACTCTTTTTTTTTGTATCAGCTCAGGTTCAAATCCTTGACTTAGATTATTTACATGGTGAGCTATGATTCACAACAGCAATTAACTTCCCTCACTGGACAAGATCAATTATTTTTTCCGATAATTGTGATAAATAAGGAACTGTGGTGATTTCCAGACTCAAACGATTAATCACTTTCATTTAATTTCTGTCTTTATGTGTATTTCACAAGTTTCTTTCCTCTTACTATGTTGATTTCTAAAGCAAGTACCATTCACTGTAAGTATCCTGTCACTTCTAATGTAGTCTTGCATGAACAAGTGAAAGTTATTGACAGTGAACGCTTGTAGAAATCTGTTGGACAGGGTTATTCAATTTTGTATCTCTTGATCATAATTTCAACAAACATAGACATTTTCATACGTAAAGAGGCTTTTGTCCAACAAGAAAGAGGAATAAATGTATGCAAATTTTGATCTGCATTGTTGTTGTTGGGATATTATACTTGTATGAACGAAAGTTGTTCCTGGTCGAACAAATTGTGTTTTAATCAGGCATGTGGGATTACTATGTCTAACTGATGAAATAGAATAAAACCACTGTTATTTCATAAATAGTTTTAAATAATACAATTTTAACCAATTTCAGAGTTTTAATAATATTTTTTAACGTTATTTCTGATCTTTCTTCTGTTAGTTATTGCTTTCATCTTCGATCTGAAATCAACTGGATAACTAGCGATCTGAAATCAACTAGATTTCGTCAATATTCTACACATACGTCACGTTCTGTTTTCTTTTAACTACTAAATGCAAGTGTGCTTAATTTGTTTTTTAAAGAAGAGTTCCAGGCAAGTCCAAGTTATTAATGAAATTGGGAGAAATGTTTCCAGGGTGATGCGAGATGTTTCAACTCTGTCATTTGCATACGTTACAAATTCGCGAATTCCTATTTTTCTATTAAATTTTTCTTAAAAAACTGGAGGAATGCCACAATCCAAATCGCATGTGGAATTGCTCTGTCACGGAAAAATCCAGATCTGCTTGCAGGTGTCACTGGTTTTAAATGTTATTCTGTGGCTACTGAAGTATGAACACCACGTCCAAAATGCTGTGATTAAATGTTTTAATTAAAACGCGAAGGCTAAATCTGTCCACTCGTGTACATTTTTCTTTGATTTTTTCGTGACAGGAGTTATAAACATGTTGAACTAAAATATGCTGAGTGACATTGAAAAAAAAGAGTACAACCTCATTTACTCAACAGTATATTTAATGTATTAGAACCACCTGTAGTTTTCATCGGAAAACTCGCAGATTTGTTTTTTGCGAGCTTTCTAACTACTTTAAGAAAACCCGTGATGATGTTCCCGTACGTCCAAAATCCATCTTGACTCGCGAAACTTATTTCCTTTTATTCCGTGAAGAAGAGAACTCAAGAAAAGTTTCTTCCAAACCAGCGCAGCGGCTGCGAATTCGAGACACTCTCCTAGTAGCTATGCCTCTTGTTCAGTCTTCCTGTCACGATGTCATCTCCTACAATTTCCCTGGAGATCCAAGTTCCATTCTGGATGGACTCGTCTCAACCACACATCCATCATGACGTGTTTCACTGTTCTTCAGATTTATTTTGTTCTGTTATTTTTTAATAAACGTTTTAAATTGTTAACTCTTCTTAATATTCCAGTACGTGAGGCGATGTTGGTGGTTTAAATACAATTAATTATATTTAAAATTATGTCGTCAGTATGAATATTCTTTGGTACCATTAATGTCTTTTGATAATGATAATAACAATAATAATAATATTCTTCGTGTTTGAAATATAGAGTGCATTTGGAAAATGGAAAGTGTGTTTGTATTGTTCTTATACTCCTGTACACCCCTGGTATCATTCTTCACAGCCTCCATATGAGCATTAAAAATATCTGCCATCTTTAACTCCTGTAGAATAGTTAGAAGATTTTTAAATTGTGACAACGCTTGACGAAAGATTGCTTGGTATATCCTTCACCCCACCTGAATCCAACTACAAGTTGGAAAATAAAAGTCCGCCTCTACCTGAAGGAAAACCGGAGAAAAACCCGGGCCAGGATGGGGTTAGAGAATTAATGTACACAAACGTGCCGAGGATGAGTACATATAAAACAACACTAATATAAATATTATTGGAATTAAATAAAATAACACGTATTAAGAGATGATATTTTACAATGCGTCTACTTATCCTTACAACTCCAAAACACATCGAATCCGACGTTGTACTATAGCAGACGCCTGTGAAAATACCACAGGTGCAACGGATTCGACCTTCGTAATAATTGCCGCGCGTAAGAAGATTAGGAAGGCGGGCATCGGATAATGGATGCTGAATGTAATATGAAAAGGGGGGAAAGCACAACGTACCCACAGATAATCAAGCAACTCGGAAGCAGAATTACCTCACCCTCAACCAGCAATACGCCCCGTGCAAATGAATCATGTTTTGTAGGCTATTCACCTCAAGTTAAGCTCCATGAAATTGAGTTACGAAGTTAAATCGTTTATAACTCAAGATAGTCCGATAGTGAGATGGGTTGGTTCCATATTGGAAACCATGTGTTGTTTATGAAGTTATCGATGACGAATTAGTTAGCATTACCTTAGAATTCAGGCTACGTTGTCAACTCATTCTCATTGATACTTGTTTAATTCGCTTGACGCACAGTACGTTTACCTGAAAAATTATGAAAAAAAGGTCAGTGTTGAAGACGCAGATTATTTTGTGTAAAGTAGGTAAGGTATGCAAATAGCTTGAAGATGGACATTACTTACGGCGGTATGAGATTTATCGTGTTTGGATTGTACGACATGAATCGTTTCCCACGTAACTGACGGCGCGAAAACAGATGATGTATTCAGTCTGGTGATAGTGTTAGTACAGGAATCGCTCTCTCATGAAATAAAATGACAAAGTTATCGATTACGTATGTGATTTACTCCTTTCGTTGTGTCTTTCATGAAACAATTATGTTCTAATTTTATTGTTGAAAAACATCAAATTTAGTTGACGAAAAATAATGTATCGTGGGGAAAGTGGATTTAAAGTTAGGACACATAAATGATCTATTGAATTATGTGTCTTCTTATAGACAATCAACAGTAATGTTAATATCTTTACTATAGCCCTGCTTAAGATGTCAAATTAGACATCGAAACGTTGACTGATTAAAAAAGTATAAATTTAAAATCTATTAATTGACTTCTTTTTATTTATGAAGATTTAATGGAATTAACCGATATTGTTGATTGTCTATAAAAGAGACAAATATAATTTAATAGAACATTTAGAAGATCGAATACAATCAGAAAGTAGATTGATATTAGGACACGTAAAATTATATTTATTTCCTTCATCCTTGAAACATAAATTAGTTTTTAGGCATACCTAAATATTTATTATTAAAAGTATCTGACATCGATACCTTCAATGTTGACTATTACCGAGACATAGGTTCTCATTTTGCATGACGTGTCCTCGATATTTGGTCCGCTCATGTAACCCACCGCTTCGAAATTTTGTGAAAGCAGAGGTGACAAGTTTCTGACTGTTTGTAATGATTTTAACACGCACTATTGGCACAATATTCCACAATTTCCTTGAGTCAGCTTTCTGTTTCTCTCTGTCGTAAAAATGGGGATTGGTTATACTGACACCTTATTTTGTATGTATGCGTCCCGTTGCCCTGTGAATAATAAATTATAATATTAAATTATACCATTTCAATTTTGGTGTCCCTGTTCTGAACGTCGGGGTTCACCATTTTTATTTATTTTGTCGGGGAAGATATTTTATTGTATTCACAA
>NNCF01127069.1:312379-325522 GCA_002313205.1 Laupala kohalensis | reverse complement strand
GTCAGACTACCAGAGCGACAGCAGTGGTCACGTGGGAACAGTCACTTCGAGACCGATGGCAGTGATCACCAGAGTAGTGGCGAACTTAGATGATTACGAGCGGCGAACGGTACGAGACAATAGCGCGAAGACGGGCGGAGCGCCGTCATATCGTACCGCAGCTCGAGGTTATGTGTTGGTACGGCACGAAGCGTTGGACTTTGCTGCTGTACCGCGTCACCTGCCGACCACGCGGAGTTTCTGCTCTGTTACGCCGTTGTAGAAGCGACTCGAGCAAAGATGCTAGAGACATTTTGTGTTTTGTATGTTGTAGACGCAATATTTTTTGTGTCTCTTCTGCAGAATGTTAATAAATGGTTCTTTTTGTTACGAATGTATTGAATCTTTCTTCCAGCAACTAACCAACATGATCACCTGTTTTCTTTATATTATAGGATCTAGGTAGGAAGGTACGTCCCGGCTAGCGGCTCTAGAACTGGAGCACGGGAGTCATTCGTGACCCCTAAGAATTATTATTTCACGTGTTGAACTCCAATAGTTTTACATGTGTAGTTCTCATAAACCACGAACGTACACCTTAAGGGTGGCCTTTAAAGGGTTAGTAAGAATTTTATCGCTGCCAGACGGTCAATTTTATACTACACCCTGTCATTGCTACTAATGCTGTATTTCTTAGGAGTATGTTTTATGGGAATTTTTGTATGTTCACATTGGGCTCCCGTACTACGGGAAGTAAATGGAAGGAAGTGAGGATGCTCTGGCGTCCTGCAAGGTTCGGAGAAGGTTTCGTTCTCCCGCTCATCTCTGGCGGGGCACACCCACCGAACTAATAGACCTCAAATACCATAGATAAAAGTCGTGAATTTACCTAACAGTAGTAAAATACCAAAATTGGACTCATCAGATACCTTTCATCCAAATCACACACACACACACTCTCTCTCTCACTCACAAACACATATATTCAGATTCAGTTCGCTTACGAAACATGACAACTATGAGAAACATAACAAAAATGAGAACTATGACAAACAAAACGATTCGTAAGCGAGCGGAATCGTAACGGTGATTTCTGCTACGCAACTGCGAGGGAAAGCGACCGCTGTGAAGGGCGTAGGGTTTCGTATTTTGTTGTTCGGAGGACTGTCATAAAAATTCAGCGATAGGAAGAGTGTCTGAGTACTACGCATTTATTTTGGCTGGATGGGGGAAGTTGATAGAAAATTTGCTAACACATAATGGATGGCGTCATTAGATTTCAACTGGAAAGCAACGGAAAATTACAAGAAGTATTTTGAAAGCGACAAGGTCCGCGTTAGTGACAGATTTTGGGTTTTAAAGTGCAGCTGCTAGAGAAACACATATCGTGGATGTGGAGAGAGGCAGAAGCCCTTTACAAATTAAAAGGATGACAATAGATAGCGACCCGGAGAGCGTGGGTATGAGGGGGCTCGACCCTCAGCTTTTGAGAATTGTCTAGGGACAGTTGACGTACACCATGAGGCAGCGACCGTTAGGCGTGCGTCGCAGAACGGTTGGCAAAGGAGGCGCCGAAGACAAAGGAAGTGGCAGATAAAAGTTCAAAAATTTCCTAAATTTAGTTTTCTATTATTCTTAAAAAGCGTTATTTTAAAATTACGGAGAGGACGGTCTTTGAAGTGAGGAAGTTTCCTAGGAAGGAACGTTCTGAGTGGCTAGGAACAATCAATTATCGTTCTAAACTCAACAAATCACGACAACTCCGCAAGGAGTGACAATTTGACAAGAGTGGCAAAACATAGTCACATGGTTTTTAAAAATGTATCACGTGAGTTAGCTTCTGAGGGACAGAGTGGGGAACGAGGTGATAAAACATGATGCAGACGTTCCATGATCATTCGAGTGTTTTCGAGCAGGATTCGATCATTCGAGTATACTCGAGACTAATGAGATTTCGAGATTCGAGTACATCGAGATTCATTGATTCCGAGATCACTTCGAGATTTTGTTCATTATTCTTGACCTCTAGATCTTGAAGTTTTGGACAAATTATTCTTAATTGATAACTTGATCTTATTCCAAATTATGCAGAGTTTTCAAAGTTTCATCTTTAATAATCTATCTGAGAACTAGTCGGAGATTCAATGATTTGTTTTGGAACAAGTGGTGATTGTAAAGACTATTTAATCGCGTCGCATCAAGTTGAATGAACTCTCACTGTAAAAGAACTGTATTATGACGATGAACGCTACAAATTCCAAGAACGAGAAACTCCAGGCAGACACAGCAACTTCCAAAGAAGGCTGGTTTTGAACGCTGAATGGGCAACTGGCAGGTACGAGGAAGGACGCATCGCACAAGCCGATGCTAACAACGGCATTCCAATCTTCACCTACGCTTTTAGACTGATCTGATCATTAATGAAAAAGTAACCGGAGAATACTGGTTGCGACCAGTAATAGATATTTAAGTGGCGGCGAGAAGATCTAGTGCAACGAACAAGAATAGCAAAGGCCCACGCTCAGAACTTTTGTGATTGTGTTCTTAATGAAGGCAGAAAAAATAGTGAGCAATAATGATGACTTTCTAAATGTAATTAATGTTTTTGCTGTAATTAACTGGTNGCATGGTAGTGTTAATTAGAAATGTATCAAGGATAATTAAGTCAATTTTATTTTTGTAATATGTATTTTTCTTTAATAAGGAACCCTGTGTGTTGTTTCCACTAAATTAAAAATAATACGATTCCACTTAATGTTTTTATTGGCACGAGAGCTAGCTAGGGCAAATATAATATATATTAGATGAAAGTTATCTGATGAGTCCAATATTTTGGTATTGAACAATTCCATTATCAGAGATGGATGCCTTCTTTTTGTGTAATTAAATATAAATCCATAAAAATTATTATCCGCTTATACATGAATAAACTCTCTTAAATACCTAGAATATAGATAACTCAAAAGGGTAATTTTGTCTTTTATGTTCATTTACGATACAAAGTTCTTGAGGATAAAAATTTAATTGCCGGATATTTATCTTCAAAATGATAAAAGTTGGTTCCAATCAGTTTAATAGTTCTCTGATAGCAGTTCGGAACTCGCGATTAAACAGGCAAATCTCTTCGCTCCGGTGTGGTATACCCTTTTCCCGCCAACTAAGTTCCCGCCGGAAATAATGTCGCGTCCGTTGCCGTGCTGCTCCCACCCACCCTTCCTGCTCTGGTTTGATGCAGGGTTGTTCTTCTCCTAAAGACTCCAACATCTTCCCAAATCTTTTCTATAAACACGCAAATCAGGGAGTGATACAAGTCATCTTATACGACAATAATATAAGTAACCGCGGTTTCTAATAACAAATATTCTAAATAAATCATTTCATATATATTAGTAAAACACAGTTATCTGTAAAGAAAGTACTACAATTTCAAAACTATCTTGTGCATGTTCGTACCGTGTGTTATCATTCATATAAGTTTAGTTTTTTCTGTACTTATCCTTTGCGCGGATGAGTACACTAATTCTGTAGCTCCATTCTGGCGTAGGTTTCGTCCGGTTTTCCTTCGGTTAGAGGCGGCCCCTGCCTAGGACTTATTTTAGAAATTCCAATTTATGAGCAATATTTTCCGTATAATCTATAGTTTCTAATAATACTTGTGAAACTTTTTTGTGTTTTATTAAATACAAATTTGTTGACATTATATGAATACGTACCGAACTACTTTTATTCTTGTATCACGAGTGTGTGGAAATGTTAAATCCGCCTCCGTCTTAGAGCTCTTGATTGAAATGAATGGGGAGGTTTCAATTGTAACAATTTTAAATTGAAAGCATACTACATATTTTTATAATATGAGAATGTATTTTGTAAAATTAATTTCTAAATTCTACTTTAAAATGGATATTATATAGTATGATTGACTGACTTAGGAGAAGTAATTATCTTTTTACAAACTACAATACCTGTCATATTTAATTAAACACTTTCTTGTTAAACAAGAGTTCAAATATTGATAAAAAATAATGTTTTAGACTTCATTCGATTGTCATCAAAAGAATTTTCTTTTTTGTTTTGGAAAAAACATTCTTCTATTGCGGTTATCAATCCTTTTACTTTCTCATATACGTAGTATATAGAAAGTATTGTAATCGTGAAAACATTCGAAGTCGAGATTTCGACGAAAATATTCATTTTGGTTATCCCTGATTCTGAAAAAGTGGATTTTGGCGTAACGTCCGTCCGTCTGTCCGTCTGTACGCAGCGATTCTGAGTAAACAGATGAACCAATTGAATTCGCATTTCATATTTAGAGTAGAATTTACTTGTTGTCGATGCACGTGGTCTAATATTTTCCCCTTTAAAACAAAGGATACTTTACATGAATGTCAAAGTACTTTTTTGCATGTTTCTCAAAAACTGCTCCAACGATTTTGCTTAAATTTTCTGTACGTAAAGTACAATTAGTATGCATTCCATTCGCATTTGCGGTATTTCGCTTGAAAGTTTAGTATCGACGCAGTAAAATAATTTCTGTCTTCTTCACTTACCCATTAGTTTACTGTTTCAAGAAGTTTGAATAATATTTAGCTGTGTAAATGGACCAAGCAGACGTAGAATACACTTTTCGTAAACTGAAATGATAATGATAAAATACATTACGCACTTCAGATACGAAAATCCGTAAATTTCTGTCTACAACGAAATTACATTTACATAACACTTTAACGATATTTATAAGACTGATATGTCGCTATACGTAATGAAATAATATTCTGAATATTTATTTTACTTTTAAATTTCAAATAAAAGACAGTAGTAAGTTCATCTAGCGACTTTGAGCATGAATATACCTCTAGAAGACGACCACGCCGAAAATGATCCTTTCACTATATAATTTCTTCTTATTTTATGCTGCAGACTGAGAAACGTATCTGAGTAAGTAAGTGCAATGACTTTGCACCACTAGTTTCGTTATCTATTTACTATTTGTCCTTATTCTTTTTTGAATTTCTTTGTGCGTGCTCAAACTTATTGATTTAAACACGTATTCAACGTTTCATTCTAGATAATTTAATTCTTAAAAGTTAATCTTCTCGTTAGAAAGTTTCTTATTTTTCATTTATACTAACTTCAATATATACTTTTCACTTTATTAGTTTCCAGTCTATTCATTCACGGTAATTATATTTTAATTTCCTGAGTACGCGATGTGTCGATATCCTACTAAATCTATCCGTTAGTTTTTAAATAACCATCCAAATTCTTATGTGCAAAATTTTCACTGTGACAATACTTCTCGGACTCAATATTTGTTTTTCCCTCGGCAATGTCACTGCTGCTCGTTTCGTTCACTCAACGGGAAGCTAAGGAAATGAAGGAAATTTCATCATAGCCGTGGGGCAGGAGATGGGAAAAGGGTGAGCAATTGGAAGACGTCTTTGGTGCCTCCGAGAGTAGGAGACCTGCGGAACTCCTTAATTGACGGCAGCGACGTTTTAATGAGCAGCCCCTGCGGCATCTGTAGCCATCTGTGTGTTGTTCTATAAAAATTCACAACAATTTACGTGGAGTAAATTTTTGCATATCGAGAATGCAATTTTGTATATTATATTTATACTCGTGTATTAGAGAGTGAATAGTATAATTTTATTGTGCAAAACTGCTTGTACGTTGGCTTGAGATTATCTGTATTCTACAGAGTGTGATGGTAAATTACGTTATATTTATTTATCTTGCTGAAACTAAGGAGATATGACACCAGTAAAATTTATCAACTTATTTTCCTTTTTTCTTTGTTTCCACCTAGTAGATCCGTCACTTGTTTCAACAGTTCCAGACGCTTCATCTCTTGCTGTTAGGTCACTTGTCGAAGCACACTGTAAGTACAGTCGCGTACTGGAGCGGTGTTGGAATAACTTTTTTCATAAAAATACGTAAAATCATAACCAGATATTAATTTCGTCGATGTATTTGTCTTTACATTATCTCGTTAATCCTGTAGCGTAAGTATGTCTGACAGAAGAAGCATTTCTATGTGAGAGTAGAGGTAGAACCAGAAACTTCTGAATGTTAACGGATTGTCGAACTTAATTGACATATTCTAGTATATATTCAATCTAGTCTTTATTCTCGAACATCTCAAAGTTCATTCGTGAGCCATGATTGTAGATCTTGTTATAAGTTATAACGCATGGTTTTCAACCCCTCGTAATCGTCTTCTCTTCCAATCCGGAAATTTGACTCCCGATGGAGTATTCAGCGGACGGCTGCTCAGTCGTTTCTTAACTCAGCAGCATGCTTCCTTTGACTGTAAGAGTACACCTTAACCAAGTCGATCAGCATCATTGAATTGGATGATCTACAGCATCAAATAGCCACCATGTTCACCGAACCTTCCTGGAATTTGTTTTTTATAATTGGGAACGTACAAAATGATGGATTAATTTGGAATTTATATTAGCAATGTGATTTGGAATTTGAAATTTGAAATTGAAAACGAGAGCCTCAACCGACCTTTTTTGTTTGTCGTCTATTGAAAATGATATAAAGGAGAGAAATTTGGTTACAATTTGTAAAATTTTGGAGATTTCGTTTCTATTGACCGAAGAAAATCCTTTGTTTTTCATATATCTGTTGCTGAAATTCGTGTGCCTTACAAGCGGTGGCTGAAATCCCCCAAGAAAAATAAAACATACTAAATACAATGGCACGGGAATATTTGAATTTTGTCTCAAAAAATATGTTGCCACTTTACAGAGGTACTGAACAATGGATTTAGAAAGGTTTTCAATTTTACTGGTTGATGTAATAGAGAACGAATCTCATGAAAATACGATAACAGGAGAAACATTGTACCTAGATAGTAAAACTTTTATCACGCCTCCTTGTATCAGACTTAGTTCAGGAAAGACAGTGTGCTACCTACGTAAACCTAACTGATAAACTAATTTCCCATACGTGGTACATATTGTGGCAGTTGTAATCCTAGACGTCGCAACTGTATTATAAGGTTTTACATCTAATTTGAAATTTCTGAAAGAATCCATCAAAGTTGGATCATATAATAATTTTTTGTTTCTTCTGACTATAATTTGTTAACAACAAAACATACAAACAAATAAGTAGACAAACAAACATCTCAAACATAAAAATTAAATTCAAGATGTCTATCTTCTGGGAACAGTTATAATTTTATCCATGGTATAAGAATTAAGCTTCCTCCCGATAAATTCGGACACATCGAAAATAATGTTGTGAAAAGTGATAGGATAACATGAACTTTCGCTGCACGTGCTAACAGTGCAAATATCCCGGTATGTACCCTTTCTTACAAAGGAACATTGTAGTGTCTGTTCCTACGGGTGTCAGTACCGCAGAAGAAACATTTGTGGTAGTACGTATTTCTCAAATTTTAATCATTTCACATTTTACGTAATTCATTATAATTAATTTGTAGATAATAACTAGAATAATAAAATAAAAAGAAACGATTAGGAAATTTAGTATTTTGCGATTAAATGAAGTATTTCACCCGGCTACGCTACATCCATCGATAACTGGTCGCCATCAGCCCTTGTACAAAACATCATCACAAAGATCCCTTTCCCCAAGCGAATCACTAGAGAGGTCCGAAAGAACTCTTTTAAATCACCGAGGATTTGTAACGCTCCAATGCTGCTGTCGACCGGATAAAAAGCTTTCCATGAAACCACAGACTCCCGGCAAACTCACGCTGATCACTCTTTGGCCTCTAATCTACCCATTTCCCCAAAGGAGCTCCAATAAACAACGGGATTCCCTTCTGAATGTAAACTCTAATCTATAACGTAGAACGTAATTGTGGTGTATCCCACTCGACTGTCTCCTTACAGAGAACAAATACAATTATCTATACTAAACTACATGATCTGTAACAAAAGTGCATTCAACTGATTATCAGTACTATCGAAATTAAGAGAAGTTCTAAAAGTTTCACGGGTTCTTCTTGAGGATTGTTACAAGAGCAGTATAATGAGCAGTTTGAGGACGACATACAAGAGCAAAAGTAGAAAATTAACAACGTCGTTATTTTTCAGTAGATTGGGATATTAACTCGCATAACTGGCGACTATTTAGCTTACCTACGTGTTCACTAATGATTAGGAGTGATACGTGTGTCGGAAGTCTGACAATCCACTGGACATGTAGTATATGTGACCATAACAAGAGAAGCAGGATTGAAATTTTTATATTCACATAGCCTGGCGAGCCCTAAAGCCCCAAATAATAATTATAATAANAATAATAATAATAATAATAATAATAATAATAATATATTCACATGTCTTAAAAATGAATTAGAAAAAAGAATTTGTAGATCCTGTGTGATTTGTATACTGATCGTTAGGCATAAACAGTGAGGTTTCCTTCGGTCTGGATTTTGAAATTACCCGCGTATTCCAATACAATAATAGAAAATATATGTGTTTTATAAATTTTCGTAGATGATTTTAAATTTTGGAAATTAACAAGATGACAGAATCATGGTACAAAGAACATGTGACCATAACCAGCGAAAAAATTAACTTGTAGAAAATTATTTTATTAATGATGGGAATTATTGTTAGACAAATGTACAAGTACTTAAACTTAACTACTTGAATATTTTTTCTATATTTTGAAGTTATATAGCAGTTTAATTTAAAGTAACAACTACAGAGACAAATGGACCATCCGAGTATTGCACTTTAAGCAATATGTTTTATCTAAACTGTTCGCGCTGGTAAGAGTCGCAAATATCATCTTATAGTACACACAACCAAGGAAATGCAGCATGGAAAGATGGGATCACTACAGAAATATTGAAGGTGGACATTTTCTCCCCTGTTGATATTTTATATCCATTATATTTCAAGATTTACGGAGAGAGGAGAGATTACCTGATGAATGGTGGAAAGGCATAACCATTAGACTCTCTAAGAAGGGAAATTAAATATACGCAATAATTGGGGAAGAATCAATCTACTATGTGTTTGTAGTAAGAATAATACTCCATCGCAGCGGTTCATCGTACATGGAAGTTTATAGAAAAATTATATGCCCACAAAAAATATACATATTTTAAGCATAAAAGTAGGAACCAGGAAAACAAAACGAATGAAAAAAAGTAAAGCAACGCAAAACGATTAGAGCTTCACAATTGAGCACAGGCGTTCTTCAGAGTTGGTCCATTATTTAACGTCGAACGTGTTTTGATTTTTGCGCTTTGCGCTGAGAGTACGGCGTACATGTTTTACAGGTTTGGTCCGTGTGGACCTCCGAACGATTATTTGAAATTCGATATGGATTTTGCTCTACTTAATTTTTAAACGTTGGTTGTGGTCTGCCGTGGAGCGATCAGACAGAAAAACGTAGAGCTTGAAAATTCGGCTCACGCAGTTTCTCAAATGTGGGTTCAAGATCACCATTACACGATATTTTGGAAATTCGATTTAGATATTCTCTCACATGAATCATTTGCAATTTATAAGAATAATTTTACAAATTTCACGTCAGTAAAGCTACAGGGACGTATTTAGTTAACTATATACGACATTTGGTACAATGTTTTAAATATTGTTTTCAGCATTTCATTTTTTCAAGATTATTTTAAGTTACGAAGAGAAAAAAGGTCACATGTCTCAAACAAAATTTGGATGTAATTGAATTTAAAATAATTCCCATAAAATAATTGTAATTTAGTGTAATTTTATATGCAATGTTTAATCAACGTTAACAGTAAATATATTTTGATATGAAAATTACAAAGACTTATAAAAATATGGATTTAAGGTATAGTATTGACATCCTAATGAAAAACTCTGTTGAGCATTTCAGAATATGAGGAAACATCTGATCTGACTCTTTTAGACTTTCAATAGTGAATCATTATTTTCGTAATTGCGTGTAAGGACAAGATAGAAGAAGGAAGAAGAAATACCTGGGAATTCACAACATGTTTCTACTAACATTCTTACCACAATTTTGAAGGTGACCAAGATACAACTTCACCACTCACCTGCAAAAAGGAAGAAAAATATTTTAAATAAAATCACGGGTCAATTTTTGGCAATTACACTCGTCCAGGTTAATATCAAATTATTAGCCCAAAATATTTATGCGGAAGCAGTGATTTACAAAAACATTTATAATTTTATTAAACCATGTAATTTAAAACATTCACAATTTCTAGGGAAATACAATTTTTGCAAATGAAAATTATATACCTACATTTTCAATTATTTAAACGTTTTTATTATAAACCCTGATATTATTATAAGAAAAGGTCTTTTCTTTATCATAATCTCAAATCACTCGAACGTTTTACGTGTTTAAGAAAAACACGAAAATATGTAAATTAATGCAATACATACTAGACATTCCTCATATACTGTAACAACTTGTCGAACTTACTAATGCCCATCTTATTCTCTACTAAGCCACGTATTATGTGAACTGCTCTTTCGAGCGTAGTATTTTTGTGTATACGTGTCGCAGACGTGGTGTGTAGCAAAGAGACAGCAAAAGCGCGTGCCAAAAGCTGTCGCGGAAAGCGGACGAGTCGCTTGGGATCAATACGCCGAATTACTTTGGAATTTATGAAGGCGCAACATCTTCCGAGCGCTCTGCCCCCTACCCAACCACGGTGGACTCGCGTCTCGGTCCCAACACTGCCATCGGACAAAGCCGCGCCTTGCAGCTTCCAAGGTTACGTAACCCGCGTTACTAGTGTGACTTGCGGGGCGGCCGAACAGTGTGTTACTCCTGATAAAGAACATCTTGCTGCCCGACAGATGTGAAACTCGTTGCTAGTTTTCCTTTATGAGTACATGCCATCACTAGATAATTCTTGAATAAAATAACTGTATAAAATTTACATTTAATTACATCACCACATTATTTGAGAATGAACACATTATACGACTAACAATACTCCTGTATTTTAGAAAATATCCATGACTTTCATCCCACCTTAAGGCCTATTTGGTCCGCTCTACCACCTAACCGTTACTGGGGTAAGGGAATTGGGAAGGAAAGATCTTGGGTTGCTTATGGTACCGAACCACATCTGTGTGGAGCATAAAAATTTTCAAGTTTTATGGAAAGAAAGAGGAAATGTAAAATACCTTGTCGATCGTTCTGATTATCTTGCAATTCAAAAAAATCATAGGTTTCATTCAAATGAAAGAAATGTCATCAGAAATTAATTCGATCTGTACAAGACAATTGAGAATTGTTGCTATCACGTCAATTCTGGAGAGACACAATGCTCCGAAGTAATTTAATAATCTCCTTTTTTTAAAATGAAATGAAACAATAAAATGAGTGAAAATAAATCATTAAACGTAATAAACTAGTAGTGAGATATTCGTTTTATTTTGACAAAATATCCGGTTGTGGGTTGCTGATATCAAATTATAACTTAACGGCTCATTCAGTTTCATTCGTATTTCTCGTAGAGTGATATGTCGTCTATCGTTTTCTCAACTATAATACAATGAGTGCATCGTGAAAAGAATAAAATAACTTTTTTGTTTACCCTCAGAAGAGTCTCCAACAACTTTTTAAAAATATTGTGCGCCAATTGTGTTATTAATATCTTGTACATTTACGACCGAATAAATGGTATTTCACTTGAATGTTTGCTAAAATTATTATTAAATAATGTCTCTTAGCCCTTGTACTACGATGTAATACATCTGGTAACATTAAATCATTCTGCCCCCCTCCCCCAATTGATGAAAATGCAACCAATAATGCAGTTAGATGCAACACAACAGTAAATCAAACAAACATAATAATCTTAATCGCGATTTACAGCCACTCTGAAGAAACAAATCTGAATTATATTGTTGAATTCATTAGTTTGATTAAAAAATTATGGACACAGTTTTAAATGTTAGTCTGCTTAATATTTGACTGCAATCGAGCAACTATTTCTTTCAGGCGATGCACTGAATCCAGTCACAAATGGAAAATTTTCTGATCTACAAGTATCAGTTGCAAATTGCACAAATATCATCGTCAGCAAAACAATTTACCCTGAAATCTGAGGGAATTCATTGCTGAAAGAAAAATGAACTATATGTATCAGATCTTGTTGCTAATACGTTTCGCGGATTTCAAAAATGAGCGAATTCGAGTTAGGATTATATTATATAAAAATAAGTATTACATAAACACTTTATAATTCAGATAAAGTTTATTTTAATTAGTAATCACATCAATTCTGTTTACTCAACAAACCCAACTTAAATAATAAAATAAAATATGCACTTTAAATCGTGCAGGTGAGGGTATCATCCACGTTTATTTTATCATTGTCGCAAGTGTATGTGCGCTTGCGCGAGCCCTGTTTGCGCAACTGAATGCGCAAATAACTTCTGTTACTTACATTTTATTTTAAATAAAGTAAGAGGTTTCGGACTAAAAATATGAGTCGAGTACCGGAATATTACGTGGTATGTTTCGACACGGTATACGCGAGATAATAACGGTAATAGAAGGTAAGAAATTGTCGTGAGAAGTAGGAAGAAACTCATGATTATCATTAAAAAGCTCCAATTTACATTATTATTAGATTGACTTGAAATTTGGAACCATTGTATTAAGTTCTTTATAGTTTCAAAATATGAAATAAAAAACTGTAAACTTTTCGAACTTCTACTTACATCTCCTCTAAAAATAAGTTCACTTACCAGATATGGAGGCAGTAAATATTTTCACTGAGAATATAATTACTTAATTGTCTTTTATCGGCATATAACAGGACTATATCGTTTTCTAGGTTACAAATAGTTAGACATGCCGAATAACGATTATTTGGCAATCTATTCGATTTTTACAAGTTTTTGTTTAACTTCTCTTGTTAGTTCGTATATTTGGGCCAAAACTTGAAACCAATTTTAAACCACTTCCCCTCAANCTTGAAACCAATTTTAAACCACTACCCCTCAACCGATTAAACTGAAATTTGGCACACATATATAAACCCTCTGACAATGTATTATTATGATGTCTACTTCAAATAAAAGACTTTTAATGTTTTTTAAATAACGATTTTATTCCGAGATTACTCGCGGTGAATTAGTTCCGGGAAGCTTTCCCTGAAATACAATTTGTCTCTCTCATACGAGTAAGTATAAC
>NNCF01127069.1:293337-311658 GCA_002313205.1 Laupala kohalensis | reverse complement strand
ATATATATATATATATATATATATATATATATATATATATATATATATATATACATATATATATAATGGAGAATACGGTAATAATTTTAAAGAAAGAATTGTTTCTTCTTATTTTTTAAAACAGATTTACAAGTCTAGAATGACTCCAATTCTGCACGGGTAAGCATAATAGAATTCTGTTGACAGCGGAGACAGCAGAAGTTATGGCTGTAAAGAAGCCAATCATTGCGTCGTCAAACTGTCGCTCCGTTCTCAGTGCAAGCTACGATCTCATAAATTGAAGGTTGGAAATTCCTAGCAACCCTGTAAATACATCTGTTGTCAACGCCTCACTCTTACAACAATTCGAGTTCAATTTAATTGTCTAATTTCGTAAATATTTGATTATTCGCATGTTAATTGATAATGCAGTACATCCCAAAAGTAATTTGTAAATCTTTTGGAATGCTATTATTCATTGTAATTTATATTTTTATGGATGAAAACTATGTTTTTATCATTTTTTCTGTCATTTGTTAATATGTTTTCGTTACATCGTAATGCACTTTATATACTTCAGGAAACGTTTATAAATAACAAAATAGTTTTCAATATATAATTTTTATCGACCATACGCTGAACTGCATCAAATCATGGTAATATAAAACTTGATATTGAACTCATATTCATGATTGCATTGTTCATTTCTGATAAGCCTCTTTAAGTATAATCTGAAAAAATAGAAATAAAAAAATATAAAGTAAGCCATTTTGTCAATGTGTAAAACAACATAAGTTAGGGCAACACTTTCTTCAGATACATCGTACATTTTATTTCAAATGTAAGGGATTAAAAGATGTAAGATTTCGATAAAGATTGCTAATTTTTAGTTGAGAATGCATTCCAATAACACTTGAAATTGCTTTGCCATCCAAATGGTAGAATAAAATCTCTTCGTTACGCCATCTTGTACTTTCTGTATGTCATTTGCAGTTTAATTCGTTCGTTATCTGTGGAGAGGCTTATTGCAATTTGAATATTCCCTCTCGATCCTCTTCCACAAGCAGTGAAGTCCTGGTGACCCATTGTCCTCCGCCCCCGTCGCCCTCGCAGCTCTCCGCTCTCTCCTCGTTCCGGCGCGGGTGGGTCGATGAGAAGCGTCTGGCGCCGAGAGGCTGTGGCTGCGCGCATCGACCGCAAGACAGCCACGCCCCCTCACACACACGCGCAAACACTCCCTCAGACGCCAACACACCAAGTACATCGCCTTCAAGTTCTGACTGACTTGCAATCAGCGATACTCATGAGTCTACTAGCGGCGAACACCAACGAAGACCGAGCCTTGCGGCACACCCCCAGAGATCGGCATCCATTACGAGAAATAGTGCTGTGATCTCGAAATTATACACTAGCGAGTGCTTTCCATTGTGTATTCAGTTGACAGGAACTTAAATACTCTATACATTTCAATAATATTACAATTTATTTTAGATTTTGGTAGTTACTTTGAACTACCAATCACATATGTCTCTCACATATCTACGTATCTCTTATTTGGAGTGACTGAACAAACGTTATATTCAAGATAATCAATCGTGAATACAATATGTAAAGAAATAAATATTTTTAAAAAATAATTTCGAAAACATGTATACAAAATAATTTTCTCCGTGGACTAAGAAGAAACGTCTACGGGTCTAGTAGTAGAGGACATTGGCACACCATAGTAGATGTCGGATTACGTGTTAGTTTATGAAAGAAAGTAGAGATGATTAGTATTCAATTTAACAAAATTTGAGGAAAGAGGGTGAAAGGGAAAACGTATAATAATAACACTTATATTATGCAATGATGATTTACGTTTCCTTCTAAATATGTTTAAAATTTCGAATATCAATGCAATCAAATATTTTAGTAGAGGCACATTGAAAATAACTCACGAAAATGTGACTCAATTATTTGAATACAGCTACCATTACGGTTTTTAATTCCTCTATATCATATTCCTCCTACAAACTCGTTTTAAAGATGCTAATAAATTCTTTCAGTGGTCCCCAATTTCTACACCGTTCACCGCTATCTGTCTGGAACACCCAGATTTATAGACCTAATTGCGGGTAGTGTGCAAATTGAGGGCAACGATGAAGAAGCTAAGGAAATTAAGAAGAGATTAATTTTCTATGCCGCGTAATTAACGAATAAAAATGAGAAAGTAAGAACGTATTTTGAAAAGTCTCCATTTTTTACTAGAAAGAATATAAGACGTAAGAAACAAGATCGAAAACTACTTCAATGTAACTAAATCTTACTTGTAAAATCTTCAACATTGCTGAAGGTAGGAGTTGCGTAATATTATAATATATTACTTATTTTCTTTAATTGGTCAAAAAATTTCGTTTGGAACAAAAACTTGTGTTTCTGAGCGAAGTGAATAAACCGATCATGACTCGTAATTTTGACTAGGAAAATGCAGTCTTTGATGTGCCACTATAATTTCGACATAAGTCACATAGTTGGAAATATCTTATAGTGGGAAGTAAAACAGTAAATGAACTACAAATTAGAATTGGTCGTTTTTGTGATAATTGACAATGTATGTATTCCACGTTATTTAATATTTATTAACTGCACAGAAGCAACTGGATAGAAACTTATGACGTTCCTTACTGCAAACACGACAAAGTACCACAAGCAATTCGATGTAGAAACTTCCCACAATTACATTCAATTTCTCAAGCGCTTGCTTGAATATTCAACTCACCCAAGTTTGATCCCGGATGAAGACTTGACAAATAGAATATTTTCATTATAGTATATAGATAATAGTATTTTAAGTCCATCATCTGACCTACCATCAACTGTCAGATATTCCATTTGAGGTAATATACATATACAAAAGACGCTAAACATATTTTTTTGAGAGGGAAGAAGGTTTTCTCAAGTATTATGTTTTTCTCGACTTACAGAATATAATTTATCTTTGCATCACATGTAAAATTGGTCTCAAAACGACTTCAGTCGTAAATGTTCTGAAAACCACAGACCTCTGAAACTATCATTATGTTTCTCTGGGTTTAAAGTTTCTTGGGTATTTATGTGATTTTTTATATATATATATATATATATATATATATATATATATATATATATATATATATATAAACCAGTAGCTTTGATTCACTTATTATATGTGTCCCTGTTTTGATTAATCAACCTTGCACTCTCACGTGTTTCGATGCGATAAGTTATGTAATACTATTTGTATTTATCCCAGAAACAATATGTTTAAATTCATTCATAAAAACTATGCATTCCCTTCTACATGTTTATCAGTTTAATCATAATTTAGCTAGGAAAGAATGCTAATATATTTTGAAATTCGGCAACGTGATGTACGCCCCTTCTTCCTTAATGGATATTTCCAGACTTGTGCACCGCTGAAAGCTGGATCAAACGCTTCTTGGCTCCGGGAACACAATGGCAATGCGCCAGCCGATCACTGGTGCGTACCATATCCATAGATCTCATAAACAATAGTCTTCGTGACTATTTTAATAAAGTCTAGTATTCCTTGTCTCGAGGAAGACCTTCTAGCTTCGAGAAGATAATTACCCCTAGAAGATGTGTAGTAGAATCCGAGTAATGTAGAAAGCAAATATATAAAAAATAATGTGTTTATGCTAAATATAATTTTAGAACAATACAAGAGTTATGCACGGTTTAATGGGGAAGTGCTCTCTAATTGACCTCTAAGAATAAGAAGACAATGCTGAAAATGTCGGGGGATAGTCGTACTCAATTTATCAATACTTCTTGGTAACAGGAAGAAAGCATTATACCAACGAACAAAGTAAATAATTTTGAAAATTACATTCAGTAGAATTCATATAAAAAGTAACTCAAAAATTATTAGCACAACATTATTACCATTATTATATTTCGTAAACGTTGCGACGAATTAAAATATATTTGGACAATTCATAGATTTTAAAAAACATCCAACAGCATACGCAGTATTGTCCTGAGTGACTAGTTTATTTGTTGATTTTCTCGTTCATTCATCGGCGCAGAGAAAAAAAATACTGATAGGAACCTTGACGAAATGTTGCTTTTATATTGTGTAAGTTTTCAAAGAGGAATTTTTTAAAATTACGATTTTAAAGTGGTAAATAAGGGTGAAAGGTGAGTTTTTTACTTTTTTCTCTCATCACCTAACAATTGAGATATATCGGTTTTTGTGGAGCACGTATTGCAACTAAACACCTAGAAATGGGTTTTTGTAATTGTTGGTACGTCATTTGTAATGAGTACAATTTTAATTCATTTGAAAAGTAATTTATTTTCGAAAATAAATTCTTTTCCGTAAGACTCAATGTAAATAACATGAGTGTTTTAAAAGCTACAATCGATATAAGTACGTACATATTACTGCATTCATTTATACAAATTCAAAAGTTTTAATTAATGTATTTTTTGCCTGTAGAACTTTCTTAAGTGGAGTGCCAGATGAATACAAAATGAAGCAAAGCGTTGTTCCAGTTTCCGTCGACTTAAGTGACTACTAACAAATAAAAAAGCACCTTTTCTCACCTGCCCTCCTTGACTCCGGGTTCAAAAGCAAAAAGTTTACTCCATCATAAATTTATCAACAGTGATTCACATTTAAATGTCACTGATAATTTACGTTTATAAAAGAGTTGTATCCTGAAAGCAGTAAAGTTTATTGTCAAAAAAGCTGTTGCAAACTGCGTTATCCATTTATTATTCAAAATAAATTGTATGTATTAGTGCAGTAAAAATTCGAAATTAATAATACTAAAGTATTAATGACATTCCCACCCCAGGAAAATCCACCACTACCCGGAGGAAAACCCGGGCCAGAATGGGGCTATAGAGATAATGTACACAACCATGCCATGGTTGCGTAGAGTTAGAAATCAATAAAATAAAATCAATAAAAGTTAAAAAGAACATGTATGGAAAAAGGAATTTAGTCAGTATCTAGAGTACTATAACAATGGTGTGATAAAGTATAAGAGATATTAACATCATATCATCCGAAATCACGTGGATAAGAATATTTGTTAGGCAATTGAATTTCTCATTAACTTCTTTTATTAAAATCAGTAAATTCTTTCACATTATGGAAATATCATACTAAAAAGCTTTTAACCGAGGATTTAAAGAGATTCAACTTATTTATATATTTTAGATTTTTGGGAAGGGAATTATACAAAATTATTCGTGAATGATAAGGACCTCTTTGGCAAAGAGATGTTGACACGCCAGGACGACACGCCTTATTGCGAGTGTTGGGTTTGTGAACTAGACTATTTCTTCTAAAGCAGGGGTGGAATTTTAATAGTTCTGTCTTAACAAACACGACTACTTCATAAATGTACATGTAAGTGAGAGGTAGAATATTTAATTAAACAAAGGATTACATGAATGTCGGGGGTGAGATTTATATACAATCCGAACTATTCTCTTTTGGATTTTAAAAGTTTGAATGCTATGAGTAAATATTCTTGTGAACGTCTCCAGGATAACTACTGTCACCAACAATAATATCTTGGAGAATGACTGACAAGTGCGTTAAGCGATATGTAGCGAAGACAGTCTGTAGAAGATCTGAGGGTAAGATACATATATTAGGCAGACGTTAATGGAGTAAATATACCTCTATTAAGTGATCTAGCGAAATTTTGTGCATTCGATTATATTATATAGACATCCATTTATACCTCCGCCAGGTAGACAAACTTGGGGTATGGGACTTCTTAAAACATTTTTAGGTATTCATTATCATATTTATAAATACCGTAATATGAATATAGAAGGTTTGGAGACAGTTTTGAGTTATCCTTTTTCTAACATTATCATCACTTTATAACATACTGCATTCTTCATCGCATTATTTTTCACTTTAGAAACATAATTCCTTGACGCTTTGAATGAACATAAAATGAAGTGGTAGTGTATTTTATTGTGTATATCGAACATTCAAACGCTGCACTACAATGCAGGTGAATACAATAGAGACTGTTTACATTATCTGCCTACAAAATTCAACAAAATCTCTTGCAGAGGTTTTTGATAAATTAACAAAAGTATACCTATATTTTGGTATGAAGTACAGTTTAAATTAAAGAAGAAGATAAATTAAATACGAAATTTAAAAATGTGCTTCTTCCATTTTGTGAGAAAAGTTGCGCTTAGACAGAAGAACAATCAGGGTTTAATTTTTGTTTGCGTATATGAGGTCTGAAACGGAAACAACTAAGAACATGTTGCGTTATAAAATATTTATTTATTTATTTCGTATTAGTTGCAAACCCGTAGTACTACTACCACGAATTTAGCGATGTTTGTACTTTTCACCCACCTAATTTCATTGTGAAGAGTTCAGAAATTTAAACACGATGCTTCCTGTAACATATGAGGGTCGTTTCACATATATTATAAAGTAAGGTGTATGCGAAAGTATAAAGTAAAATGAATGTATGTGTGTTTTTAGTACTATTATTGTTTGTAGTAATGAAGGCAACTATCTCGTTGAAAATGTTTTATTTGAAATATAAAGGGAGTATGAGAAATTCAAAAGTATTGTGGAAAAAACGGCAGAGAATTTGTGCAAAGGGGTATATTCTTCAGTGTCTACTGGTGGTGTAGAAGTAGTAGTTTGGCCGCTGTGCAGATTCCTTCGCAGAAGGACGGAAATACGCAGTAGCTTCCCCCACTCACTCCTCTCAATGCATCACTCAGACACAGCGAATGGAGAAGAGAGAATGAGCCTCGAGATATTGCATTTTCTCAAGAAATAAATACATAATATTAAACTGTTATTCACGATAAATCATGCATCTATATAAGCTAGAAATTTGAATTTTGGATACGGATAAACGTAATGCATGCTGCACTTTGAAAGGAACAATACATCTATCTTGTCAAGTTTAGTGCTCACTATTAAAGACAACCCACACTCTTTGACACTACACTTTTAAGAAATTGTTAGTACCGAACTCATCAAGGTTGTTCATTTAATTAAGTTTGCGTTGGCGTTTCGGTTCTAGCTTCATCAGAACGTTAAAATTATGTCCAAAATTCCATTATACTTTGTCAATGTTTTTAAATTTCACCACACCTTTGTTCGTTGTATGATGAAATTAAAAAAAACATTGATAACGTCTAATGGACTATAATAATTTTACCTAAAATTTACTAAAGAATGTGGTGTCATTGTATACGTTCTAAAGCTAGACCCAAAACGTCAACAGTAAACGTAAATAAATTGATGAATTCAGTACTTACAATTTCTTAATAGTGTATTGTCAAAGTCAGTGTCAAAGAGTGTGGGTTATTTTTAATATTGAGCACAGAACTTGACAAGATTGATATAATTTTCTCAGACAACCAGATATACCGTAAAGAACCGATACATCTACCTGGAGAAAAAACAAGAATGTTAATAATGTAACTAATTTACGTAGGTATCGAAATGTTAGTTAGGTTATCTTTTAAAAAGTTAACGAATATAGCAATAAATAAGTATTGTGTAAATTCTGGACTATCATATTGCCAACTCTTTCCTTTTCCTGATTTGATAATGAGCACACGATACGATTTATTTCTGACAATCTTTTCTCATGCACAAATTCTATGTTTTGATTATTATGCGTGGTCCGATTAACTATTGTTTCGGCAATTGAGTGCTACATTTTCAATAGACATCTATGGGGATTTAAAATCGATTGTTTACGCACAAAATTGGAAATGTGACGTGAGTTAAGTTACGGGATCACGACTACTAACTTAACAAAGTAATAACCGTCAACATCAACACAACTACCATGTAAAAACACTAATTCTTCCTCGCAGATAATACGTATAGAAAATGGAGACGTTTATACAATAACATTTAAAATTCTGTCTTTGTAAAATAAAATACTAAGCAGTAATGCGAATGGTTCATGAGAAACTATCTGATACATAAATCAATTTAATTTGATTTAACACGGCACAATAATGCAATAAAACAAATTATTTTGTTCATATGAATCGTATTTGAAATAACGGATTTCGTGAACACTTAATATAACGAATAAAGATGTTGTGTGAGTAATTATCGCATAAATGTTAATCAACATTCCTCTCTCTGGACATGTTATTTTACTGGTTTATGGAACTACAAAATTCATAACATCTTTCATCTCTGACTGATAATCATACCCACGGATGGATATAAATATTACAGCAAAAGGTCGGTAAGGTAATTAAGAACATGTTTCCAGTTTAAGAAGTAAAAAGGTTATAATAATATTACAAAAAAATGTATTCTGAGGGTCAGGAGCACGATTTACTGATGTGTTTGTCTGATAGTGGTTATTTCTAAAAAATGTAGGACGAGTAGAATTTACATTTGGTTCATTATAGGGCATGTCCAATAAATAGCAAATTACCGACAACGTAGTTCAGACCTTTTTGGGATAAATCTTGCTATTAGTAACATGAAAAGTTATACAATTTCAAAAAATACGAGACAAAAATATATGAAAACTACAAGAAATCGTCTGTTATTAAGGTTATTCCGGCTAATTTTGTATACTTAATGATATATTTGAAAATTAACGAGAAATCGACCATTTAGTTGAATTTCGATTCAACGAGTAGAAAGTGTTACGTGCTGCTCTTTATAGAACCTGCTAAACAATTCTCAACCATCAGCAATTCGACATTTTTTCTATTCTGTAGTTCAGAATGATGAAGAAAATCATATTTTGTTTCGTTTATTAGTAAAAATACAACTTATCTAAGCACTTGGCTCGCATAGATTTACCACTACTTGGTTTTAAGAAAATAGCGCGTAAGTTTAAAAAAATTCAGTTTCTTAATTGGTCTATGTGAATACAACTAGATGATTAATCGAACTATTAAGAAGGTACCAACAATTAGCCTAATTTTCTGTATCATTGCTCATGTATTGAAACATAGTATCCCATTCGTAGCTTTTCGATCTATTATCATACGAGTATATCTCAGCGGAAGTAGAGTATATTTCTTCCATGAAATTCTGGGTCAAACTCTTAACCTTCGTATTGAGCGAAGAAATGATACTTTATCGTCCGGTACATAACTCATCCTAGCAAAAGCACAACCGAAGTTTCTGGAAACTTATTCTCCTTCAGCGCTACGATAAATGGGATTGACTTCGATCCTCCTATGGGACAAAGTTTTCAAAGACTTGTTCACTTAAAGCTCAGAGAGACAATTTCGTTTCGTATATGAGTTCTTCGAATTAAAATTCGTATACGAGTTCTTCATTTAAATATCGTGTTCCCTCTAGATAATTAAATTCAAAGATATCCACAATCTAGAATCTCTTCATTCTATCTATTTATTCTATCAAAATAATAGATTAAGAGCAATCTACAGACGAAGAGAATTTAAAATGTATAAATACGGAAAATAATTTATGTGAATGTAGGAAAAGTAAATTAGGTATTTACGATAATCCATTTATTTAAAAAAGTTTCCAGAAATATAATAGATTTGAGTACATATGTCTATGTGTAATGTTTCTAAGTGTGGACAACAGGAAGCTGGGTTATCTTCGACGTCCAATATTGGTAGAGGATGATACTGGCTACGTAAAGCAGGCTAGTTCAAGTCAGTGTATCTTGTTGCCAAAGAGCGATTGATAAACACCGCGAATGAAAACATTTATGGAGCGATCTTACAAAACCGTGAATGAAAATATTTGTTTAGTTACACAAACACACGTAACGCAAGTGGACGTACATCAAATAAAAATTAACTGTCAAAAATCCGAAATACAAGCCATTTTTCCCTTCGGTACTAGTAAATCAATGTACTGGCATTTGGTGTATAATTCGTGAACGTCACTGTTCAGACGACTTACTGAACATAAGGTCATATTAATGGCATTACTTATTTCACTCCTTCAGTAATAAATTTAATTTTTTAGGTATGAAGTTGCATAATTTTCCTGGCCATTACGAAGACGCAAAGATAATAAACCCTGAGAATTAGTGGGTGGGGTGGGAACATTACGGAAGATGAGAAAAAAATGAGTAAGAAAAAAACGAAGTTGCAAAAGTGCCAGAGCGGAGTAAAAATTAAATTACGTCTCTGGAAGTCGTTCAGAGCGAGAACACGCTTTTTCGAGAAAGCTGCAAGACAAAAGTGACCTTGCAAAGGCCTAATGAAGACGTACACAAAGAAAATAGAGTGGAATGGAACAAGAAAAAAAAATTTCACAATGTAATACATTCTTAATGCCTCAGACGGCGTAATACATTCTGACTACAGAGAGACGAAATGTATTTTAGATTTTGCAGATCCTTTTGTTATCTGAGGAATAGAAAAATGATTTGTTAAATTTATATTTTACACAAGTTAAAGTAAAGTATTATAGTACACAAAGTTAAAGAAAAAATATTTTATGTATACGATTTAGCATATAATACAATGGATTTAAATAAAAAGTACACAAGAAACCAATAAATCGCTCATATAAAATATGTTGAAAATACAAGAAAAAATTAAAACAACGTTAAAAAATGAACAAGTAAATGATAAGGATACTGAGTAGAAATTCTAGGTAAATCAGAAAAAGTAGTGTAGAAATATTCTTGCGGGGAAGAAATCAATAAAACTGTAATATTTTATTAAAACAAATAAAACTAATCAATAAAATAACAAATAAAACAGCGGATTGATATAATTGATACGGAGATATAATTGATTATAATTGACCTATGATTGATATGGATATTTTCAATTACCACATCTTCAAGTACTTCATTAAACTTCACAATATTTCCAAAAACACTTGTTGAAATATTGATTTTACTATCCCGGGTTTTTCTCTGGTTTTCCTTTGGGATAGAGGCGGATTTTTTATACGGGCTCTCTAGGATCTTCTTCAGAGTGGCGTCTATTGAAACAATAAATGTCGCATTTAGAGTTATTTTAATGACTATGATTTATAAACAATAGTTTCTTAATTATAGTATTGTTTATAATAATACGTACTTGTGAAATTTCTTTTTTCTGTTTTGATAAATATAAATCTGTTAGTATTCTGTTGATATTATAAAACGTATCGAACTACTTTTGTTCTTATCTTAGGAGTCAAGTGCTGAACTGTTAAATCCGCTTCTACTTTTGGGCCATTAATGGAAGTTGATGGGATAGTCTCTTGCTTGTTTAATATAATATTTTGTTTATTATTGGTTTATTGTCCTCCACGTGGTCATACGTAATTTGTAATTGCTTTCTTGATAGTAAATTTATTATTATTATTATAATTATATATTTCTCAATTTACCATGACATCTCAGCTCCGTAACCTGATAAAATCATAAGACTTCTGAACCAGATATAATCATCTTCTTGCCATATTGGAATTGAGTGTTCAATTTTGTAAGTATTGAAATACTTAAATGAGTGAAATAAATATTGGTTCATTTGTTATAATAATGCTACTCTGATGGTTTAATCGTTAGAGATAGAGAACACCGCTGATGGCGAAGGATGGGTTCGAATCGCGGGTGGACAGTGGTTAACCGTAACAATGTATTATAACCATGGAGGGCAAAAGGAAACCACATGTTTACTCTTGGGCATTAAAAATCAACTTCATATTCTCGCGAAGAAAGGGACGGCGAGGAAGGAGATAATGGTGTTTGGGTATGTGTGTGTGTGTGGGGGGGGGTGAAGATTGGTTCTTGAAAATTGAAGTATGAATTAATCAGGAAGAGGATTAGAAATACATACATTGTAAATTGAGGAAAGAAGAAACAAAAAGAGATTAATAAACTTGAATACCACATAATAAAAAACTTAATTGAGTGAGAATTGATTGATCCAGAAGTAATACCCATAAACGAAGTTTGAAACCTCATTCCTCAGACTTCATAGAAGTTCATGTCACCAATTAAGTCACCAGTTTGCAATGAATTGATGTTAGGGTATACCTTTGAATTGTTTTCTTAATGCGTGTTTGCATACTTTCTTTTAACTCTGTTTTTTCTGATACTATCAAACTATTATCATTTTAATGTTTGAATTGCAAAAAAATTGTAAACAAAAGATTCAGCGGTTAAAAAAATAATTGTTTTGTTGAACTATCTATTCACATTTTCCATTTTTTGTGTATTATAGAGAAAAATAGAAATTTTCACAAAATGGCATCTAATTTTACCATAGCAATATTAAATATTTCTATTGCATATTCACTCCATGAATATAGAAATTGTAATTATAATGATTTAACTCTACTTTTTTGTTATAGTCAAACGAATATTGCAATTATTATAATTATTATGACTGGACTTTTATCTCATTATTTGCACTTTTATGCTTCGTCACTTCTTCAGCTTTCTCTGAGAAAATTAAACCTAGCTCTGGGTAAATGCATCCAAGGAAGCTAGGTCTCTCACAATATGAGAAGTATTGAGAAACACTGTTCTGTGTTTTGCTTCAAGTTGCTGTAAGAGTAAGTTTTTGTAACTGATCTACCAGACTATTTGGTACTATACTGGTCTCTGACAATATTATTGGGTTGAAAGATACTTTCTCCTGGTGCCATAAGGCTTCAAACTTTTCTGTCAAGTATATTTGTTGACTATTACATTTATAATAATAAGTATTAGGACCAACTTAACTATATGGTCCAACGCCGTAGAAAAATATCCAGATGAGATATCGAAAAACGGCTTTTTTTGCCATGATTCTGGAAGGGACTTTGTTCTCGGAAATTACAAATTGAATCATTTTATGTGAAAAAAATTCCCTTTTTCGATGGCAAATTTAACATTATCGTCCTATCCTAACCTTAATCTTCGTATATCCTTCCGCGAGTGATGCTACCACCACCATCGCCTCCATCTTCACACATACAACAGATTTTCTTAAAACGGAATCGCCGGATCTAACAAACCTAACATCGCCGACTGTGACCGAACAATTGTTTATAATTGTTTATCATACCCTAACATACTAACATAAACGGTGGCGGAGAGAAGAAAATAGTGCGGAACAATATTTCTTTATAACTATCGTAAATATGAAAAGCGAAGAATACGGCTTATATTTTGGGAACCGCAATAATAGTTGTAGTATTATGACATTAATTATTTTTTCGAATCTTTGTGGGACCATATTCTTAAGTTTGACCAGTTATTATTATTCAATTAACTGAAACACACAAAAAACCTTTCAAGAGAAAATCACGGGTAAATATTTCATTTAAAAGTAGCTAAAAATATTGAGACGTATCGCTGTGGATAATTATTTCACTCGCATGAAAAAAAGTTAACTAATAAATCAGAAAAGGAGAGGAAAATGGAGTTCAATCCATGTCTCTAATAGCACCTTCACTTATGACGTTCAATTGATGAGAACAATACATTTCAGCTAGTATCGCCGTTTCCATCCTTAACCTCTGTGTGTAGCACGAAGACTCGCTTCCCCCACTCTAGTTCTTAATCTCTTGTGTGTGGCCACCGATTCCCGAGCGCTTGGGATGGAAAGAGAGATGAGGATTGGGGAAGTGGGAGATACGAGGATAATGAGGAAACCGCGTTGCACCACGGAAGTGGTTCCCGCAAACGCCGCCGAGAGTTCCCGGCGCTGCCGTCGCCCTATCCGCATCCACTCGCGTCGCAGTAAACGTGGACCAAAAGCGACGTTTCTCGTAAATCTCTCTCTCAACGAACTGACATACTACAATTACAAGGATATCTTCAGGCTTCGAGTGACAAGGGTAAGAGAACGTAGCTATTGTCTCCACTTCATTTAGATAGAATTACAAAATGGCACATGGGGTTTGCATGTTCATTTTACTCTCTCGTAAACGTGGGGTGGAGAAAGTTTTGTTATTTATGATCGAAGATTTATGATCGCGAGATTACGAAGAAAATAAACGTTTTATTACTCCCGATAACCCACTAAATGGTGATAGAACACCGAACATTTGTACATGCGCAAATTATCTGATTAAATCGTTGTGTCAATTTTGTTCATATTTTGAATTTACAGTAATATCTGCTTTTTCTCGATGTACTTGGTCTTATGACTAGTTCATATGAAAACTGTAATACATGAAGAAGAACTGACATCTCTGAATTTTGTGTGCAGGTAGTGCCACTTCAATATCTTACGATGGGATAAATGGTATTTCACATGAATGTTCATTGAGAGTGCAGTATGCTGTTTAGTTAGAGGTTAATCTTTGGCATAAGAGAAAGTAAAACGGAGACAAAATGCTAGGTAACAAAACGAAAATTAAAGTGCAAGAATTGTATGCGCCTCATTTAGTTAATTCCAATCTTAGTTTAAGACATTACTACTGTACACTAATATCTTTCATGCCGGTTTTATACTTTCAGACATTTTATGGTTATCTTTGTCCATAAGTGCATTAGCATGTTAAAATATTTAATCCTCGCATATGTTGTAAACTGTCATCGAAAAGAAATCACTGTGTTATTAAGGAACATCATAATCTGTGAAATACTTTCTGCGTTTTCTGATCGTCATTGTAGTAAAATTCTTTACGATATTTAAGTCTAGTAGAGATTAATATTACTCCTCGAAAAAAAAATAAAAGGTAGGCGGAAATTCATCTCCAATTTCTTTGAAGGTACTGTAAAACAATTGTTTTACAAAAAAAAGGATAGAAAAGAATTCATCTTACATAGTATGTATAAAACAGTGAAACATCAAAAGAATCGTGGAATAAATTATTTGTCTAGTTTGATATCATGTCTTACTATAAATCGTCCCTAATTCCTACCGTTTAAGAATTTGGAAACCTTGTACTGACATTGACATTCAGAAATTTCACCGAAACTCATGAAAATTCCAAAACAGAGGAAAAATAGCATGGAACGAGTAGCAAATATTTTAACATGAAGTGTCGCCGTTTGAACGTGTAACAGCATGAACCAATGATTCAGATTTGCTTAAGAAGCTCTTCAGTTGAGAGCTTTGAATGGATTTCTCTGTATCGTCTCCTCCCCTTACTCCATCGTATATTGCTTATAGGGCAACTTAATGGAGTTTGATAGCTCGTCTACGGGAGCTCTCCAAAGTGACTCTGTGGGCTGAGTACTAAACCTCGCCAAGGGAAAAGGAGTTTAAGGTGAATTTCCTTCGCATGAAAATTGCTTTCATATATTTCTTGTTATTTTTCTCTTATT
Organism: Laupala kohalensis; assembly: GCA_002313205.1. Taxonomy (NCBI): domain Eukaryota; kingdom Metazoa; phylum Arthropoda; class Insecta; order Orthoptera; family Trigonidiidae; genus Laupala; species Laupala kohalensis. The sequence goes on along the minus strand of NNCF01127069.1, from coordinate 296,452 downwards.
TGTACCACAAGAAATTTATATTGATAGATCATTCAGAATGCGACGGAATAAGTTTGGTTGTAAAGCGAAATGTTGGACTAATAACTACTATACGACATAGTGGTTTTCTAAAATGGTTGTATCAAATTTTAAATATTAAATTACTCTTGAATAATCGTATGAAATGAATCAATGGGTTCAATGTAAAAATTAAAAATGTAAAAAGAAACAAATTTGAAATGGCTTATAAGGAACCTGTTAAGAGTCTTAGAAAGACTATCAGCTTGAAAAAGAGTTGTGTTTTTTAGATATTCCTTACCTTTTTCATTGTAAACAAATATTTTGCTTGATTCTGATTTTCATACATTTTCCAAGACTATAGATTTGTCGTATACTCTCATTGTAAGGATCGTGAAACTTTTAGATTAGATTTTACCAGATAAAATATGTAACAGAAAATAAAATAATATAGGTTTATTTAATTGTTTCTAGGTTTGGGACATGTGAATTATCACTGTAAAAAGTGAACTATTCCCACCTCTCTTTGTTAAGAATGAATTTCCTCGGTGACATTAGACATATTGTTACAATTTACTAATTTCATGCCTTATTCTTCATCTGACGAGATTAAGCTCTTCCATCAAATCAAATTTTTGATCGAAGGATGTGTGGGAAGATGAAATAATGATAATTAGTTTTTCATCGAACCAATTAATATAAAAAACATTATATTCTTCCCACATCTTTACCATTGTCAGGATGTGGATAAAATGTATTTTTCTTATTTTCTTTTTAATCCCCTCTGTGGAATGACACATCTCTGCCACCTACAAAAACTGTATCCCGACCACGGGTACGTGGTCGTAGTTTTCAAGTCATGTCCTTGCATATACCTCGTAGTGCGTATAGTTTCACGATTTAATCAGGAAAATATGAAATACTCGGATGCCGGGAAATTTGAAGATACCGAACTGATAAAAATGTAGATAAAGTAGAAACCTCAGCGATAGGTATTAACCAGTCCAACCAAGACAGTAGATTTGAGCTTCCTCATGCCGAAAAAACTATTTTTCCTAATCCTTGGATGTGACATCCCAAAATTGGAATCTTATAGTATCTGTATAACACCATTGATTCATTGATACCAATACAATGTATTTGAAGACTTCGTCAGCTAAATAGGAAGACTACGATAGGCAGTAGAAGATGGACCCGCCTCAACTCTGGCTAGGGACGAGTAACGCCTCAATAGCGCCAAGGAGATGTTAAACAAAAGGGAAACATACTGTGAGATCCTTGTTTTGCGAAAGCAACACGTTCAAGGAGACTGACTGTCAGACACAGAAATAAATTTTAAAAACACGTATCAGTATAACAAAGCAGTAAAGTTAGAACCAAACATTAGGTCACCTTTCCATTCTCTGAACTTGGACCTCACATCCAATCCTAAGATTCTTACATCTATTTTCTCAAAGCACTTGTATAAACGAGACGTAAATATAACATCTTGACACTCACGTATCCAGACGTTTAGTCACTCCTGCCTGAGCAGTTTGTCCTTCTTTGGGACGAAATCAGTTTTGCACAAAGGTAGGAGCGCCTTCGCCACCTCCCTTTGGAAGATCGATCTCACGCTTTCTCTCTGTGCGACCGCGGTCACCAAGTCGATTAGCATTTCTTTGTGCGTGCGGAGAGGACATTAGGAGCGCTGGTCGCTGCTCACGTGTTTCTTCAGACGGACGGCGTTCTCTCAAAAGGTTCTTTCTGAGTTTGAAGGTACCCTGCACTTCTTGTGCCCACCTCCTCAATTGTCGAGAGAAAAGCGCTTGAGACAGACGATGTACGTACCGTAATACATACAGTGAAACCTCTTTAGTCCAGCTTCTATAATTCGGCATCTCCATCAGTGACCTTTCATTTAAGAAATTATTAAATTACTTCTTCTGCCATTTCTTCAACGTTTGATGTATATTTTGACAGTTACCTCTATTTTTTAATTTTAATGATTCATACGTACAATATAAATATTATAACGAATATGTATTTAGAAATCGTTTATTCTTTGCAAAATACCGATTTCAGGAGATAAAGTAGTTCACAAAGTTTGATTTACTCGTGAAACTCAAGGACATTTCTTGTTTTTATTTAGTACAGATATCGTCGTAATTAAATACTACGGCTATTACGATTAAGTCTATGAAATATTATTTAAACTACAAACGTTTCAAAATTTTATTATTTATTCAAAATGACTTTAAATGAAGCAATTTTTGTAACTGTTATTTTAGTACAGAGTAGAACGAAGTAGAAATTATTTCGGTTGGAGTGATATCTTTTGGCATAAGTGTTAAGTTAACCAAATTGAAGTACGTACTAAGTTTTCTATGAACGTTTCTAATACAAAAAGAATTTTTTTCATGTCGATTGAAACTTAATCATATTAGGAAGAAACAGAATATTTTAATTTGAAAGTGAACAGTAAATTGAAAATTCTAATTATAGGTTTGAAGTTAAAGAAAATTTTAAGGCGAAGTTTCTGAGTGCTGTTAGAGATTTCTATTTACACATGACTATCTCACAAAACGCGTACGACATTCCTGGCATCCCGATATCAGATTCGAAAGCATAGTTTCCGGTGCCGTTTAGATGGATAAGGACACCCCCGATTCTTTGCAAGTTCACAATCAGTCCTCATTGGGTGAAATATACCCCTAGCATCTTTGGGGTAAGGGAGCGAAAGGAGAACAGATAAAAAGAAACATCGATATTGCTGTAGAATACATGGTTCTTTAAGACGCAGAAGAGCAGAGTCACGCTCTGAATGCCACTCAAGTCCATGATCTCCCCCATGACGACATATACTTTCTGGGAAGGGCATGAGAAGGGGCTGAGATGTAAAAATAAAGGAAAATGATATTAATGTTGAGATCTTAGTTATCGGCGACGGTGACATTAGAAATGACATTCACGAAGAGGTCAAAGTACACAATCAACCCGTATAAATCCCAGCATAGGGAAGGGGACGCCAAGAAGAAATTATTGAATATATTAGATTCCAGTCACGAGTTCACAGTTTTCGGCGTCACCGAGTTGGTAGTGAAATCCCGATATCGTGTAAGTCTCAATTCAACCCTCA